>CM034539.1:30306432-30906432 GCA_020002185.1 Paraescarpia echinospica | reverse complement strand
CAGGGTATATTGAAGAAAAATTTAATGTATTAAAGTACAAGCATCACTGCTTGAGGTCATGTTTTAGTTCAATGTAATTGAAATTTATTCAACATATACACATAACATGTTTAACATATAAACATAACGTTTAATATATGAACCTACTATAAACGTTCTATATTCATCTGTCAAAAATGTAGCCTTCTAAATGATCTAGTCGTGTTCAAATATATGCTGAACAAGGCCCCCTTTCCACATTGCAGGCACATCGATTTACCCATCTGAAACTCTATGAAGTTGGTAAAAAAATGAAAAAAATGGAATGACATCTCCTGTTGCCATGGTTACAGATGGATAAACAAATTCTGTGTATCACATGGCTGTTGGGAATGACTCATGACGACAACCACCATGTGAGGGCAGCAGCAGTTCGCGGACTCGGCATCTGCATCCTCTACCCTTGTCTCAGAGAGGTACGCCATCTGTGGGATTTCCTTTAAAACGAGGTGATCTGTTCCTTTAACCGGAATCAGTCTGGGGTGGTAATTATTAGTTTGACTCCATCTCAATTTGCGGTCAGTTATCTTTTTCACGGAGGATGCTATATATGAATGGAATCAATTATTTCCAGATTATATAAATACCAGTAGTGACAATAATTATATATTCATAAACATAATTGACAAGTCTCTACCATGGCCAGGCATACACAGATTAAACATTGAAGCCTCTTGATAAATAAAGTAAGGGATCATCTCAGAACATCGATGTCTGTATCAGACAAAATTACTTTTGTTTGGGTGATGGGGGTCTGAAGCAGTTTCATCTGGCATTGGACATCGATATTTTAGACTTTGGACTGTTACTGTTAATATATTGGTATCATCATATCAACATTTACAAACTTTTGTCTGAGGGGGTGGGGGGGTCTGAGGCCAGATGATAGTAATTTTGTCTGATATCGGACATCAACATTCTGAGATGATCCCTAATGGTTTGTCTACTTGCCATCTGGAACTTGTTGCATTTAACGCTAACTTATTCAATTTTAACATTAAGGCATTTCATATTACAAACGTATTACTCACCTTAATTCTTGCTTTTTTACCATTGTGTTTTTCTGTGAAATGAACCCAAAAAATACAGTTCTTAGAAAGATATTTTCATAAGCCAATATATTTATTCTAATTTTTTGGCTGCTGCAACAACATTTGACTTTGTTTGGTTCAACTTTTAGGATGTTTCATTCGTTGCGGACACAGCTAACACTGTCATTGTTGCTATGGAGGAAACAAGTATCGTTGTCAGGGCGAAAGCTGCGTGGTCGCTAGGCAACCTCAGCGATGCCCTGGTGTTGAATAAGTAGGTGATTTCACTGTCTATGTGAGTGTAGCGCAGACCTGCCTGCCATTCCGGATTATCCGGAATCATTCCGGAAATACACCTAAAATTACGGTATTACGGCGAGGGATGAAAGGAGGGATATTACGGATACTTTCGTTGTCATAATGATCGTCAATCACTTCTGTACTCCTCAAATTTAGCTTCACTTTATTCAACAGGTGGCAGCATATATACGCTGCTTGTTGTGACATGGTTTTTCATTCGCTGCTTCTGGTCGTAATCTGACCAATAGGAAACAGCGTTACGACAAATTCGCATTTCCACGCTCATGGCGCTCAAACAAAAATAAGTCACGACTCGCGCGGCACAAAATGATGGCGGGGATCGAAACGGCACCACTACCAGCCAAGAAGAAACGTGTACTGCAAACGTTTATGACAGCATGCACGCAGACATGGCCCATATTGTCAAGTTTAAAGAAGGGGGTCGGCTTTACATACTGCCAGATACGCAACATTTATTTTCTTATTTCACATGGTCAGCGACACTGATGCTGGTGGCCGGGATAATTGCAGGTACTGACTACGTCGTTAGACTAGTACTAGTGACTGAGTAGTGGGTGTTGTACTTGTAGAAGACTAAGTTAGTGTATTTATTGAGTTTAGTCTATCATTTATAGCCAGGTTTATATACTAGAGTCGAGTACTAGAGTCTAGACGATGTCGATGACTAGCGTAACGTAATGTTTTGCCGTTCCCCGGCATGACTTTGTCTTTGATCTAGTCAAGCTACTTTACTGTGTAGTCTACAGCCTGGTCCTAGGTGTACCGGCTACTAATATTAATCCTAATGACACCACAAATTGACAATGACGTGATGCATTGTTATAATTTGTCAAGTTTTTGTAGTCAGCATGCTGTTTTTGAAATTTACATAAAATCAGAATTACAATGTGTATAGACTCATTTACATTACAGTTACGCTTCTTCACATTTGATTTCCATCAATGCTGGTTATGAACATCTACCTTACCTTGTTAACTGAATGCTTCAAAACACCTCATAGTTTATTAGAGACAATTATGTTTTAGGTGCAACTATCGTCATAGTCACAGTATTAAAGTATTACTTACAGTGGTGTTCTTTTCGTGATAATATCTGACACGGTTCTGAACTATTACTGACAGCAAGCCTATATTCCTGAAAATCAGTGTAAATGGGAAGATGGATTACTGACAGGAAGTTTTTTGGGGTAGGCAGGTCTGGTAGCACCATCTGGAGGATGGGCATTGTTGCTAGTGTTTATTATAATAATAACTGAACACCTTTGCAGATAATATGCATGTACACAGTTCTCCCAGAAATGCACATTTCTGTATCTGACCATCACCTCTAATTAGGGCATTCTAGTTCTAGTTGTTTCCAGCACTCGGCAACGTTCTATAAACTGACTAGTCTGTATTATTGTGGTTACAATGTTATGATCTTATGAGGTCTCATTCAACTAGCCAGCCTTTTTAAGAACATTATCGCCAAGCCGATCTTTCTATGTTCGCACTGAGGTGGTCACTGCCAGGGTGCTTGTCGTCCTCAGTGGTTCTTTTACGTGCTAAATTGAGACGGGACCGACATTAACGTGATCTCCGAGTTACGAGGGATACACAGACCCCAATGTTGAGAGCCAGGTTTCTACACCAAATATACCATACCTGCCCGGTCCGGGTATAGAATTTGGGGCACCGGCACGTCAGGCAAATGTGCTAACCACTACACTATCGCGCGCCCCCTTCTGAGTCATTCATTTGTGTACCGTTTTCGAGGGGTTCTAAGATAAATGCTCCGATATGGGGCGCACAATAGTGAAGTGGCATGACAACGATCTGAGTTCAAAACCTGGACCGGGCAGGTATGGTATATTTGGTATAAAAACCTGGCTCTGAACATTGGGGACTGTGCATCCCTCGTATATCTTGAGATTGTGTTAGCGTTAGTCCCATCTCAGTTTGAGACATAAAAGAACTACTGAGGATGACATGCACAGAAATAACATTCTAACCACAGTATATACAGACTAGTCAGCAGGCCTTTGGCCAGAAATAATGTTTTGCCAGTCTTGTATTAATCAAAAGTGTGCCTTTTGGCACGCACACAACTTGCTTGGAAGCTATTCATGTCAATCACAGCCATTGTTGGCCTGTTTAATTTCTTCAATGACAAACCAGTGTCATTTGAGCCATCAGGGAGTGTCTGTAAGCATGCCGATCTCGATTCCCTTCCCTATCCCTAACGTTAATCTAGGAGCCAGCAAGCCCCCTTGATAAGGTCTGACTGGTCCAGTGTCTCATTCCATGTGATGTTATGCATGTGTTATTTTTTTTTTGCCAAGTGCTGGAAACAACTAGAAACATGTCGTTATTGTTTCAATTTAGGGATGGAGGTGACACCGAGTTTGTTGATGACTTCTCCGACCTGCTTCTCCTCAAACTGTTTGACCTTGCCATCGCTGGTTGCCACGACAACGACAAGGTCAAGTACAACACAGTGCGAGCCCTCGGTAGCTTACTTCACTACCTCCCCTCGCGCTGTGTCGGTGAGTTCATGTTGTCTGTGTCACATTTCTGTCACATGTCACTAGTCGACATGTCACCAGATACTTAAAAGGACGTAATCTGTTCCAAGTTTTTCATGTATTAATTATTATAATGTTCTTAAGACTATACTAACTACGTTGAAGGTATACTGCCCGCCAAAATGTATTTAATAAGCCCACAACAACAGTCACAGTTTTAAGCTACAACCACAGATACATGTTCAAATAGTAAACAAAACATCCTGTTTCAAAAAAGCTTTATTGGCAATACGGCCAAGTTGGGCTGAGTTAACTGCTATACCCTTTGATGTTCAACGATGCTCACTTTCCCACATTCAATACAGCAGACTTCCAGTTAGAAATTCCTATTCCCGCCAATTCCAGGTAGACGAACAGACTATGGCCCTTTAAGTCTTAATCACCAGAAACTCGTATCACATCTGTCATTTACAAGTCACTGGACACTGTCACCAGATGCTCAAAGTCTTAATCACCAGAAACTCACATCACATCTTGCATGTCACTAGTGACTAGACCCTGTCACCAGATGCTCAGTGTCTATCGCATATCTTCTTCCAATAGACAACTAATGTCGTTCTGCCGATGATTCTGTCACACAGCGAGTCCAAAACAGGTTTTTTTCATTTCCCCGCGTGGGATATTCTTTCTTCTGGCATAGACACCAGGTGGAAGGAACCAACGGCTTACAGCGTTTCAACATTTGACATTGAGCATGTGTTATTTCCAGATAACAGTCGGTTCAAGGAAACAGTGCAGCTTTCTATTGAAGCACTCATCAAGAGCATCAGCACAGGATCGATGAAGGTTATCATCTTCTTTTTCCTTCTCAATCCCTCGTGGGGGACCAGATTACTTTGTTTGTTTCACCTCCTCAACGAGTTTTCTCCGTCTAATGTGATCCTCTGCCATCCACTTCTGTCTGTTCATCCAGGCCTTTTCAAGATCCCTCTTAACACTGTCTCTCTACCCTAATTCTTATTTTCCTCTTCTCCTTCTGCCAGTGTCCTCTTTTGTTCCACGCTCTCTTTGTCAGTCTCTCCTCACTCATTCTCTCTACAATGTTCTGTCCAACTCGATCTGCTGCCATCTGCCATCATTTCCAGTTGTCTCTCTTTTCCAATCTCCTCTTAATACCACCATCGTCCTTCTTCTAGATGTGTTGGAATGTTGTTTGTGTGTTGGAATGCTGTAGGTGTGTTGGAATGCTGTAGATGAGTTGGAAATCTGTAGATGTGTTGGAATATTGTATGTGTGTTGGAATGTTGTAGTTGTGTCGGGATGTTGTAGGTGCGTTGGAATGCTGTTGATGTATCGGACTGTTGTAGGTCTGTTGGAATGTTGCAAATGTGTTAGGATGTTGTAGACATGTACAGATATGTTGTAGATTTGTTTAAAATTTGTAGATATGTTGGAATGCTATTGATGTATTGGACTGTTGTAGGTGTGTTTGTAGGTGTGTTGGATTTCTGTAGGTGAATTGGAATATAGCAATGCATTGGAATGTTTTAAATGCCTTAGAATTATGTAGGTTCATTAAAATGCTGTAGATGGAATGTTGTAGATGTGTTGGAATGTTGTAGGTGCGTTGGAATGCATGTTACGCGGTGGGTCGGATGCTACACAATGAGAACCTCGCGGTGGGCGAAGCTCCATGGACCGTAAGTACTGACCAGACAGGAGTGGTCAATGTCTGTGACCAGTGGTCAAGACATGATAGCAGCCATTAGCAGTTGACCCTGGAGACTGATTAAAGTCGTAAGACCATCTCGGTGATTGTGTCTTGTATGGTACTCAGTGGCATAGTTATTAGAACATCCAACTCCCAGTTGCGAGAACTAGGGTCTGATTCCTCGTGAAGTTTGGACAATTCTGTTCCCTCCACGTTGCCTCAAATCAGTCAGCCATATATAAATGAGTACCAGGTTATAGACAGTGGTGTTTGTGTGCAAATAGTCCAATTACAAGTGTTTTTATATTAATTGTCATTAAAGTTTTCTAATTGTTTTCAGTTTCATCATTTCAGTTTAATTTGTTGATGCTTTTTGCAGGACTATCTGTTTATTCAAACAGTTTATTCAGTATTTGTTGAATATGACTTAATCAAAACATTTTGTATAATGATTTAATTTCAACTTCCATTTATACCAGAGAGCATTTTTTTAATTTACCAAGTAAAATATCTTACCAGAAGTTGTCATGTTAGTGTGCCTGTATTGCAGCATGACCTCAACTGAGTTACTCCATCAGAAGTTGACACATTAGCACACCTCTGTTGCAGCATGGCCTCTAGTCACATCATCAGAAGTTGACACATTAGTGTGCCTGTATTGCAGCATGACCTCAACTGAGTTACTCCATCAGAAGTTGACACATTAGCACACCTCTGTTGCAGCATGGCCTCTAGTCACATCATCAGAAGTTGACACATTAGTTTGCCTCTGTTGCAGCATGACCTCTACACCGCACTGACATCTGTAGTGAAACGGTGCAACAACTTCAAGGTGAAGATCAATGCATCCACAGCGCTGTCAGTTCCACAGATAAGACGTTACTATGGTGACGCCCAGGAGATTGCATTGGTGTGGACCAGCCTCGTGGAGGCGCTGCAAACAGCCGAGTCGATCGTGGATTTTGGCGAGTACAAATACCGTGAAACCTTAGTGGACCAGGTGAGAAGTACCGTAAATTTTCCTGTATAATACACCCCCATGTATAATACGTACCCCGACTTTTGACATCAATCCCCGATTTCCCTGCTTCTAATATTTTGCTTGAACCCATGAATCCATCTCAGAATCATAAACATGTCACCTACGCAAGTTACGGCATTGCTGCCGGCATGACACTTGCTAGTGACTAGTGTGTAAGCACTACATAACTTGTGTTGTGGCTTGACGACTGCGCAACTTATTAAATCAGCGCTTGCTAGAACTTGTATTGTGTCGTTCTGATTTCACTTAAAATAACACCAAGTTCTATTCTGAAATGCTACATGCAAACCTGGTACTTTCAATGGCAAAGCATACATGCGCTACATTCGTCTTTATTTAAATTCACAACATTTACATTCACAACTTCAAACATGGAGTCACACTTGTTGACACTCGACCCGTGATGCGGGCATCATTCACGTGATTCAGCAATGCCAAACATAATCAGCGCGGGGCGCTTCCCAGGCTGCGCTTCCCAGTCTCGTACACTCCCTGCTCACTGGTGTTATTTGCGATGTCAGACATCCAGGCTCCTGTCTTTGTCATTTCTCGCTGCTAGTTTAGAGCTAGCCTAGAGAGACGGTTTACGGCAGTGTGATTCTTGCCTTTCGTCTGTGTTGCTGCGGTGGTTTACGTGATTGTGACTTTGATAATATTACTAGTTTTCCAGCAGCATTATCCTGGTCTGCAAACGTTGATAAATTGGTCAGAGAAAATTTTGTTTAGCCTTAGCACAATGTATAATACGCACCCTGACTTTTGAGTAAAAAATGAAGGAAAAAAATGCGTATTATACATGTAAATTTACAGTAAAACATCATTGTAGTCTGTCGGCGAAATATTAAACCAGGGAACAGTTTCACTCGCATCCTTACAGGCTCATAAACCTGATTTCGCTCTTTAAAATCAACTTTGTCCCTTAACAGTGATCTTGTGTACTGAAAACCGTCAACACCAGGGTGCGCCACCAGTATTTTGGTGGGGTGTCACGGACATAGTGTCCTTGCTGAAACTATGACAGCGGCAATTTGAAAATGCTCCTTCAATTTATCAACAGATTCTATTTAATGACGGATTTTTGTTGTGTGCTCATTATCTCTGAGAAACGGTCCCCGGGTGCCTTGTGCTCACTATATATCATTTTCTTAATACTACTTTGTGCCCTAGTACTTTTAATTTCCTTAACTTCGAAAAATATTTCTCTCAAACGTACCTATAATGAGGGTAAATGCACAGGCATCAATGTTTTTCTTGTACGCCCTCTAGTGGTCAGGCATAACAGGAGCACTCACGAACGCAGTGTCCCTTAGCCAGCACGGTGCATAATTACTTGGAGGAAAAATGTGATAGGACAAGATATGAAGAAATGGCCTGGCGATAGTGTGATGTGACTTTGGCACTAAAGAAATATTAAATTTTATTTTAAAGAAATAAAAAAATTAAGTATTGTCAAGAATTTGAATTTCCAAAATAGATATGTAAAAAGCTGTTTTTAAAGCACGCCGATATCTTAACACCATTGTGACCTCAATAATTGTGTTCACTCAGGTCTGCGGCACACTCATCCATCTCGCAAACTTGCTGCAGCGGGGTGACCTTGAACTTGTGGGAGCCTCACTTTCTGGTGACCCCACTTCGCTGCAGGGTTACATGTTCAAATACCGCCAACTGTTGAACGGCCAGACATCAGAGCAGGCCAAAGAGAAAGGTACGTTGACCACAGGTTGACTATTACCTACTTATCCTCTTTGTTCATCTGTATATTAATACACTAACCCAGTTTGGGTATTGTAGGTGCATCTCCTCCAAGGTACAGACCTGCCTACCCCAAAAACTTCCTGTCAGTAATCCATCTTCCCATTTACACTGATTTTCAGGAATAACAATAGTACTAGTCTAATGACTTAGTCAGTACCTGCAATCGTCTTGGCCACCATGCGAAATAGAAAAATTAATGTTGTGTATATGACAGTATGTAAAGCCGACCCCTTCTTTGAACTTGACAGTACAGGCCATGTCTGCGTGTATGCTGTTATAAACGTTTGCAGCACACGTTTCTTCTTGACTTTACTGGAATAACACACTGAAAAATAAGACGGCAACAGAATGCTGGAATATATTAAAGAGTGAAATTAAGTGCATAGTCGATAAATTTGTACCCTTCAAAAAACAAGGAAAACGGTCCAAAACGAAACACTTATCGAAAGAAGCCATTAGAAAAATTAAGTATAAACAAATGATGTGGAAGTCATATAGATGTACTGGAAATGATGAAGACTACAACAGTTATAAAGAAGCACTTAACCAAGCTACAGCTGAAATTAGAAAGTCAAAAAGAAGCTATGAACAACAATTAGCTAGTAATATAAACCATGACAGCAAGAGTTTTTATGCGTATGTTCGAAGCAAACAGAAAGTTCGAGATAAGGTCAGTCCTCTAGAAGATAGTGCTGGAAATATAATATCAGAGGGATTCTTAATGGCAGAAGACCTGAATGAGTACTTTAGTTCAGTGTTTACCAGGGAAGATATTAGTTCACTGCCAGTACCAGAGGCTAAGTTCAAGGGGGCAGATTCAGACTATTTAGGACAATTAATTGTAACCCCGGAAATGGTAGCTAAGAAAATAAGGGCTATGAAGGATAATAAATCACCTGGAGTGGATGGTATTCCACCCAAACTACTATTGGAAATTGTAGAACAAATTAGCATACCGCTTGCAACAGTTTTCAACTTGTCATTAGAAGAGGGAGTGGTTCCTTTAGAATGGAAAGAAGCAAACATTATACCGTTATTCAAAAAAGGTTCGAGAAACAAGTCGGAGAACTATAGACCAGTGAGTTTAACATCAGTGACTTGTAAATTATTAGAAAGACTAATTAAAGATCACATGGTGGATTTTCTTGTTAAACAAAACTTGATTAACCCATCTCAACATGGTTTTTTTAAAGCGAGGTCATGCTTAACAAATATGTTATGTTTTTTGGAAGACATCACTAAGTGGGTAGATGAGGGATCACCAGTAGATATCGTCTACTTAGATTTTCAAAAAGCTTTCGACAAAGTACCACATCAAAGATTACTGCTTAAACTAAAGGCCCATGGCATAGGAAATGGTATAATAAACTGGATAGAACAATGGCTGATTGACAGAAGACAACGTGTAGTAGTTGATGGGGTGGCTTCAAACTGGAAATCGGTATTGAGTGGGGTACCACAGGGATCAGTATTAGGACCTATATTATTCTTAATATATATCAACGATTTGGATGATGAAATAACAAGCAAGGTGTTGAAATTTGCGGATGATACAAAAGTGTTTAGAAGGATTAAAAGTGATGGAGATAGACAGCATTTACAAGATGACCTTGACAGGTTGATCAAATGGTCTGAAAAGTGGCAAATGCTGTTCAATTTTGGGAAATGTAAATGCCTCCACACAGGACATGGGAACGAAGAGGTAGAATATACAATGGGGGGTACTGTACTAAGTACTACTGTAAAAGAAAAGGACTTAGGGTTAACCATTAGTGCTGATATGAAGGTTTCAGAGCAGTGCGGAATTGCAGCTTCAAAGGGAAATCAAATCCTTGGATTAATTAGGCGAAACATAACGTATAAGGAAAAAGAGCTAATAATACCGCTGTACAAAACAATAGTTAGGCCTCATTTAGAATATTGTATTCAAGCGTGGAGGCCATATCGCAGGAAGGACATAGATATGCTAGAAAGAGTGCAGAGGAGAGCAACTAAAATGATACCAAAACTGAGGGATCTTAGTTACGAAATACGCCTAAAAAAATGCGGTTTAACAACACTAGAGACCAGAAGATTGAGAGGAGATCAGATAGAAGTGTTTAAAATATTGAAGGGTTATGAAAATATTGATAGAAATATTTTTTTCTCAGTTAAGAAAGGTAGAAGGACTAGAGGACATGAACTTACATTGGCAAAGGAGCAGAGTAGATTGGATATAAGAAAGTTTTCATTTTCACAAAGGACTGTAAATGAATGGAACAGATTACCTGCTGATTGTGTGGGTGCTAGTAGCGTGAATATGTTTAAAAATAAAATCGACACATACCTCAGACGGGCGGGATACACATAAATAAAAGGGTCGGACTCTCGATAAGCCAAAGGGCTTCCTTGTCCACCTGCCACCTAGAGTTAATTCTCTGGGTGGCAATCTTGTTAAATCTTGTTAAAGTGGTGGTGCCATTTCGATCTCCACCATCACATCATTTCATGTCGCGTGACTTCTTTTTGTTTGAGCGAGAAAATCCGAATTTGTCATAACGCTGTTTCCTATTGGTCAGATTACGACCAGAAGTAGCGAATGAAAAACCATGTCACAACAAGCAGCGTATATATGCTGCAATCTTGCATGTAGCAAGATTGCAGAAAATGTCTTCTTTAAGAAAATGCACACACATATTCTGTTCTCATTTTGCCCCTACCACCATCCCCCAGAGTGGAAATAACAAAGAGATGAACTATGATAAAACTTTATTTGTTCACAAGGTACATATACAGTGTACATAGCATGCGTTTTGACTTAAAAACACTTAAACAGTAACAATTAATGACATAATACTGATTGAATTTGGAATTAATAGCTGCAACATGTATTGCAAAACATCTGAATATAGTTAAACTACCCTAAGATACGTCTATGCAAAATTAGAGAAATAGCTGCTGAACGGTTTCTGAGATATGGCAGCTAACGGCGCACGACGCACGGTGGACCGCACACGGCAGACCGCCGTGGACAAGGCACGGCGGAACAGCAGAACGCTGTGGACGACGCACAGGGGACGGTTAGATCGTTAGATTTGCAAGACATATGAAAATTAAATACAAAAAGACAATTCGATCAAACACTAAATAAAGAAAATGCCACAGTTACACACCTGTTAGACAGCGAATATCAGAATCCTTCATCGTCGAAGTTCCCGAGTGACCGACGACAGCAGAGCCGGCTGCCGTCATTGGCTACGCCCGATCCGGTCGATCACGCGACAGACGTTTCGGCCTCCAACTTTCACGTAGATACGCGTCACAGTATGAATTTATACTTAAAAACAGTGGACGCCACAAAAAAATACTAACGCTCACCTTTCATTTGCTATAATTCTGAGTGATTTTTATCGCTAGTTCGTCTACAATAGAGCCAGAAAAAACTCCATCTACTTCTATCTCATAATTAGAAAAGGAATCCTTTGGCGATCCCCACATAAAACCCACCAATGAAATCGTTGGAATCCGGGCTTTCAGATGAGATTGTTTCTATAATTATACACACAGACACTGAAACACGCGAAAAAAAATTTTAGAAGCCATTCTCAGCGTATCACACAAACAGCTTCACGGACGCGATTCACACTTGCAGAAACCAGCCAACACCATTTGTCTCCCAGCGACTGGCGCACGTAAATACTTTATTCAATGAATAACAAAACACCACATTCTGAAAGATAAGATAACAAACTTTATTGCAGTATAAGTCTTGATGTAATATTGTCACATTTACTGAGAGAAATGTCGGGTTGGAAATCAGGTAAAATCGGCTGACACCAGCTCTGTTAGCCACTGCTAGTGTGTGTGTGGGCCTACCTACCGTAATACCATAATTTGAGGAATGTTTCCGCACACGTTTCTTCTTGGATGGTAGTGGTGCCATTTCGATCTCTCCTATCATGTCGTGCCGCTTGACTTCTTTTTCTTTGAGCGCGGAAATGTGAATTTATTGTAACGCTGTTTCCTATTGGTCAGATTATGACCAGAAGCAGCGAATAAAAAACCATGTCACAACAAGCAGCGCATATATGCTGCCACCTGTTGAATATAGTGGAAGCTAAATATGAGGAGCACGGAAGTGATTGGCGATCATTGTGACAAAGAAAGAATCCATAATATTTTCATCCCTCACCGTAATACCGTAATTTGAGGTGTATTTCCGGAATGATTCTGGACAATCCGGAATGGTAGGCAGGTGTGTTTCTATGTTCCTTCGCTTCCTTGGACCATCAGCCTCTAATTTACAAATTGGTGATGTGTTTTTAAAAACACAACACTTATTTACCTATGTCTTTGAAATATGAGAGTAGATAGTCCATGATAGAGGGCCTTTCTTCTACGTGGGAGAATTTAATGGTGAACCACACCACTCCGGAGTTACTATAAATATGTTTTATGCTATCAAAAACCTGAATAAATTCTTCCGTAATACAAGCCATATTCTAAATGTGTTCAACATCCATGGAAACAAACTGTTAGAAAAGTATTTTTGAGTGAAGTACTTACACAAGTAGACTAATGATTTACAAAAATATACCGACAAAAAACAAATCTACTAAAGGACATCTAGGTCAAAAACCGTGCGTTCTATTTACGCTGTGTAAATCGATCTATGGCCAGAACATATCACGCGAATCAGTGCGAGATCAGGCAGTGTATTAAAATAGGCTAAGAGCATTATAATACGAGATTCAATGACATGATTTTTGGCAAGGCACAAATTTTCCGATTGTGAGCGTAGGTCGAGAACTATACATAACCAGTGCACTCTATTCCTGGATTCTTTCTTCATCTCCACACTTCATTGGTTTCCCAGCCATTGCCCTCCCCCTGCTGTTGATTGGTCTGTCTAGTTGTCTTTGTCCTGACGTGTTTGTAGTATCGGCGATGGCAGCTGCAGCAGCCCACGTAGAGAAGCTTGGCACTGAGGAGAATCTGTGTGATGGGGAACTCCTCACTGTAGGACTACTCACACAGATCCTCACCCCATCACTACCCGCAGGTAATATTGGCCACAGGGTTATATAGTATCTGTATATATATAATTTTACATACTGGCTATATACGTATATATTTTATATATATATTGTTTGTTTGTGTGCATGCACATTTGTGCATGTCTGTATATGCGATACTACACATGCATCTGATCCTGGGTGTGCGTGTCTGTGAGTGCGACAGTCTGTGTGTGTGTATGTGCATGGTGTGTGCATATATATACGTATGCTTTCATGCACACACACAGAGGCTGCCCAAATGCCTGAGATGAAGTTGCCAATTTAACTAAACAAACTAATTTTGGAAATTCTGACTGGGGTGGTTTTTAATGAACATCCCATGGAAAATTGAATTCGTATATTTCACTTTTTATTTAATCCAAATTGTTGTGTGGTGAAGTAGTTTGGTTGAACAAAGAGTAATACTTTTTGATAAAATTATGTTTAATATCTTTCATTAAAAATATTATAAACAAATATTTTTTTAATGTATTTTACCAAGTGTTATGCTACAATAGTCAAGGTGTTTTATTTTATATACAAGAAATACAGCTGACAGTTGTTCCTTTATACAGCTCCACCAATGAATGACGTCTTGTTTCAGACGTCTCGAGGATTAGAGCGATACCTTCATCACCAACCAGCTTCCGACAGACATATGACTAGCATGTCACCAGTGTCAAGTGGCGTCACCACTGTTTGTGTGCGCCAATTGATGATGTCAGACTCGTGGATATTTATCAGCGGTCATGAATCATCACTAGAATCTGCTCAGTGCGATGCTGATCGTCACATTCTTGACTACAGAGGGACATTCCTTGGGTTACCTGTCATGTCTTCCCATTATTATCTGATGCGTCAGCTAAAGTCACAATGTCTGCTCTGTTATCCATAATCATCTATGGGTGGTCATTATTAGCAGGACGTTCAGTTGTACTTTGTCCCACTTTGCAGTCATGAGCGTGGGAATGAGCAAACTTCAAAGGTACTTAATTGTGGGAATGCACGCTTCCACAGTAAGCGCCACTAACAGCCGTTATCAATTTGAAACTCCAGTGGGCACAACACTCAAATTGCAAACACCAGGCTTATTAAATGTAATTTGGTTGGACAGTATACTTTCAACATGTCATATTTATTCTAGTACATGTATTAGGAAACCAAAAAATAAGGACCAGACAGATTTGGTTTAAAACACTATCGACAAAATCACAAAAAAATATGGCTGTTAACGTTGTGCATCATTTTTATGAAACATGGTTGTTTATGAATGAAAATGTTCTGTCAGGGAGAGTTTACCTGTATTGACTCTCCTTCTGGTAATATTCCTTGCATGTTTATTGAGTGTTTGGAAGCAAGTTATTTCCTTTGTATGGAAGAAACTGCCTCTATTGTTGACAAATAAAATAATTATATATAGGTGCAATAAAACAAGTCTTCAATTCAAACATTATTTATTAACATTATAATAATAATACATAATATTGTTTCATCAAAGAAAAACGATGACAAGAACCAGACCAAAGTACACCACATTTGTTCAGCAGACTTACCCTGACACTTGTAACACACAGGTCCACAAGGCATTTATAAACAGTCAATCTGTCCACTCTTACAATTTTGGTATGGCTTTTAAAATCCTTTTCCCTCATGAGTGCTTTGAAGATTTATAATGTATCCTACCACCATGTCACAACATAATGCAACATTAATAATATTTAAAATACTTTGTTTGTCTCTCCATTTCATAACACTGCTATTTGAAAATTACACAACAATAAATTATCCAATAACTGTTTATGGTTTACAGCGTTATGCAATAAAATCGGACCATGCAAGTAAAAAAAACAGGACAATCTGTAGACCAGCGATTGGCCATTGTCTAAGCAGCCAACATGGCAGTCGATACAATCGCACAGTCAAACATTTCTCCAATATAGACACATTCAAACTGACCTCAAGGAATAGTCGGAAAACTAATAATTCTCCGTAAACCACTGTAAACTTGGCAGTGAAATCCTCCTATAAATGCCACTGTGCTATGCTAAGACCGACAACATCTGGTCATGTGATGTAACAATTATCGTTCTATACGAGTAAAGAAATTTCCTATTTATTCACAGGTGGGATTGATCGGGACTTCACTGTAGGTTTTACTGCGCATGTAAGCCCACGCACATACGCGTAATGAGAAACTATTTACACTGTCCTGAGATGCCTGCACAAAAGGGCCGACGCAGCACGTATAGATACAGAGCCCGAGCTTGTTGACAATGCACCTTGACAAACAGTCTGCATCATAGATGTGGATATGAAGTACACGTAGTTATATAAGTCTGGCGTAAGTACTGATTATACATCAGACCAGCACTAGATGTGCCGCCTCTTGATCTAGATGAGGAAATGGGTCGCACAGTGTTGCATGAATAAACTAGTGTAAACAGATCTTTGCACGGACAGCTAAGATATTGTATCAGGGGGTCACGTCGAGTGTGATGGCATTGGTGGATTATGGGATTACCAGGATACTCGACAATGTTATCAACACACCTGTATAGATGACCTGCCTCCACACCACACCTCTGTCCCATTGACATGATGCCCCCACAACACATTTCTGTCCAGCTGACACGCTCCCACAATACACTTCTGTCCAAGTGAAACGCTCCCACAACATACGTTTGTCCAACTGACATGCCCCTATAACACACTTGTCCAACTGACATGCCCCACCACATACTTTTGTCGTGCTAACATGCCCCTCCAACACACTCCTGCCATGCTGACGTGATACCTTTGCACCAGGTGACGGCCACAATACACGTTGACACGTGTTACCAGAACACACCCGGCAGAGTACATGGCGCAAACTTCAACCGTGCAGCCACCACATCCAAAAAGATGGGCTGGCTGTGTCATACTCTAACCAGTACGTCACAAGCCAGTGGCGTGACAGCAATATGTTGTCACACGACTGTCATGTGACATGTACTGATAAAACTGGTCGGTGATGACAATGCCTTCAAACTTTGCCTCTGCGATGAGTTGTAATGTTCTACACCACCAAGGGGCTGTCTCACAAGAAGTAGTCTGCCTGTGGTTTCTTAGATGGTATGCCTCGTTGTTCCTGGTGAAAGCAATACATCTCGGATGTAATAATTGTTAATTCTGAGTAAAACATTGTATAATCAAACAAAACCTGGTCGTAATTATTGTAAAAAAAATTATAATTATTTTACTTATCTGTTTATGAATATCAAAGTTGCCATTTTTGTATATTTGTGAACACCTGATGACAATTTCGAACACCTGTGGACAAAGTTTACCAAAGTCAGGTATTCATGGGATCATGTGCGGTTATTCATACTCATATGATTTAATTTAGCAGATTCAAACTAAATGTTGGGAACTATGCTCTTTATCGCTGCATTCAGTTTTAAAACTACTGAATTTTGAACGCGATGACCACACCATTTTGTAACAACACAGTTCCATTCAGAATGTGTGTAATTATTAAATCAGAACTGCACGACTGTATTGAACAGAGAGTATTGTATTGCATGCGTGTGTAGTATAGAACTACACCTACCTGTGGTGCAGCTTCAAAAACTGTGAAGTCTCGCAGTAAGTGTTCATCCAGCTCCAAGATGGCCGCCACATTACCACACCTGCCGGAGAAGTCACATGACGTACACTTCAAGCAACAGCTCTAAACACAACTGTCAAAGCTACCTACTATTAATAAAAACATATATACTTAATACATACACTCTTACATAACAACATCTGTGTAAACAAGACACAAGATGCTTTATGTAAATGAAGATGACAGATAAATCTAGACATAGCTACAGATGCTATTTAGCCCAGCACCAGGAAATTATAATTCCACAATTGGTTTTAAAGCAATCTTTGAAAAATGCATTTGATTAGCAACACTGACAAGACCATGAACATTTTAACAGAACTATTTAATTAACTTGTTGATGCTACATATTTTAGATTTTGATAAGCTACACATGTTTATATAATGTTCTGTATCCGTTGTTTTAATATATATTTTGCATTATACAATCTATTCTCTCATGTAATTTTAAGTTGAATTGTTCCCTGTATATTTTATTTTTATTTGTTTTTAACTCGCAATCCTTAGGAAGCTAAAATGTACACAATGGAACCTTACTATTAAGACCACCCTTGGCACTGGATAAAGGTGACCTGAATAGCGAGGTGACCATATTTGCAGGACTAATTTCCTACTTTACTGTTCAGAAAATAATAAAGGGACTGTCCTAGGGTGACCTTAATTGCAAGGTGGCTGTATTACCAAAGTGACCGTAAAGCGAGGTTCGACTGTGTTATTGTGATTAAGCAATGTTTATGATAATATCCCTACCTGTAGCAGTAGTTTGGGGCGGACCAGACCGTGAGAACGGTGTCGTTGAAGTGCCACTTGTACCCTTCCATCACCAGCTGGTGGGCGCGACAGATCAGGTCTATGCTGTTGGATGCGTTGAACTGGGCTACGACGTCGCTCCCAAACAGATATCCCGCTCCCCTTGGGCTCACTCCCCAACCCTGCGTGTCTACAAGGGAAGAGGACATAGTAAGTAAATCAATTATTTCCTCATCCAGATAATATACAACACATTTCAAGAGCAATGTAATACAGATGAGGTGGCTACCAGAGAAGTATAACTTATCGAGCTGGTAGCCAATTAAATCAAACTTATATAGTGTATTCCCACATACATAATATTATGTATATAAAGGTTATACAGTGCATTCAATTACAATAGCTTCAGGTTAACGACTTCAGTAAATTAAAGCTAAAGATGTTGTACCAATATAAGAGAATTCACAACATAGGGTGAGACACAACTGTGTCACGTCCCTTCAAGAGAAATGTCGGTTACGTCAAAATTTAAATAAATCTTGTAACTCGGAATCTGTTACTGCGTGTTCTTCAACTACTGTGGATGCAGAACCATTTTTAAATATTATGTCAACGTGCTTCATTTGCAGGCCAAAATACGAGACGTGCACATCAGCATTTACAGTTGTGATCTGTGTTAATGATTTTAATTATTATCCATAAAATACATACAAATGTTACTAATGTGATATTCATCAATGTGTAACAATATCAGCCCTTACCCTCATGTATTTGCTTAGCTGCACTCATTGAGAATAAAATAAATATACCTGTTAAAAATGTAGCAGTATTAAAACTATAATTTCAGTTGTTTTGAGTGAAGTACTTCAAATTATTAACCCTGCAGGTGACCAATGGTAAACTTCCCCGGTGTACACAATTTGGAGCTATTTGTAGGGGTGCTTTTAAAAAATCACAACTTCGCTAATACGTATCGCAAAAATATGATTGAGCTATCATTTTGTTGGCAAAAAGACCCTTCATTATTATGTAGTGATGATATTTGCATAACATCAAATAATCATGAAGATATAACTGTTTAAAGTTTATATAAAATAAATGCAAAAAAATATTTTTTTCGCCCTACTACTAGCTAATTTCCGAGTGGTTGTATGTGTCAATGTCCAATTAGAGAAATGTAGCCATGTATATAAGCTAATAAGTACAGAAAAAATTAATCAAATATACTCGGAAGTTTTTTTATATTAATTTTTTTAGGTAGACGCATGTAAAATTTAGACTATTCTTCATGAACGTCAGAACGAGGGTAAAGTAGAAACCCAAGTTTGCCCAGTGACAAAATAATTATTGTGCGGTTGTATGTTCAGGCATGCAGTGTGACAAATGTAGCTGTACATTTCAGCTGCGTGATAATGAAAACTAGACTCAAATATATTCAGAACTTTTCATTTTATTGTATTTTTCGTAGAACGTTACTACCGTTGGGCGCCGTGGCGCACCTGTCCGATAACATGACGTATCTATTATCAATTTCCTTACATATCAATAAAGTAAGTAATACCTACAGTTCCTAATTACACACATATATATGTCATCAGGTTATAGGACATGTTGTATTTTAATTCTGAATGCATCGTATCCTTCGCTGGCGGACCGAGTAGGCCGGCCGAATCGGCCCATGTCCGGGAGCAAGACGGCGATGTCCAGCTCGCCAGCAACTTGCATAATATCCACTTCAAAACAGCCCCCAAAGTCTGTGCAACTATTTGAACTAGTATAATAACTTGATCCACAAATACTGTCATGTACTTTGCTGATATATTGCTGCGGACATTTGAAATAATTCAACTTATATAATCGAAGCAAGACAAAAAACATGGCGGACTTTCGTCGTGATGGAATAAAACTAGCGTCAACAAGAAGACGTTTTAGAGCCATGCGCTGATTGGTTGACCGTTGACGTAAATTTATTTGGATAGACCAATCGTTGGGCTTTCCATCGGTACCTCCATTTCCCTGTTTAGACCATATAAATGGGAATGTAAAGCCCTGACGCAGTAAAATCGGCCATATTTGGGCATCTACTACTACAACATTTTAAAGCTTGGTTGTGATTTGCTATTACTGAATCATGACGCGATACAACTCATTAATAAAAATGGCACAGGAAGAAGAATAATTCAGTTTTCCAATGATACCCCCCATTCCCCTGTCAGTTGGTAGTGACGGAAACAAATTTTTTTTAAAAAGAGTGATACTGAATCTGGCCAAAAATTGGCCGGGAGCAGTTTTGCACTGATCGCACGGGCCGAATTCGGCCCAGTGGCCACCTGTAGGGTTAATCACCAAAAATTTGGTTTGTATTTATTACTACCTAAACCCATCAAGCCTACCTGCATTGTGTGAACTGAATTGTGTTTATCATGTGGCCAGTAGCCTAACAGCATCTCCTACAGAAGATTTCAATGACATGGATTTGTGTATTGGACAGATCTGACAGTCATGACTATACCTTCTGGATCCGACCACAAGAGGTCACACATGGGACCGTCATGGGGCACTTCCTGCTTCCTGTCAATGGCCCGGATCTGATCGAGAGTCTGGATGGATGGGGAGAGACCACCATGTACGCAGAAGATCTGCAAGAAATACACACCACATAGTACCAACAAGTGGCAACAACAGAATCGTAATGCAGTCTCATTCAGTTATGTAATGCAGTCTAGATTCAAAAGAACAGAATTGTAACAGAGTCTAGATTCAAAACAACACATTTTTTTACAAACTAAATCAGATCTGTGATGGCATGATTTTATATCCAGCACTATATCATTTTTATAACAATCGTTTGTCTATGGAACATTGCAATTTTTCGTTATCTATATTCATGGATTTGAGTCAGAATAAAGCGTTTTCTAGTAGTTAACAATTTAAATCAAAAGAATTTAACAAGATTTAATATATAATAGTAATAAATATATATTACTTTCTGCACCAATATCCTCAGAGAATCCGAGCTCATACTCATGTGCAATGCGAACGTTGTCAACAAATGGTTGGATGTGCTAAGAAGCTAGGGAGGATAGGCAATATTAAAAATATACATTTTCGGGTGACAGCGAAATGTAAGAATATTTCCTGATGATTTAACACTGACAGGAAGTGAATTCCACTGCAAAAAGCTTGAAGTTTCAGCCTTTGCCTTGACTCTGGGAACAGAAAGTAAATTTGAACTACACGACCAAAGCTCTCTGTGCTGTCCTGCTGGGGTGAGCATTGAGTGTAAATATGAAGGTTGTTTGGATGAAAGGACTTTGAAGGTAATTGTACAGATCTTAAACATACTGCGGTAATTTCACACTTTACCTTGCCATCTATCACAGCCGACAAACTGAGGTAGTCGAAGATCTCTGTACAGTAGCGCCACACGGTGATAGAGCCATACTTGCGCAGACATTCGTCGTAAAAGCCATAGACTTGTGTTATCTGCCGACTTTCATGGTTGCCTCGTATCAGTGTCAATCGATCAGGATAGCGTACCTGCAAGTAACGCATAAGGTGTCACAAGGAAACATAATAATAATATATAATAATTGACCTTAAATTACAAAATGGCTGACCCATGTGTGAATATGTCGGACATTAGTAGTATATCTAGTTAAAATTTTGGAAACGTTTAAAGACAAATGGTTGGCTTACCTTCAATGCCAACAGTAGTAAGAACGTCTCAACGCTGTAGAAGCCTCTGTCGACGAAGTCACCCATGAACAGGTAGTTTGTGTCTGGAATGTCTCCTCCAACCTTGAAGAGCTCCTTCAGGTCAAAGAACTGACCGTGTATATCGCCACATACCTGCCACATATATACACACACTGGTCAGACATGGTTTGCTGGTTCTCCCTAGACACATGGTACTCAAACTATATACACGCAAAACATCAAACTCAACTTACAATAACACATACACACACAAAATTTATTATTTACAATTATGTCATACCATAACAACAATACGTATTGGGACACTTACAAATGATTAAATTGTCAGCTGTCCCAAAACATAGGGTGGACCAAACAATTCTCAGATTCACTGTCCCAATACTTAAGGGGACATGCGCTGCGGGATTTTTGACGATTTTTGGTGACATTTCGTTTTCAGCGTATTTCACTAATAAAACATCTTAACTTCAACTTCTAATTCATAAATCTTCATATTTATGTGTCTGTATGTGAAATAAATGCTTTATTTGATCACCAGTGTTGATGAGAGTTCCTTTGTCTTGCGAACAAATGCAGAAATTAGGCGTGTTTCACTCCTTAGTTACCGGTATTTAGCTCTTTCTCCCGGCTGCAAGACAGGCTTATCCGCGGCGGGAAACACTCATTAGTATGCAGCCAATCAGCATTAGAACCCGAGCCGATTCTATGCGGAAATTTCCTTATATTCTCTCGATTCTGATTGGCCAATGGCCGACCTTTGGACCTCTCAGGCAAGCTACGACATAGCAACAAAGTGAGACAATATGGCGGCCGTTGTTTTAGCTCAGTGATTTTGTCAGTTATTAGTACGCAATTTCTTGTCAAGATGCCGAAGGATTGCGGCGTAAAACAGACTACGACGAGAAAGTTTGGATCGAAGAAGCGGGCTCGGTTAGCACAGATGAAATCTGCGCGAGAACTACGGAGTAAACCGACCAACATCGCCGGTGATAGCGCCGTGGCTAGCGGCAGCAGCCTGGCCCCGAGTGGCAGCGTTGTCACTGTGGAAGGCGAAATGGACGTTTGTGCTGGAGCTGACGATCAGCATTCTGTTCGCGAACCGTCGATCGCGTCCTCGTCACAGACAGGTAAGCCCGATGTCGACGAACCTCAATGTCCCGTGACAGACAACAGTTGTCTCTTTGTGCAAGTGGCCTCGTTGAAGAAACTCGTTGAGAACCTTCCATGCCCGGTGTGCCAGGGAGCTTTGACAGTTGTTATCGACAAAAGGAAGGGCCCAGTCGTAGCATTCCGCACCGAGTGTACCATTTGTGGACATGTCTGCAGTGAGACACTGTCTTCAGGCAGGATTGGTGATCATGGCAGTCAGTCACCATTTGCCACAACGAGGAGATTGGTGGCAGGAACTATGGACTGTGGTGTTGGATTTTCGGGGCTACGTCGGATTTGTTGGTGGATGGATTCACCCTGCATCCATCAGAAGACGTATGTGAGACACCAGAAAGAGATAGCCACAGCAGTGATGGACACAGTGACCACTTGTCTCGATGCCAGTGCTGTTTACGTGAGAGAAGCATACGCCGACCTGTCTGGTGTCCCTCCAGAGGACGTGAGAGACATCAATGTATCGTACGATGCAACCTGGGTGACTCGAGGACACCAGTCCTACTACGGCATTGGCAGTGTCATCGACTTGATCACCGGCCTTGTGATTGACTATGCAGTACTGAGCTTATACTGCCATGGCTGCACCACTGTGGGGGACCACCTGGACAAAAACACTGATCAGTACCGAACGTGGAAGGCAGCCCATGAGTGTAACAAAAACTTTGACGGCACTGCAGGTGGTATGGATGCTGCTGTTGCTGAGATCCTGTGGCGCCGCTCGGAACAGAGACACGGCTTCCATTACGTCACCGTGCTGTCAGACGGCGACGCGAAGACGTACAGCCACCTGGTGTCCCTGAATATCTACGGAGACGACTGCCAGGTTACCAAAGAAGAGTGCGTCAACCACGTGTCAAAGAGGCTTGGCACTGCCTTGAGAAAAGTCGCAGCCGAGGGTCGACAAGAAGGTGTTGTCACAGGTGGAAGGGGCTACAATCACGAAACTGACCAAGTACTATGGCAATGCCATACGAAGCCACCGAGATGATCTGGACGCTATGAAGAACGCAGTGTTTGCCACCTTCCTCCATGCACTGTCGACTGATGATGACCCACATCACGATCGCTGCCTAGCTGGGGTTTCAAGCTGGTGTTTCTATCGGCACGCTGTTGCAAAGGGTGAACGACCAGGGCCACACAAGGACAACATTGGCACACCCCTGTCACGTGAAGTAGGTCGCTTCGTGAAGCCTGTTTACGTGCGGCTTGGTGATGAGAACCTCCTCCGTCGATGCCTCAGGGTAAAGACGCAGAACCCAAACGAGTCTACATTCGGTTGTGTGGCGGAAGTGTTTGAAGACGGACTTCCTTGGGAAACTGCGTGTCGAGGCTGGCGCTGCCATCGCTGTCAGTGAATTCAACCAGGGGACGGAGAAGACAGTGGCAGAAACAACAGCTGCCCTTGGGTTTCAGCCTGGTGAAGCCCAAGTGAAATTGACACTGTCGAAGGACCGAGAAAGGCTTGCTGCGAAAGGAAGAAAGGCTGATGCGCAAGAGAAGAAGAACCGTGAACGTCGACGTCTTCAACGGATTCGCCAGCAAGACCTGCTTACCCAGGCTGAGGGTGGGCCTTCCTATGCCTCCGGAGAGTTCTACTTCTAGGGACTCATGAAGAAAACAAACGGCTCTCTTCAGAGCCAATAAAACAAACGGCTCTCTTCAGAGCCAACAAAACAAACGGCTCTTTTCAGAGCCAACCACTCTTACAGAAGAGTTTGCTACACCATCATATTGTTGAATATTTAGTCCAAAAGATGCATTTCCCACATATAAATAGTCAGAACAGGTGTATATATACACATTTGAACAGTCAAAAACCACCTGAATAGTAAAAAAATGTGAAAAGATAAACACAAAAGTTTGTTTTGCTGTTTTCTCAGAATTCTGTTTTTATTCAATACATAAATTTCACGCGGATCTCAAGAGAAAGCTGTAAGACATATCAACTCCAAATTTGGAGTACAAATACTTCAAGACATGCCTTACAAAATGTCAGGAGGGATTCTGTATATCTGTCCATGTTTCCATTTTACTTCCCTGCACATTCAATGCATCCTATCAAAATAATCGGAAATTATGTCTAGTTTTCAAAAAAATTATTTTTTATATAAAAAGGTAAAAGAATAAAAATTCCTTCTGACATTTTGTAGATATTTGTATTTATTATACATGCAGCCTGTTTTGAATGTTGTAGCACAATGTATTGTTTCTGGGGATTTGCATGAAAATTGGTTTAGAATGGATCACTAAACAAAATGGCTGCCATTTCTATGGCAACCACCTGTCCAAAAAAAAATTCAACCTGTTATATCCATCTTAACCCACAATGATCATTTCCACCAAGTTTCAGTTCTCTATCATTAAAAGTAAAGAAAAAAGTTTGCCGCAGCACTTGTCCCCTTAAGGACACGAACGAATCCTGACGTCATGTCGCCCCTGCTTCATTACCCTGTTGTTGTTAACCTTATTTATTACCCTGCTATTAACAAGTTTTGACTGGCTAAACTATCGATTGCACATCGTTTTCTAAACTTAGTACAACTGTTTTATCAGAAATCTGACATTACCCCCAGACCGGCAAGAAGTGCCAATTGACTTGAACTCTGCAACTTTGTGAGCAATCAGAGCATCTGTCAATGTAGAAGGTGCCTGGAAGGGTGGGAAGTGGGGCAAGTTATTGACATCATCTGGTCAGAGTCACACTTGCGGTTAACTGTACTTTGATGTGGCAAGTAGCAACAATTGTTTTAGTGTATTAGGAGACGATCTTTCTAGCTCTAATTATAATAGTGCAGCTTAATCTAGCCAATTTTAATGAGCCAGTCAGACCCATAGACATGGAGTAATTAGGGGCTCGGCAGTGAATCTAGGGGCCAGCAGGCTCCGAGGCCCCCGCTAAATTCAGACCCTGAGTTATTCTTCAAATTCCTATTAAACAAACTGCAGATAAAAAACAACTATACGTGAAATTATGTCAAGTCTTGGGACAATGCATACAGTCGAGAGATCAGACAGTTTTGTACATTATAGACAAACATCGGGGGAATGCACCTAGGATTTTAGATGTGTATTGTGACACTTTCTAAATGTATAAAGGCCAGCTGGTAGCTGAGAGAAGGGCGAAACATGGTCGCTGGTGCTACAGTAATTTACATCACCCAAGTTTGTGTTGTTTACTTCAGAGCAGCTGCGATTGTAATGTTTTATTGATACACTGTTTTTATTTGTTCATCTGCATTGGAGAAAAAAGTGGGTATACGCTTGTCAGAAGAAAAAAAAAATTGGTGAACCAATACATAGAAACAAAAAACAATTACATTTACAAAGGTGTCCAAAAATATACAGTACAAAAAAATTATTCCTTTTCCAGATGTTTAGGGTGTCCCAAAACATAGTGTCCCAATACATACGGTCATTACGGTAACTGCAAGAGTAGAACTATTCAGTCACAATACATAGTGTCCCAATACATACGGTCATTACGGTAACTGCAAGAGTAGAAATATTCAGTCACAATACATAGTGTCCCAATACATACGGTCATTACGGTAACTGCAAGAGTAGAACTATTCAGTCACAATACATAGTGTCCCAATACATACGGTCATTACGGTAACTGCAAGAGTAGAACTATTCAGTCACAATACATAGTGTCCCAATACATACGGTCATTACGGTAACTGCAAGAGTAGAACTATTCAGTCACAATACATACGGTCATTACGGTAACTGCAAGAGTAGAACTATTCAGTCACAATACATACGGTCATTGCGGTAACTGCAAGAGTAGAACTATTCAGTGACAATACATAGTCAGTAAAGTAACTTACCGTCACTGGTGAGTCAACACGCTGTACATTGCTCTCCTCAACAAGGATCTCTCTCACTTTGGCACATAACGACTTCACCTCGCTCTCTTTGATTACCTCACAGTTCCTTAGCTGTTCTATCTGCCTGGAAACCAGACCAGACATGGTTACAACAGAATTTATCTGAGACGCTAGTCTTGTCTGTACATTGTTTGCATTTTCTAATTTCATATGTAGTGAGTTAATGTTAGGTCAAGCATACTATTAGAATATATGCAAATAAACAACTTAGACTTTCTGGAAGGGATTGCAGTTGGGACATCCACAACGGCCAATATCAATATACATCATGCAGACATTTATAACAAGGATTACGATTATGATCGAGTACAAGAACTTGGTATTTTTAACAACTTTATTAAGTACGACTGAATACAAAAAAATTATGATTACGCATGAATATGACCTATTATATGTAGACCTATGTGATAAAACCTGTGCAACTTGGAGAATATATATTCAATAGGCCATATACTGCTGCCAATTAAAATTATATTTATTTCACATGAAACAACATCTTAAAACAACTTCATCTAACTATAATCGACCTAGTGTATGTATCTTAAGGCTAGACACGGCAGGTAGATAGGATTATTTTTTAATTTGTGCAAACAGTTCAATTTTGTTTGCCCAATGCATGAAATTGGTCTTACTGAGTAAAATATATATTGAACTTTTTTCAGCCAGACCCCCCCGTTTCCATGGTAACAAACAAAATGGCCACCATTCTGAGCAAATACTGGCAAATTTGGAAACACTGCCATTTTTTATTGAATCCATATATAGTTATAATTCTTGCAAATCCATGTTCTCTATAGATTCTATTGTGCAATGATCAGAGCATTTTTTGAAATGTTGTGTTTTTATATTTTAAATAATTTTTTGGTAAAATAAGAAAAAAATCTTGTTTTTTGGCATAATGGAGTAAACGCAGACACAGTAATGTTTGTCTACACTCATGCCAATAGCATAGTAATGCGAATATTATTTGACAATTCTACACTATCATGGTCAAATAGGGCCTATCGATGACCGAATTAATTTGTCTCATCTCTAGTCGCCGCCATATAATTTTTCATCGAGCCGACCTATCTCTAAGTGGGGGCCGAGTTGCTCAGGCTGAGTTGTCCATGGGCCGAGTAGTCTAGCATTCAAGTCACACAGCCAGTGATACCAATTACACTGCGTGATCTGCAGATTGGTCATGTGTGGACCATTAAGCGATCCACATATGCAGATCCATAAAACATTCCCAACATATAGTTATTTGATGTACACTTACCTGTCAAGATCACTGTTGTCAGACATAGTGATGATTCTAAAAGTAAAAAATCCAACACTTACAAAATTAATGGTAACATAATTACATGGTAGATTACATTTACTAGCTAATTTAATTCATGTTACACCTGATCTAGAAAACATAAATTTGGATTGAATTAATGTTATTTATGCACGACATTAATTAAACAAGTACTTACTATATGCATAGTACTTCAACAATGAATGAATACTTAGCAATCAACCTCCACTAAATTTGAAACACTATAATCCCAAATGGTTCGTTACTCTGCGTTAGTAATTGAGTAAAGTCAAAAATAATAGTGTAAACTGCAGCATGATCACACTCAATTACAATCAGTGAATCACTGATTCAACGATTGGGTGGATTATGCCGGATCTGTGTAAAATATTAGAACTTTCTAACTCGGCCAAAGAAATTACGTTTTCTAATCTTAGTTTTATATACATCATATCGCGAAAAGTTACATTATATAAACCAACAAACGATTAAAAAGATATACTAAATAAAGAAACTATAATGTTATGAAGTTCGTTAATAAATGAAACGATATAAAACAACAAAAATCACCTCCTACAGTTTTCCAAATGTGTCTGTCTGTGCGGACTTCTTGGTGTGTGCGTCACGGCAAATAGTCTCCCCTACCAATATAGAAGCGCAATGCCCTCAATAATGGACAGACCGAACAATGTATTTATCAAGCAGAGACTATTAATTATTACTGTAGAGCACAATTTGAAAGCACATTTCGATAATTTTAATTAAACATTGTATTACGGGATATGATTCACTTTTCACAATTGTCCTTTGGGATTTTGTCATAGAGGATTATGTCTAGAAAGAATCCAGATACAATTTGTATCGCAGCGTCTTGGATAGGTGGCCATGTGTGGTCTAGCTATCGACATGGTGCGGGTGGTGCGTGCGTGCATGAGAGCGTGCGGGCAAAAGTACGTGATATATGCAGAGGCGTACCTATGCATGATTGACATGTTGGGGGTTTCCAAACGGATATCACCGTCACATTATTTGGCACGGGAACGAAATTCATATTGGGGGGGGGGCTACCGGAGCTTCAGCCTTCAGCACCACTGAAACATTTTCGCCGCCGTGCCGCCGCATATTCTTCACATCTTCCTTCACCTTGTGGCTGTCTCGGTTGGCTCGACAGTGACATCGGAAGACGGCGGGGGTACACGTGCTGTTGGGATTTTTTTCGCCGCTGTAACTTCAGCTTCTTCGCTGTCTCGACCGGCTGTGAACTCATGATAGGGATGTCAACAGGCGGCGCCGCTAATTCAGTCGGACGAGAATCCGTTAAGATTTTGCCGACTTTCAACTTGTTCCCACGTAACCATTAACGCATTGGTCATAAATTGTGTTTCTTTTTAATAATTGACATTAACATCATTAGTATTTTGTAGGATTAATGATTTCGCTGAAATTTGAAACGGTTATTACATAAGCGTGCTGTGAAGCTGCTACTTGTCAGGCCCCGGTGAACATAGATGTGCTAGAAAGAGTGCAGAGGAGAGCAACTAAAATTATACAAAAACTGAGGGATCTTGGTTACGAAATACGCCTAAAAAATGTGGCTTAACAACACCAGAGACCAGGAGATTGAGATGAGATCAGATAGAAGTGTTTAAAATAATGAATGGTTATGAAAATATTGATAGAAATATTTTTTTCTCAGTTAAGAAAGATAGAAAGACCAGAGGACATGAAGTTACATTAGCAAAGGAGCAGTGTAGATTAGATATAAGAAAGTTCTCATTTTCACAAAGGACTGTAAATGAATGGAACAGATTATCTGCTGATTGTGTGGGTGCTAGTAGCGTGAATATGTTTAAAAATAAAATCGACACATACCTCAGGCGGGCGGGATACACATAGATAAAAGGGTCGGACTCTCGATAAGCCAAAGGGCTTCCTTGTCCACCTGCCACCTAGAGTTAATTCTCAGGGTGGCAATCTTGTTCAATCTTATTAAATCTTGTTAAACTTGCGTCCGATCGTTTTGACGTGGCCCGGCTTCGCGTTTAGGGGCACTCACTTCAACGAAAAATGGGCACATGAGCTCGATATCTGACATATTAATGTGATACATCAAATTAAAGGTAATATAATAAACTGTTTATTGTTTATATCTATAATGAAATTGTAGGGAGTTTAGTGTAACGTTGTGAACAAAATACAAAGGAAACAACGGATGTTTCGTTCCCATACCTGTGAAAATGTAAGTTTGATGTCGTTTTGCCAAGATAATCTATTACATTTCTAGTTCTAAAATACGTAAAGAAAAGCACCATGGTTGGTCCAGCTCATTTGCCCCTAGAGCTTAGAAGACACCGGCCCTCCAATTTCGAACGTTCGGATGTTTCCATGAGCGGCTTCGGCAATATCCGTCGGCGACTGTTTGTCAGTATTATATGATGATCACCAGAGAGCAGCACCATATCAAATTTTTTCGTTTAGGGGTACACATTTCCCTTTTTTTACGTGAGACCATCATTCCACACACAAATTAAAGCTAATGTAATATATTTATTACATATTGAATTGCGCTGCTAGCAGTTTCTTGTAACATTATGTTAAGACTGTAAACAGGTAGAACCAAATGGACAATTGTGAGGTTTGTAGCATAAGGGAACGAGAGAATAAAGTCTGGTTGTCAACCCGTGTTGTTTCATCATCGCTATGATAGTTTAACAGGATTTAACAAGATTGCCACTCAGAGAATTAACTCTAGGTGGCAGGTGGACAAGGAAGCCCTTTGGCTTATCGAGTGTCCGACCCTTTTATCTATGTGTATCCCGCCCGTCTGAGGTATGTGTCGATTTTATTTTTAAACATATTCACGCTACTAGCACCACACAATCAGCAGATAATATGTTCCATTCATTTACAGTCCTTTGTGAAAATGAAAACTTTCTTATATCTAATCTACTCTGCTCCTTTGCTAATGTAACTTCATGTCCTCTAGTCCTTCTATCTTTCTTAACTGAAAAAAAAAATTCTATCAATATTTTCATAAACATTCAATATTTTAAACACTTCTATCTGATCTCCTCTCAATCTCCTGGTCTCTAGTGACTCTTGCTAGTAATTAGAACACGCTAGAAGTGGTGACCCTGACGTGATATTTGCGTATATACGCCATATGCATTTTCCGGAGGCACAGAGGTGAGACAACAGCAAAAGAATCAATTACTTAGTCCATTCACAAGTTTGCTTCGGCTCATCATGGGTGAGCGCACACCGGCACTCCGCTTGGCAAAGCGCGCGTCACGCTTGATCGCACACGCCTGCTTTGTCCGTCGCGTCACGCTAGACTGCAGTTTGATCGCCAACAGCGATGGCTGAGCGTTTACAGACGGTTTTGTCACGTCGGACGTCGGCAAAGAGACGCATAACGACTATCGCTACCCGGCTTGACAGTGTGAGAGAGGAGAGTGTTGCTCGGGAAACCATACAGTCCTTCTCAAGAACATGTTCGGAGCTCTCGACAAGTTTCGCGAGCTCGATTGTCAGCTCTTGCCGTTGCTGGAGGCTGCAGAAGTGAGCGTTGCGTCCTCAGGGAAACGGACCGTTCTTCAGGACATTGAGATGTCTGATACATCACCAAGGCAGAAGATGTTATTTTCGAAGCAAGCCACTACATCGAAACTCATCCTGCTCCTCCACCCGCGGCGACGCCAGCAGTTGCCACGTCGAACGATTCAAATGGGTACAAGATATATGTTCGTTCGATGACACACGACGACTGCCTTCTATGGTTTCAACAGCTAGAGGACGTCTTCAGTGTGCAGGGCATCACATCGCAAATCAACAAGTTTGCTGCACTTACTACCCTGCTGTCGGAAGAAGAGGTTTTCGTGATCCGAGATCTTACGATGATGGGGGAGGATCATCCGGCATACGTGTTCGACGCGGCGAAGACTCCCTTCGTTGATCGATCTTCTTCTTCCAGTAATCCACTACAGTCATTACCGACGACTTCGTGGATGGTGTGGTGTTTGTTGCGTGCGCCAGGTGGGCATATGGGCAGTGCTGGTTGTAAATGTTTATAAAATCATGTGCGAGTGCAAGTTAAAAACAAACAGAGGTCACTCTTAGTTAGACTTTGTTTGTGGCAGTGTCGGCAAGGCACTGCTTGAAAGCATCTAGGGAGGGAGATTGAACTGATTGGGCAGTTAGGTTATTCCAGTGTACTATTGTGGCTACAAAAAAGGAATGTTGGAAAGCCTGTGTTCGGGAACGTTGAACCATTAATTGGAATGGATGCCCTCTGCGCCCCCCAGCTAAGAGTTCTGTGGCGTAGTGGGTACGGGCTGGCTTTGTGTAAAGGCTGGCATGGATGTCGACTAGGCCGTTTTGAATTTTGTACAGCATGTTAAGCCTCGCAAGACATCTGCGCTGTTCTAGGGACTGCCATTGCAATTGGTGGAGCATGGAGGTTGGGCTGCTGCGGCGCCGATATGAACCAACCGTACACCAGAGACTGACGCGAACAATGGCCATGGGAGGTATCGCAGCAGACGAGAAACCATTTCAATGGATGGCTCGATTCCGTCAAGTCGGCGGTAGTTGGGACCGAGAAGATGTACAACGCTGGGCTCTTCTCCGTCGGCTCCCGGCATCGCTGCGTATGAGTCTTGAGCTACCCACACCGCAGCTCTCTATGGAGGAGATCTTGCGGCCGACAACGCCATTGTAAAAAGACATACTGGAATAGGCAGTTCAGACAAAAATCCGAAGAAAGGACAAGTTTGTTGGTACCACGGGAAATTCGGCGCCGAGTCTCGATGCTGCACCGGGCTAACCTGCCCGCGATACCGTGCGAACCTTATGTAGAGAATTTAGAATGATAACGCACATAGTATCAATCTTCTTAATTGCTGAATGTTGTACCGGCTCCGAAAAGCCTATTTATATGCAAATGACTATAGCTGAGGTGGGGGATTTGTTTACATTTGAGGCCATCTGGTTTTGGGGAGGCAAGAATCCTATACAGGGGGCCTTTGTTCAGAAGGTTACTGTAAGTTCACTGGCACCATGCCAAGATTTCTAGAGAACCCTAGACTTTGGAAATGACATAATCAAGGGACAGCGTCTGTCCCAAGGCTACATATTTAGCTGTATATAAGGAGGGCTTTAATGAGGATCGGGGCTGGCTGTCAGGAGATGCAGCCAGACACTTCGAAGGCTGGCTGTTGGGGGATATAGCCAGACACTGCGAGGGAGCTGTTTGTTAGAACAGGCCCGAAGTCGCATGCTGGAGCTGTGTGTACATAACACAGGCCAGTGATGTATCATGGCGACTACTGGGGCACACTGCCGGAGGAACGTTTCTCGTGAAGCACTGTCACCGAGCGCCCTGCGAGAAGTACTAAAAGACTCTCGCAGTACACCCGTGACAATCAGTTATTCCCAGACTCGGTGAGTAACTCGGTTGCTGAAATAGCCGCCGTCGTCTGAACTTGTCGTTCGGACTTTTAGGATATATCGGTTACAATTCGGTTGCTGTATAAGCCGCCGCCGTCTGAACCTATCGTTCTGACCTTTATAACTGGGTAGTATTTAGCAGACATAGCCGTATACTGTGTATTATATCTTGTATTGGTAGGGTTTTCCGCATATAATAAACTATGAAAACGTATAACCTGACTTATCATTAGTACGACTGAGTGAGTGAACGTGTGCCCGTATGCTTCCCTGCCGACCGCTCGCCGCAAACGCTGCAAGTGGTGGCAGCGGTGGGATTCTGCAATTAAGATTCCTATTTTTAGACGACTACATACTACTGTTCTACAATTATCAGTTCATTGCTCCCATACAAATCTCCTGGGTGGTTGACGGAGCCGTTTCCCTCTTCTCTCTATATAACTGCCTGTGTCTCCTCCCCTTCTACTACTCCCACTTCACTGTCTGTCGCCGGGTCATCTAAGCGCGGCCTGGAGGTAAGCTCCTGATCTGGCTCTGAGAGCAGCCAGTTGGGCGGCGTATCTGAGCCGCAGTAACTCTTCAGGTCATCCATGTGGACCGTTAGGGGCTTGGACCTGGAAGAACGCTGAATGGTGTATGTCACTTCCCCGGGCATGGCCCAGTGTAGGGGAATGCCAGTTTGTTCTGCCCTTGTGATGGAGGGTAGAACCTTAGTACCCATGGAGTCCCCTACTTTGAACATGCGGTCTTTGGCGCGTTTGTCATAATAGCGTTTCTGCCTACTTGCGGCTTTCCTGAGATAACTTCGAGCTAGCTCGAAATTGTGTTGCATCGCATTTCGTAGCCACTCGGCGTACTCTGTTTGACAGCAGTATTCGCCCAGTTGGTCTGGTGGTGTAAGCATGAGATCGATTGGGAAAGTGATCCTCTGCCCAACATGAGTCGGTTTGGGCTCGACCCCGTACTTTGGTGGATGGTGGCTCGATACGCGCACATGACATATGACAGATGGTCGTCCCAATCCCCCAGATTATCCGCTGATAGCTTTGATAGCATAGCTAAAAATCGTCCGATTTTCGAAGGCTGGCTGTTGGGGGATACAGCCAGATACTGCGAGGGAACTGTTTGTTAGAACAGGCCCGAAGATGCATGCCGGAGCTGTGTGTACATAACACAGGCCAGTGTTGTATCATGGCGACTACTGGGGCACACTGCCGGAGGAACGTTTCTCGTGAAGCACTGTCACCGAGCGCTCTGCGTGAAGTACTAAAAGACTCTCGCAGTACACCCGTGACAATCAGTTATTCCCAGACTCGGTGAGTAACTCGGTTGCTGTAATAGCCGCCGCCGTCTGAACCTATTGTTTTGACATTTAGAATATACCGGTTACAATTCGGTTGCTGTAATAGCCGCCGACGTCTGAACCTATCGTTCGGACTTTTAGGATATATCGGTTACAATTCGGTTGCTGAATAAGCCGTCGCCGTCTGAACCAATCGTTCTGACCTTTATAACTGGGTAGTATTTAGCAGACATAGCTGTATATTGTGTATTAGATCTTGCATTGGTAGAGTTTCCCGAATATAATAGACTGTGAAAACGTATAACCTGACTTATCATTAGTACGACTGAGTGAGTGAACGTGTGCCCGAATGCTTCACTGCCGACCGCTCGCCGCAAACGCTACACTTTAAAAGGCTCGACATACGGAGGCGGGAAACGAAAGGGGCGGTCAGTAATCGGCGTCGTATCTGGCCCGCCTAAACAACAAACGAAACGACTCCTCTTCACGGCCAGATATTTTATAGACTGGGGTTCAGCGGTCTTTGTTCTACCGCCGACCCCGGGAGAAAAATGTAATCCCAAACCCACTGAACATATCCTATCGTCTGCGAACGGGCAACGCATCCGCACATTCGGCCGGTGCAAGTCTACCTTAAATTCACACTTATGGACCGAACATGCTCTCATGACATGATTGTGGCAGACGTGATCCATCCCATTTTGGGAATGGATTTCTTCCAAGAGGGAGATGGAAAACGCTTCCTGATAGACCCGTTCAAACGATGTATAATTGATCGCGTTACCTTGGACGAGCGTTCAGTGGAAACGGTGTGCTCATCTGTCTATTCTGTGACTCCTACCGCTGATCGCTGTACGGAATTCATCGACGACGAATATGCTCGACTGTGGAGGGATTTTCCTGAAGTCACCGACCCCAGTATGAGCAAAGTGGTTACCATGACTACGGCTCTGCACATTACGACGGAGGGTACACCGGTATACATGCCATGTCGGAAGCTTCATGGCGAGAAGAAGGTTCAAGTCGAGAAACAACTCCGACAGTGGGAGGGAGAGGGGGTCATTGAGCGATGTGAATCTAGTTGGGCATCTCCGATCCATGCAGTAAAGAAAGCAGATGGCTCGTGGCGTGTATGCGGAGATTTTCGGCGACTAAACAACATGACAAAACTCGACAGATATCCGCTTCCGGCATTGACGATCGAGTTTAAGAATTCAACGATCGGTTGGTTGGTTGCACGGTGTTTAACTTTAGCAAGGTCGACCAACACTTTAGCACGCGATATAATAAATGTGTTCTGACATGTTCTGTTTTATCAGAATCATTTATACATGCATGCAGGTATACAGTAGACCTGTAATACACTTTCTCGTCTTTAAATCATAATACATATTACTCAGTATTCTTGCCACGTAGTATGATTCTATTAATTTAAAATATAATTGTTCAGCTTAGAACAATGGCATAATATATTAATGAAAGAAGTTTTTCATATAATAATTGTCGTCTCGTTTTAATAGCTGTTTAATTAATATTGTTTTATTACCTTATTGTTCCATCTACAAAACTGTAATACACATTTGACTAATGGGCTATAGTAGAAATATAGGTGGTTCAGCGGGGATGAGCGATTATGATGGGTGCAAGTGAAAATGACGTCATAACTAGGTCAAGGTCAAGTACCCGGATGTAGGTCAAGATCAAGGTCAGAACACTCGGATGTAGCGGATTTTTTCGGAACTATTTCCCACTGTTGGATAAGTCTTGGACTACAAACAACAGTGGTGCCACCTTACGGACAAGGTTTGGACTAAATGTAGGAGTACTGCCTAATTTGGTGCGTCTTATTTATGAAAATTGGCGCCCCTTGGTGGAAAGGTTACGAACTGAAAGAGAAGTACAAATAACTCCTCCTAGCGGATTTCAGTGAACCAAATATCGATACTGCTTAAGTTCGTGTCTCTTGTTTCTTTTTTCTCTTTTTACTATAAAAATAGGCCAAAGACGTCATTAAATAGGTCAGTGACGTTGTTAAATAGGCCATTGCGCATGCGCAATTGTATCTTGTCTGATGTCCCTTAGGTTGTCGACCATTTGTTTAGGTGTAGGCCTCTCCTAGCCTATACATTTACAACTTTAACATAGGTCCAATCCTGACGAATAGATAGAGAGAACTAATAAAATAAGTCAAATTATGTCATTTCTGGTTACCATACAGATCTACGACCTGCCCATCACCCTTTTTTGTAAATGTTTCCCTATCAATGTCTCTTATTACTTGCATACGTCGACTTCTTCCGGTATTATCAAATAGGTGTTTGTCAATATTTGCGTACTCATGTATGTTATTAATGGCAGACGTGAAGTGATTCCTGAACATGTAACATTCTTTGAGACATCTTTATTAACAAAATCGAGGTCTCGCAATGCTTTAACATTCATCAGTGCTATAGTTTTTAAACAACGCAACAATTTTACATAGGACATTTGCACTTACCACAGTTGATTACCCGGATGCAAGCTGGTATGAACTTGTATTCCCAAAACTCCCCCTGACGGATAGATCATGAACTACAAACATCATCCCTGACGGATATCAGTGAACCAAATATCGATAGTGCTTAAGTGCGTGTCTCTTGTTTTTTGTCAAGTGCTTACTCCTGGTGGATACATCATCATCAACTGAAAGCACCCCTGTTAGATAAGTGGTGAACTAAATAACTACTCAGCAGTCCGCACTTTTGTACTTTCTACTCTGAGGTCCGTGCTTTTGAATTTTCTATTCTGCAGTCGGTGATCTTTCGGCACGCCCACGTGACCTTTATGTTCTGTTCCATAATCTTTCGGCACGCCCACGTGACGTTTCGGCACATTTACTAACTATATAAGCGCGGTGTTTTGCCAATCGGACCGTCATTCGTATCACGACTACAGCACGGCTAACATCATCATGTTGAAGACACCTTACTACCGACCTCGCAATGCGGCAGACTCGAGCGACGAGGACGAGCCGACGAGCCGACCCATCATGCCGGTGATCAACCGCCCTGCCGGGCCATCGGAACCAGACGTCGTGGACATCTCGGCTCTTGAAGCACACTCCCTTCTACATCGGGTGCAGATACTGCAAGAAGCGTATGATTGTCGACGACAGGGGACATTTGCAATGCGAACGACACGGTTACGTTGCCTCTGACATGCATTTCGTGGTGCGCATGTGCTTTGACGAGATAGCGACGGGTCGATCTATATGGCTGACTTTGTTCGACCAGTGTATGGCTGTTCTCCTAGACGTGAATGCCGAGACGTTTGTTGGTATGGACGAAACGATGCAGACTTACAAACTGAACTCACTGACGGGAACTCGTGTGTCTCTCACCATAAAGAAAACTCGACGAGATACTTACACAAACGTCACTCGCGTGGAGGTGATACACTAGGCTCCGTACCCTGTTTCAGCCTCTCTCTGCTACCATTCCTGCCGATGTGACAACTTCCGCCGACACGGCCGATGTGACAACTTCCGCTCTTGACGATGTCACAATTTCTACTCACGCAACCAATGTTTCAATTGCCGCTCCTGTCGCCACCGGTCCGAACTTTACGCTTGAGTTACCGGCAATCGAAATGAAGAAGACGATTGCACGTCACATAGCGTGTGCCGTCGTTGAACTCTCGAAACGACAGTGTCTCGCTTGCGAGATAGACGATCCTAGTCAATTTCATCACGATTGTATTTTACCCGATGACATTCTAATTTACATGCATTTTGACGAGGCTGTGGAGGCTATTAATTCAACTGCAGTGATGAAAGACTGGTTGAGTGTTTTGTTAGACGCAGGTTTGAAGTTATCCGACCTGACGTCTGATCACTTGTGTGCTATCGAGAGTTGGTTGCAAGAACCGTTTTCAGAGGAGTGGCGAAACAAATTAAAGCAAATTGTTCTGGCAGTAATGGAGGATGATCTGTAAATAAATCTGTCTTGTGGTTTTATGAGACCTTTGGTGACATTAATTCAACTGTAGTGATTAAAGACTGGTTGACTGTCTGGAACAATACCGCAACCAAGTATCCGAACCGACTTTGTTGGACCCACAAGGGCGCCTCGCCGTATGGCAGGCAAGACTGAAGTAGTGAGGTGCGGTATTGGCTTGTACACGATTACACTTTACAAGACTCTGTATCAATGTCTAGTCTCTGGTTCTTGTAGTTATGGAGTGTGACATGTAAATACGTTTGTGTTGTTCACGAATAAACTGTGCAAACCTTATCTTGTGTCTTTACTTAACCAAACTAAGACCAACGACTTCCACGAATCAAACTTTGACTAGCGAGATGCACGAACCAATCATTCAAACAAACTTGTCGGACAAACGAAACACAAAACACTTAGATCAACGAGCGACAAGAACCAAACTTGTCGAACAAACGAAACACCAAACTTAACAGGTTACTGCATCAAATTCCACCAAAAAGGGGCAAATAGACGGTTTATCGCGTAAGATTCCATCAATTTGACGGAATTCCATTGGAATAGACAGGTTATCGCGTAAGATTCCATCAATTTGACGGAATTCCATCGGAGTAGACGGGTTACTGTGTGAGATTCCATCAATTTGACGGAATTCCATCGGAATAGACGGGTTATCGCGTAAGATTCCATCAATTTGACGGAATTCCATCGGAATAGACGGGTTACTGTGTGAGATTCCACCAATTTGACGGAATTCCATCGGAATAGACGGGTTATCGCGTAAGATTCCATCAATTTGACGGAATTCCATCGGAATAGACGGGTTATCGCGTAAGATTCCATCAATTTGACGGAATTCCATCGGAGTAGACGGGTTACTGTGTGAGATTCCATCAATTTGACGGAATTCCATCGGATTAGACGGGTTATCGCGTAAGATTCCATCAATTTGACGGAATTCCATCGGAATAGACGGGTTACCGTGTGAGAATCCATCAATTTGACGGAATTCCATCGGAATAGACGGGTTATCGCGTAAGATTCCATAAATTTGACGGAATTCCATCGGAATAGACGGGTTACTGTGTGAGATTCCATCAATTTGACGGAATTCCATCGAAATAGACGGGTTATCGGGTGAAATAGCCATTCCGTTGTTTGCATTTGAACAGTAAACACGTACATCATGAGCTTATCGACTCGTCTACCAGCTGCCAACAAGCCTACACCAGTATCCCGGGCGGCCTTCCAGTGCCCCAATTGTAAGAGACATTTCACACGCAAAGATAGCTGGAAACAACACAATGCCCGTAGTCGCTGTACATCATCGACATGTACTACGTTGTTCAATTCACTTGTCTCGGGGCCCACTATGACACATGTACCTACGGTTCCATCAACAAGCTCGACATTCCCGTCTCCATCTCAGGTGACCATGGAGTATACAAAGAAGATGGCCCTGGTCGATCCCCGTATTTAGGAAAACATTCAACCGCAACGCCCTTTGACTGCTAACCATATAAGGAGTGTTTTGCAACGACTCGACAACGAAATGCAAGGCATATTGGAACGAAGTGATATACACGAGAGGGAAAAAGTTGTGTTGTATAACCAGGTATTGAGTCGGTACAACGATCTTTCCGACAAACGTAACCAAGAAGCCGTGCGTGTGGTCTTCGAAAAAATTCCCAGCAAAGTCGAAAACAAAGTACAACCTGCTAACGAAAGTGAAGTAGTCGAAAAGGAGAGCATCGAAAACGAAATCATCGACAGCGTTCTAAAAACTATGAAGCATAAAGCACGAAGACTGCTCGATAAAATGAAAGGTGCCATAAGGTGGAACGATCGCGGCGAGATGATGTACAGAAACAAGGCGGTTCCCGGAAGTAATATCGTAGACCTTGTGAATGACGTGTTGAGAAAACGGATGTCGTTTGAACCGGTGGGATGGGAAACTTTCGCTCGTAGTCTCAAGGATTTGAACACGCCCATGGATTTAGTTGGGAACTCAGATCGTTGGCTTTACATGCAGATAGCGTCAGTGGACGACGATATGTCAAAGGAAAAAAGCATTCCATTCGACAGCGATCGTCATCGGAATCGTAGACGACCTGCATCATTGCGGCGCGCAGCTCATTCGGTGACACCTTTGCATATCACACGTTGGGAACCTTATTAGCATTACCGATTTGGAATCTACAGGAACAGTGTGCAAGAGACAGCATGTCGGGAATATTATGTCCATTATTTATCAGAAATATATTAAATGACAAATAAAATCGTGTTGATGCTATGGATGAGTGTGTTTGTTTTTAGTTTTCATACTCATCAAGATAGACCTCCCTTTTCCCCGTTTCAGTGACAACAATTATTTTGTGAATGTATCAATGTGGGTGGTGTTCAATATACCTAAGTGAATTTTGACTTAAGAGTGGTATGTATTGTTTGCATGTAATGTTGGCATGCACGTTCTTGTATTACCTTAATTAAGCAATAACAAAGTCGACACCATATGTGCGTTTGTGAAATTTTTTATTCAGACACCCAAGAGAAAGTATCCCTGTGAATGATATCACATATATTCTTGTTATGAGACACCCAAGAGTAAGTGTCACTATTACAAAATCTTGTAAACCTTAACAACTATATACAAATCGACTCCATATGATACACAGTCACTGTTAGACAGTATGCTACACTCTGTCTTTATTTATTTTATGACACGATTTTTGCAGCGATTGAAGTATACAATATACTTCGTTTATTTTCACCAGTGTCCTACTTAAAAAGAAAAAGCACAGGACGGTGGTGATGATGATGATGCAACAATGACGTGTGTGTGTCGATACATTCTTTAATAATTGACAAGATAGGAGTCGATAAAAACAATAGTTCATCACGGGTATATTAAGATCGGATATTACACGGCTATCTCTCGAGTGTACCAAACAGTAAATGTGAAATGTGAAAAGTACACTCTTTAATAATCGACAAGTAGGAGTCAGTGGTCGATAAACATTATACCTGATCACGGTTACACCAAGACTACATGTTACACCAAGACTGAATGTTACACCAATACCGAATGATACACCAATACCGAAATATACATGGAGAGTAGCTCACGAGAAGATTTACTGGTGTGTCTATTATACCAGACACGGAGAGGTAGAGATTCCATCGGTTTGTACCGGTCGTTTGCAATAAAAATATGTAAGTGCTGAACGTTCTTGAATATAAGTAAAAACTGAAGCATTCTTCACACGAAACCCTCGATTTTTTCCAACGCCACTCTCTTTGGTTTTGAGTACTTTCAAAAATGTGTCTTTGTCAATTTCGTTTTGTCTCTTATTTAGACCTTTCGCGCTGAATTTATCCGTATCACCAAAACAATAATATGTTTTGCTGCACAACCCGATAAAACCTCTACCTTCATATTCTATTTTGAATAGACCAGGTGTCATTTTGTCGTGACGCGCACGTGCAATACAACACGATTCCGAAGGGACCCATACTTTCCCTTCCATCCGACAAGTGAAATAATCGGACGCGTGCGCGTCACAACAAACAGCAGGAAACCACCGGGACAAGTTTGTAAAGTATTCTTGTCGTTTATCGGTGGTAACACAATCGTCTAAACAAGAAAAAGCTAGACTTAAATATGCGGAATCCGCATCCATTTCGCAATATTGGAAGAGAGGACGCTCTACGTAATAATCTATGAAATCGTAATAAAATTCCAGCATTCTCAACTTTGCATGCTGGTAAACCATAAAATCAATTTGAAGAGGGAGATCGTATTTAATGGATTTCTTGTTCATTGTCAATTGGTACACGGATTCCGTAATTTAGTCTAGCTGACGAAAACGATGACTGTTAATTCCTTGGCTCGCCGTTTTACTATTACAAAAGATAACTTTTCTGTGGAGATCCTTATTAGTGATACATTTTCCATAGCCACTATTCCCAAGAAGTTTCATCGTATCACCAATAATTGCCTTGTCCGGGTGCACGTCACCTTCGCGGCGGGCATTCGAGACGGCATTGGCAAAATGTTTGAAACACGGACTGGGTTCGTATTCTAAAACTTGAAAAACGTGAGATACGATCAGTCCGTGTATCAAATACCATTTTAGCAAAGGTGTACCTAAAAGAATTTGTTTACCAAAATACGAAGCCACCAGTGTACGCCGAGGAGTAGATAATATATTGTGCTCTTCAGCGTAAGCTCGCATATAGGGACCGATGTCGTCACGGGTAACGTCAATGTTTTTGAAAATGGGTTGCATTTCACCAAAATAATCTTTAAGATGATCTGGAACAAAAATGTCACACTCTACCATGCCAAATAGGCGACCTTCAACTACATTTTGTAAAACTTTATCTTGGGTCATTTCCCACTTCAGGTTACGGTGAGGAAATTTTGAATTTAGAAAATGTCTTATTTCGGAATTTTTCCGAATTTCTTTCCATTGACATTCCCACATTTCGACGACCTCGGCATATTTACCCAAATACGTAGTATTCTTTTTAGTTTATGATAGGAGATCGGCCATAGACTTTCCGTTGGTAGAGTTGGTGTGCTCCACGTTACAACGACAACCGTGAAAATAGCAACCGTGAAATTGATAAATGGTGCGAGTCTGGGCACACCATCCGTCAACGGGAAGTTTACAATCCCCAATGCGTTTCTCTTCTCCGGTAAATTGATGCTTTATCGTTGTATTCTTCTCGTGAGCTACCCACTCTAGCCATTCAAGAGCCATTTTTCCGTAAACACGTGATGTTTTAGGTCTAAAATTATTGTCTCGGCTACGACGCGTATAACATCCGGTGGGCATATCTTGTGAAAGAGCCCAAAGGTATAAGGCATTAGCATCGGAGCCAATAATAGAACGACAGGGGCGAGCTGAGTCGCCCATTTCCGATTCACGAAGCCGTGTAATGTTGGCTTCGTGATGGCGGTGAAAAATTATAGATGGCCCCCCTACTATGGCTTTTTTTAACATATCGTGTAAATCCGAATCTTGTTGATTAAACAGACTGAAATAAATATCATGTGGTAATGTGTCAAACATAAATTTCATGGTTAGACCGGGAACGCTAATACCATCTTTGAACATATCAATGTGGCGCAATTTGTAAAAAGAGAACTGTTTTTTTATAGCTTCAAGGAAAGGAACGACATCTCTATTGTTGTACCAAATAAGAAAATCACGAAAAGTTTTCATATCGTGATCGCGCCAAATTTGTTCACAGTACGCGTAATTTTCGTCAGAAATATCTTCGTTTTTCAAATCACTGTAAAAATCTTCCTTTGGAGAAAGGGATTCACAGTCGAGTTTACTTAACGAAGTCACCCACTCGTAGGGAAAGTATCCTTTAATTTGTACACATCCGTAAGCTTTCAGAAATTTATCGTAACTAAAACCGAGGGCCAAATAATTTATGATGTCCAAAAAATTTTCAGTCGCTGTTTTTAAACACATCAGATTAGTATGACGCATTACCACGAACATGGAGTTTTTAGATTTCTTATTAGATTCGTTCTCGTCCGTCTCGTCACCTAAGTCGGTTGTCAGGAAGTGTGGTGTGATGTATTTTTTATGACGTTCAAATCGTATTTTCCGTAATTAAAGCCAATGACGGGTAGTTCTTCAAGAAATCCGTGAAGCACACCAATTAATTTTGAAATTTGTTCTTCTGTGATAATAGGTAAAGGTGACCCGTCATCTAGAATTTCGTCTAAGTCAGATTCGAGCATTCTAGCCTCTGGTGATTGAATATATTTTAGTTGTTGGTTTAATTCATCAAAAACAAACTGATAACGTGTTTTCAAAATGTCGGAAGCGGTGTCGCTAATTTCGTAAAGATAATTTAGAAAACGGTCGACTAGTTGGCTCGGCTCACCCTCGCTAATAAAACAGCGTGGTTCCTTGTACCCGGGAACATTGAATGATACACTAACGCTAAGTATTTCGTTTCGAGCCAACCACTCGACCTTTGGAATATTTACCGGTAAGTTGGTTGTATCAAAATAAGATTCAAAATCAAAGGTGGCCCGAAACGGATAATACCGGTGTTTTTCTTCGACGTCAATACCCAACTCATAAAGTTTCTGAAAAACTGTTTCCTGAACATGAAATATACTACCAGGGAAAATTCTCTTCACCTCGACTTCGCAACCTTGTTGGTGTCTTTTCAAGGACCATTCTGTATGCCAAAGTTTGTCACATTTGATACATTTGAAAGACCGTGTGTATGTTTTAATATCGTGGATATAAGAAAAATGTGTTTCGAAAAGATTCAAATTTAAAGTATCGGGGAATTTACAAGTTGAACGTCTCAGTAAATGACACGCTACCAAGTTCTCGTCGTCGTCGTCGTCGTGATGATCGCGTAATTCATAAACAACTATATTGATATGGAAAAGCTTTTCAATGTCATAAAGATCACTTAATTTAAAGCCAGGGAAATGCTTCATAGACGGGGCATCGTTTATAGCCTCTTGGTACATGTTATATAATATTTGAACATGAGGCTCGAGATGATGAATATCACCTCCATGACTTAGTGCAAGTGCGCGAAAAAAACAAAGATTATCTTTATATGGAGGCTTGCCGTATCGGGACAAGTCACATGACAACGAATGTAAACCTTTATTTGTGAGCACATAGTCGGGAAGGACTATGTGCTCACAAGTCCCTATAGGGTGATCAGGTATGATGTTTATAAAAACAATAATGTTGGTTACCAAACGACATATCCACTGAGAATTGGGCCTTTGAACAATAGCCCAACTTAAAATATCTTTTTCTTCAAACGAATTTAAAAACAACTGAAACTCATCTGCATTAGTAACTAAAGGGGACCTGTCCAGAAACCTACCCGATACATTTTTAGAAGAATGAAAATAACGATGTTCTTTCGTTTTCTGGTTATATAAAATAAATCCGAAGCTTAAATAAATTTTGAAGGCGGTAGTCTGTTCATCAAAAATGTTCCACAATGTTGGATGTAATGAGGTTATGTCAGTATCCGTTAATCGAATGTTGTAGGTTCTCTGGACGGGCCCCTACGATAATGTGTGCGAATAGCCGACCACTGGCTCCTATAAAAATTAAACAAATTATCAGGTACAAAATCTACCACTTCCGGTGGTACAAGTGCATCTTGTTTAAGGAGTAACGGAGAAGCTGCTGGTGTCGACGACGAGGCTGCAGGTGACGGCCTTTTTGGTGATGGTGAAGATGTCGGTGACGAAGGCGCTGACGGTGACCGTCGGTGTTTTTGCGATTTCTACAATAACATATGTTTTTACAATACAATACAATAGGAGTTCATTGTCGAATAAACTAGATAGAATAATTTTCCTTTTGTTGAAGATAACATATTCCTTGTTAGATTACGTTAATTAAGTTAATACAACCAACAAAGTTGTTCATAACTTGGATAGTGAAACATGTAGTAAAGTTTTCAACTAATTCAACACACAATATTGAAAAACACTGCAATAAAGGTACGTATCACTAGACGGGAGAATAGTTATCTTTTATGACGCGTTAGTCAATTTGTTCGGTTGATATGTACACTAAGTACAGACGTGGTCAGTGATAATACCCGACATCTTCAAAGATTACTCACCATAGTACCTTTGATTACGGGCGCAGGCGGCGCAGAGGTAGTTGGAACACTGTCAGCACCAAAGTCAGCGATGCGCTCCTTTTCTTGGCGCTGAAATAAACACACAAGTTGACTTTTAATCATGATATACAAAGGATAAAAAGACGGGATTTGTAGCAACACCTGAAATAAACACAAGTTGTGTTTTAATCATGGTATACAAAACATAAACAGATGACATTTGTAGCAGCATCTGAAAACATTTACACAACATGATCAATTTACCATTATTTCTTCAACGTGCGCTTCCCGCCGTTGGTTCTTCTGTATTTTTCGCTGGCACCGCCCCTTTTTGATGTGACGCTTCCAATCTCTTCTCCGCGTGAAGGTGGTGTTGCAAACACAGCACGCGAAGTGCGGTATCAGCAGCGCCGGGACGGTCGCAGTGGCTGTCGGGGCCACCGGGGTTGTCGCCGTGCCTGTCTGGACCGCCGGTGCTGTCCCAGTAGCTCTCGGGGTTGATTGTATCTTAGGGGGCATAGGCCCCGTTATGAATTTCTACAACAATAATTAAATATTACAGACTCTATGTTAAGGAAAAAATGTGACCTAAAGTCACGTGACTTTTGGTCACGTGAACAGAAGTCGCTAGGAAGATGACAAGTATATGGAGACAGTGCTTCAATAGGAGTAGGATGGGAGCAGGTATGTTGACAAGAAGTATGTATGAGCCGCCATTTTATTGGAAGTAAACAAAATACAGGGACGCCATTTTGACGGAAGTAAACAATATACATGTAAACAAAATACAGGGACGTCGTTTTGACGGAAGTAAACAATATATGGACGCCATTTTAGCGGAAGTAAACATACACAGCGGCGCCATTTTGACTGAAGTAAACAATATACATGTAAACAATATATAGGGACGCCATTTTAGAGGAAGTAAACAATATACAGGGACGCCATTTTAGCGGAAGTAAACAATATACAGGGACGCCATTTTAGCGGAAGTAAACAATATACAGGGACGCCATTTTAGCGGAAGTAAACAAAATACATGTAAACAATATATAGGGACGCCATTTTAATGGAAGTAAACAAAATACATGTAAACAATATATAGGGATGCCATTTTAATGGAAGTAAACATACATAGAGGTGCCATTTTAGTGGAAGTTTTTAAGGAGACGAATTTTAGGGGAACTGATTGGGAAAGCCTCGTTTTAGAGGAAGGTAAACATAGACGTGGACGCCAATTTAGTGGAAAAATACATAGGAAGCGACCTTTTTGGTGGGAAGAAGGTAGGAGCCGAAATTTTAGGCGAAAGTGTATAGTAACGGAATATAAAGTTTAACTCACCACCAGCGCGTCCAGCTCGGCCTCCTCCCTTGTCCTTTTCCGACCCCCACAACAGCCGCGTGCAACGTGACGCTTCCAGTTGTTTCGGCGTGTGAAATTGGTCTTACACGACGGGCAGGTGAAGGCAGCAAGGGAGGGTGGTGGTCCAGTAGAGAGCCCACAGTCGACGTTCTAAATGTACGAAGGATTGTTATTAGACGTCGTGTTTTCATTACAGTCTTAATGCTAGATAATTATACACAAGAAAAAATTGTGAAATATAATAATAATATTAATAAACACTTACCACCCGGGATGGTGGTTGCGCTGGCGCCAGGGTTGGGCCGGTCGATGCCGTGGCCGGTAGTGGGGGAAAGGCCTCCCTGTACGTGATGGGGGTCAACCCCGCTACCCTGGTCGTAATGGCCTGCGGCCCTCTGGCCGCCTCAGCGTAGCTCCATCCAAACCGAGTGAAGTTAGCCATGACGATGTCAAATGACAAGCTGATCGTCTCCATGGCTTTATATAGGCATACATTGAACGTAAAGGTCACGTGGGCGTGCCGAAAGATTATGGATTGTAGGATAGTATATTAAGGTCACGTGGGCGCGCCGAAAGATCACCGACTGCAGAATAGAAAATAAAAAACACGGACCGCAGAGTAGAAAGTACAAATACACGGACCGAAGAGTAGAAAGTACAAATGGACGGACTGCAGAGTAGATGAGACTTGGTCAGGGAATACAAGTTCATACCAGCTTTCATCCGGGTAATCAACTGAGGTAAGTGCAAATGTCCTATGTAAAACTGTAGCGTTGTTTAAAAACTATAGCACTGATGAATGTTAAAGCATTGCGAGACCTCGATTTTGTTGATAAAGATGTCACAAAGAATGTTACATGTTCAGGAATCACTTCACGTCTCCCATTAATAACATACATAGGTATGCAATATGCAAGTGATAAGAGACATTGATAGGCAAATATTTACAAACATGTTGAGGGGAATGTCGTAGATCTGTATGGTGATCAGATATGCCATAATTTGACTTATTTTATTAGTTCTCTCTATCTATTCGTCAGGTTTGGACCTATGTTAAAGTCGTAAATGTATAGGTTAGGAGAGGCCTACACCTAAACAAATGGTCGACAACCTAAGGGGCATAAGAAAAGACACCATTGCGCATGCGCAATGGCCTATTTAACGACGTCACTGACCTATTTAATGACGTCTTTGATATATTTTTATAGTAAAAAGAGAAACAAGAGACACGAACTTAAGCAGTATCGATATTTGGTTCACTGAAATCCAGCAGGGGGAGTTATTTGTACTTCTCTTTCAGTTCGTAACCTTTACACCAAGGGGCGCCAATTTTCATAAATAAGACGCACCAAATTAGGCAGTACTCCCACATTTAGTCCAAACCTTGTCCGTAAGGTGGCACCACTTGTAGTTCACGACCTATCCACCAGGACGAATAGTTCTGAAAAAAAATCCGCTAGGGGCGCTACCTGTACTATTTTAGTTCCGAAAACATCCGCTAGGGCGCTAGTTGTACTTTTTTTCGAGAACAATCCGCTGGGGGCTACTTGTACTATTTTAGTTCCGAAAAAACCGCTAGGGGCGCTATTTTAGTTCCAAAAATCAGCTAGGGGCGCTGCTTGTATTGTTTTACTTCCGAAAAAATCCGCTAGGGGCGCTGTTTTAGTCCACAAAGTATCCGCTAGGGGGCGCTGTTTTCAGTTCCAAACATTTCGCTGGGGCGTCATTTGACCTACATCCGGGTACATGACCTAGTTATGACGTCACTGCTCTTGCTCTACTCATAATCACTCATCCCCGCTAATTAACCTATATTACTACTGGCTACTTATAGCTTTCATTTAATTGATCGATGATACACTGTGCTCAGTGCAAATTACCTGTGTTTATCACCTTGGTCAATTCATTAATTGATTATTTTTGTAATCAATTAATAAATAGTTGTATTGTCTACAAAAAACACACATACTAATTGATGAATTCCTCAGCTTTCGATTGCTATATTACACAATATGATCGTTGTAAAATAATCCATCTCGTTAGTAATTAATTAATCTTGTTATATTAATTAATGTATCGTTCTGTCTACACAAATAGTATACATACATTGAATGCTGAACCATGCAGTTTTAATTTGCTATATTATATTGATCACAAAACGTTATATTGTGTTATTAATTAATTAATATTGTTATATTGATTAATTAGTGTATTTTCCTGTCTACTCGAATTGTAGGTATCTGTTGATTGCTGAGCGGTTTAGCTTTTATTTGCTGTATTACAAGCAGTAATCACTAAAACATTCATCTTGGTTTTTAATTAATTAATTTCTTACATTTGTGACAACTCCAAACTTTGTCGGGTTTGCAGGTTTATTGACGGGAAACACTAAACACACCCCCTGAGAGGCGACAGTCATGCAGCAGTCCGCAGTCTACATATGTAGGCTAGTTCACTTCTTGCACCGAGTGTGCCCGCGGTTGTTCAGCACACGTTGATTTAAACAGTTTCACCGCAACAAAACGCGAACATGGCTGTTGTGGTGCCCGGATGAGACGCGTTACGTCACACAATAATTAAAGTCGAGCTGATGGTGATTTAAAGTCGAGCTAACGGTGAACATCAATGTAATGTGGTGCACTCTAGCGATGAGCGAACAAATAAGATTTCAACATGCTACAGACTCCTCTAGCGGACGTTGGTAGGTGGTGCGGGTTTGGATGAGTACCCTTGGTTGTTCGCCTACACTGACGTACTGGAAGTGGATTGACAGGAAGCGTTGTGAGGTGCTCCCCTGCTCTGTCCAAACCAGATGGTTCTGGCTTCACAGCAGCTGCATCGTCCGATCGAGCACCGTTTTCTACATCTCCCTCTCTATAGGGCAACTTCCCTCCTTGGAGCCGTTCGGACGGAATCACGAGGTCATATTCGTCGTCGCTACCTGTTGGAGGTTCAACTTCTGTTTGCGGGTTACCGACGGGTCCCCGTGGGTCTATGCGTTCTTTGCTGGGTGGAATGACCATCTCGTCGTTATTCTCAACTGAAGGAGTCTCATCGTCCGATTCGGAGCTTTCGACAAGTTCTCGTGAATCAAGAAGTTCCCTGCGATAGACTGTTTTTGATGGTCCGCTCCCGTCCAATGGCTCAACCTCGTACACGTTGGGGAGTTTCCTCTCGATGACTTTGTACGGAGCCGGAAGGAACATGTCTTGGATCTTGTTACGTCCCTTGCAAGAACGCACGGGTCCCAATGGAGATGTCAGTGTCGTCTGCGTTAGCATTGCGGTGAGCCATCCGGCGGAGTGCCTGTTTCTCCATCATGGCGTTACTCAAACGAAACGCCTCCTTTAGTCGGTAGTGGTGGCCGGTCACCCATTCGTCAACTCCACTTTCTGGTTCTTCTGCCGCGACATCCAATACGTGGTCTATCGGGAGTCGAGGTTCACGACCGAAGAACAAGTAGTGCGGTCAGTAACCGGTAGAGGAGTGTGGCGTGCAATCGTATGCGTATATTAGTTCCGGCAGATATTCTGGCCACTTCTTCTTCTTGTTGTCTGGCGGTAACGTACGTAACCGATCGTGAAGTGTGCGGTTGAATCTTTCGCATTGGCCGTTGCCCTCGTGATGGTAAGCAGTAGTGCGAGTCTTTGTGATTCTGTAGATGTTGCAAAGTTCGCGGATGATTTCGCTCTCGAAGTTTCGACTTGATCACTGTGGATCCTCTCGGACACACCATACCGCACGAACCATTCCTTCACCAGTGTCTTCGCTACTGTCTTCGCTTTCTGGTCGCGTGTTGGTACTGCTTGGGTAAGCTTGGTGAAAACGTCAGTGAGGACTAAGACGTTTTCTAGACCATTGCTAGCTGGCTCCAACAGGGTGTAGTCGATCGCGAGAACTTCGAGTGGTCTGCTGGCGGTGAAGCTCCCGATCGTTGGTCGACATGGCTTCCTGGCTTTCGCGAGCATGCACCGTCTACAGTTCTTGCAGTACTCTTCAATGTCGCGTGCCATTCCAGGCCAAAAGCATCTGGCGCGGGCCAGCGCGAGAGTCTTTTCCGTGGCTTGATGACCAACTTGATCGTGAAGCGCCTCTAGAACTTGTTTCCTTAATGCCTCGGGTACAAGAAGTTGCTGGATAGTGTCGCCGTTCTTCTTCACTGTGCGACGCAGAACCCCATCACTGCAGGATATTCGGTCCCACTCGTTCAGCAACTTTCGTGTCGCCTTGTCCTCCGCCATTATCTCTCGGGTTGATGGCGCTTTGTCTGTGCTCCAGAATGTCCATAGTCGTCCGATGTGTGTGTCTGCTTGTTGCAGCTTGGAGAGATCTTCTCGGCCTATGCTAGGCAGTGTCGTCATTGCTGTGGCGTCTGCTGCAATGTGGTCCACTCGTGCTTGAATCCACTTGGTGCGGGCATCGTGGACGGCGGTCTGTAGAGCAACTGGAAGTGCCGTCGATTTCAGGGCGATATCCAGCTCAGTCGATATGTGTTCCTCGCTCAAGACGTACTGTTGTTTCCGACTAAGGGCGTCGGCGTTTCCGTTACTTCTCCCGGAACGATATTTGACATTAAAGGAGAACAATGCAAGATGCGCAGCCCAACGCATTTCTGTAGCTCCCAGTTTGGTCGTCGTCTGTATGTAACTCAGTGGATTGTTATCAGTGTACAGGGTGAAATGTGCACCCAACAGCATATCACGAAACTTTACTGCCACTGCCTAATGTAAGGCTAAGAGTTCCAGCTTCATGCTGCTGTAGTTCTGCATGTTCCGTTCCGGCTCGCGCAGACCTCGACTGGCATAGCTCAGCACGACCATGCCGTTCTCCTGTTGTTGTGACAGCACTGCTCCCAAACCATTTAGGCTTGCGTCGGTTTTCAGGATGAAGGGTCTCGTAAAGTCGGGGTAGCCTAAGATGGGTGCCGACACCAATCGTCGCTTCAGCTCATGAAATGCACTGCTGCACGATTCCTCCCACCGAGAATGGTGACGTTTTGGTGTTCCTCGTTTTGCGCTTCTACTTCGGATCTCCCAGCAAAGCGTTAAGAGGAGAGCGGTCTTTGCGTATCCGGGAACGAATCTCCGATAGTATCCAGCCAACCCAAGAAATTGTCTCATCTCAGATTCGCTGGTCGGTGTGGGCCAGTTGTCAACTGCATCGGTTTTCTCTGGGTCGGGCAAGATCCCGTCCTCTGTGACCAAGTGTCCCAGGTATCTCCGTTTCTGGTGGAAGAGCTGACACTTCTCAGGTTTCACCTTCAGGTTATGTCGACCCAGTCTGTCTAAAACCATATCCAGTCGTTCGACGGTTTCCTCAAACGTCCTTCCGAACACCAAGATGTCGTCCAGATAAATCAGGAGTGTTTGGAAGTGGTCTCCAAACAGGCCGTCCATCAATCTCATGAAGGTCGCTGGAGAATTACAAAGGCCAAACGGCATACGGGTGTACTCGTATAGGCCACCCGTACCCACTCGGAAAGCAGTCTTCTCCACGTCTTCTTCTGCCATCGGGATCTGATGGAAGCCGTACGCGAGATCTAAGCTGACGAAGTACCTAGCGCCGTTTAGCGCTTGCAGCGCCTCCTCTATTCTAGGCAGCGGATATGCGTCCTTACGCGTCTTTGCGTTGAGAGAACGGTAATCCACACAGAGTCTCATCGTGCCATCCTTCTTGCGAACCACAACACTGGGTGCGGCATACGCGCTCGTCGAAGGTCTGATGATTTGGCGCTCCAAACTCTTCTTCAAGTACTCTCGCACACTCTCTCCCCAATGATGAGGCGGAACCCTACGATGTGCCACCTTCACGGGATTGTCGTCGGTTGTGCGGATCCGATGCGTAATCAGGTCACAGAACCCGATGTCGTCTTCGTCCTGACTGAATACACTGTAATGTCTAGTTATGAGGGTCCGCAGTGCTGCATGCAGTTCACTACTCAGGTCACTTACCTTCATGTGAGCGAGTAGAGTCTCTATATCCTGCTTCGCATCAGCAGAGGCGACTTCGTTCACGAACACCTCCTGTTTTCCATCAAATGCGATCTCTATCTCTGACTTTGGAGAAGCACTCTGCAGAATACCAACCGGCGTCCTCGGTTGAAGGTTGATATCGTGATCGCTGAAGTTCGCAACCTGTACCGGAATAATTCCTGTATGATCGACGGTAACGTAGGCACGACCTAACTCTATGCCTTGCGGTAGCGACCTGCGGTGTGCGTCGTGACGCTCGATGAGGCATTCGTGAACCTGACCATCGACGCGAGGCCTTGTTGATCCTCGAATGACGCGTATGGACCGTGCTGCTATCAACGGCGGCTTCCTGCCTGCGACTCGAACTCTAGTACCAGATTCGTCAGTTGTGTCACGCTTGACTCCACAATATACCGCCAACGTATGCGCCCAGGCGCGTCCTCCAACCTTCCCTAAAGACGCAAGAAAGTCGTCTCCTTGTGCGGATAGTTGTTCTCTTACGTCACGGAGCACGTTGCAGCCAATGACACCCGGATCAGCTTTCTTCCTCTCCGACAAAGCGATAACGACAGGATCCCGCACGATCAGGAATCCCATTGCACTAAACGTATGCCCGAGAAACGCGATAGGTAGCTCGATGTAACCGACGTAGGGGATCTCTAGACCTTGCGCCGCGGAAATGCGCAAATAGGGTGACACGTCAACTATACTCGCAGCGTGCTGCTTCAAGTGCCTACGGAAGAACGACTCTGTGATCGTAGACACCTGAGCACCTGTGTCCAATAAACAGTTGAACGATACACCTCCAATCTGCACACATGCTTCCGGGCATTCGCCTATAGCTTTGTATAGTGTAGAGCCGATAGCAACTTCTGGTCCCGACGTGTGGCTCTCAACGGCGGGTGCTAGTGGAAATCCGGGCGGGTGTTCGATCTATAGCGGCTATTGCGGCACTCACGACGGACATGGCCTGGTTCTCCGCATTCCCAGCATTCTACCGGACGTCGTCGCTGTTGGTCACGCTGCTGATTCTGATGCAACTGGGTGGACTTCATCACGGCCGTCAACTCGTCTATCTGTTTCCCCTGTTGCTGTAGTATGTCCTCCTGTCGCCTTAGAATCACCGCTATGCCTTCGGGGATGGCGGTAGTTTCACGGTGCGACGCTGTAATGACAGTGTCTCCACCTGCTCACCCAATGGCTCTGTCACGCATCGCAAAGAAACTGAGAGATGAAGCCTCATGCATCAGGCGCCGCATCTCTCTCGCGAGACTCTGGTCTGACACTGCTGCCGCTAGACGCTCCTTTAGGGTCCGGTCTCTCCTGCTAGCAGAGGCGACATCTTTTTCCACGATTTTGTTGAACAAGTCCACCAGCTTCGGTGAACAGTCGATGACGGATTCGCCTGGTAGTTGCCTGTATTGAAAAGGCGCTCCTGTAGGGTTGCGACATCATTGCCGCCTCCGAACGCAGCCAGGATTGTTGCGAAGATGTCCTCAATCTTCTCCAGGCCGCGCCCGGCAATCTCAAGTCGCGCCTTGTCCCTCAGGTGACCTACCACCAAAGCGCATGCGGCGACATCTGACATGGGATTGCCAGCGAGGTGGCAGCGCATGTCTTCAATCCTCTCGGCGACATCCGGGTCGCCCTGCCTCTCGGCCCGTCCTCCCAGTCGCTCCAACCGGCGGGTCTGGGCCACAACAAATCGCGGTAGCGGGTCAGTGGTAAGTGTCGATGTGGCGGTCGCTTCCCTTACTCTTTCTAGTTCCTGTTGCGCCGCCATCACCTCCTCGCGGGCGTCTGCAGACTTCTGTTGCTCCGCCTTCAAAAGCGCGCGGAGGTCCTCGGTGGTAGACATCGTACAGTTAGACACAGGGCAGTATAGCTTCACTCACATACATACAATCACACACAACGCAGTGCAATACACAGTGTGTCTATGAGTGTTCGATTATGTCTATGTATGTACAAGTATGTCTACGCATGTACGAGTATGTCTACGCATGTACGAGTATGTCTATGCATGTACAAATTGGTATTGGTGACGAATGTCAATGGCGGGTCGAGATGGTCGAAGTGGGTCATCTTGCCGTCTCAGGGGGCATGTCGGGTCGTCTCAACGGTCAATTGATCCTGCCGACTGCGTCAGTTGTGACAACTCCAAACTTTGTCGGGGTTGCAGGTTTATTGACGGGAAACACCAAACACACCCCATGAGAGGCGACAGTCATGTAGCAGTCCGCAGTCTACATATGTAGGCTAGTTCACTTATTGCACCGAGTGTGCCCGCGGTTGTTCAGCATACGTTGATTTAAACAGTTTCACCGCAACAAAACGCGAACATGGCTGTTGTGGTGCTCGGATGAGACGCGCTACGTCACACAATAATTAAAGTCGAGCTGACGGTGATTTAAAGTCGAGCTAACGGTGAACATCAATGTAATGTGGTGCACTCTAGCGATGAGTGAACAAATAAGATTTCAACATGTTACACATTAATTAATTAATTAACATATTGTTCCGTCTACACATATGGTATACATATATTAAATGCTGAGCTACGTAGCATTAATTTGCCATATTACACACTGATCACTACAGAAAAGCTGTATTGTTGTATTAATTAATTAATATTTATATTGTAATTAATTAATATTGTATCCCGTCAACAAACGGTTACTTTTTCGTTGCTGAGCTTCCCAGCTAACATTTACTATATTAAACATGATGTGTGCAACAAAATAATGATAAAATATAATTTAATTACACCAATTTCCCTGAAAATCATGCTAATTTATGCAAATTATGCCAATACAAATTAGTAAAATATTACTTTCTTATTTGAAAAGAAGGACTACAAATATATCAGTGTGCCAAATGTCATCGATAAATTAGTTAACATTGAACAGAACTGTTCTTATTATAATTTCAATAAAAATATACACGCGTTTTGGTGCCATTTTTTAGTTCACTGGTACTTTACTAGAGATAGGCTTACAATATGAAAAAAATGGCTAAATTCTACATCTTCAAAAATTAATATCTTTAAAAGTACTTTACCGATTTTGCTATTCTTTTCACTTTCTTCTCAGGATTCTGTCATATGATAAAATTATAAAACAACATATATCTGCAATTTGAAATTTTCACTGACATCCCTACTCATGACATTCGGACACGTTTTGAGGGGGGGGGGCAGTGCTGTTGATTATTTTTACGTCGCGCCGCTGCTGTCAATTTACCCTCTCGATCCATAGAGGTTTTCTCCGCTGTCTCGGCTGAACTGATGACATCAGAAGACGGGGGGAGGAGCTTTGGAAATTTTGTTGCCGCCGCGCCGCCTGTGTTATACTTGTACAGTGCCATAATATTGGTCATACAAAAGAGAGGGATTTTTGGGGGGTTCCCGGGCAACCAGAAACCCCCCTGGGTACGCTATGCTCTTGGACTTTGTCTTGGTTGAGTACTGGCCAACACGTACTCCTTACAGGAGTCATACGGTCAGGCCACTGATATGCATATGTTCGTCAGTACGAAAGTGCATGTACAGGCCTGTATGTTTGATAGTTACAACAAAGAACGTTTAGGCCTATACGTGTCTTATTAAAACCGATCTATGATCATTATAATATTATATGTCTACGATATATTGTGTTCTTGCAATTAAACTACACTATTCCTAATATTTAAAATTAAGAATGAAACGCAAATACTTGCACTACTGTTAGGCATTCAATACTTTTAAAAGTGAGACTGACAGTCACTCACTGACTTAAAAATATTGTGCCCATCTTTGATTCGCATTAGTTACATACAGAGTATCGCACGTGACTCGTATTGTCCTTGTGTGTAGGTCAGCCGAGGATGGGCAAGCTAAATAATTATTATAGGCTCCTTTGGTCTACATTGATGCCTGCAGGTGGCGCCAGCGACATTGTCAACAAGCTGTTTCGAGTCGGATATTTCGTCGTGGTGTTTGGTTTTCGTCCGCACCGTAAAAATGGGAAATATTCACACGGTGGGGCCTAACAAAGCGTTAGTCATATCGGGTAGGTAGTAACGTGTTAAACGTATGATTGTTTTGCTTTAGAGTTGCGCATCGTTTGCTATGAAATTAGAATAAGCCGTGGAGCGTTCTCCATTCCAATCGGCATGACCGGGTGCGTTGCTTCGTTGTCCCATAAAATGATAAGCCATTAGTACATTATCAGGTAGAATGTTGTGGCGTGATAAAACTGTGTTTTACATTACTGCAATATTGAGACAATTTCGGCATATATGGCTGGTTATGCGATCGTTTGTTATGGTAGAGTGTGTCGTATTAAAGCCGGAACCTCGCCGATCCTGCAATCGCGGAATGATCCACGCCCCATAAAAATTGGCCATATCTAGGTCACTTGTAAACAGCGCCATGAAATGTGCTCCCACGTACATTGATGGGTCGGACTAATGGCAGGATTAAGTGAAATGTACGATGCTAGAATAATTTTACAAGACTATGAATTATAGTAATTACTCGTAGTCGTATCATGTATCTCAATTAACGTCACTCATGTCACTGTGTCTGTGACCCAATCAACGACACCGACACCGTCACCGTCACAGACTTCTAAGTCTTAGTCTAAGACAAGATTCACCTCACATGGCAGTTGGGTAATTCCATATCAAATCAATCAGTGGTCAAACATTTTGTGTCTCTGAATTTATTAAATTTTTAATCAGTGATTCCATTATGTCAGATAATTACTATCAGAAACAATGAATTGACTTGTCAATATCATTTCTAGCCTCAATCACACGATACCACCCGGCTAACCGGGTGTACCAAAACACAAAAACCCTCTCCCATCATGCATCTGATACTGCCTCGATTCCAATTTTCATTCTATCCTTCACCAAGACACACGCATTTTTCGTTTGTCATAATAATATATATTTTCCTTGGTTCTGTGGAGTGTATAAAATGTTTTTATGTCATTTGTAAAATTACATTCTTACTGCGTACGGATGCATTTTAGCGTCAGCTATTTATTGTCCCGAATGGTGTAGACGTAGTTCGGTATATAGTATGTCCGTTTCACTTTGACTTGATCAGACCTAGACAAATTTTCATTTAACTTTTAGTTTGACATAGTTCCTACTAGTCTGGAATGATGTGGTAGGTTACTGTCGCCTTTTTAGGTGTGCTGACTACACTTAAAAGTATGTTTAGTTAGAGTTGGAAAATGTTGTTTTGGGAATTTTGCAGCACGTTGGGTCAAATTCTCCGGTCCAGTCACAATTGTATTATTGCCCACTCGCTTTGTTGCACCAGTCGTTTCTTCGCCACGCAACTACAATATTATTGGTTTCTGTTGGTGTGTGTGTACGTCACAATAAAGAGTATGATTGTTTAGTCTGCATTTTTTCAATATAGGTAAATAAGATCTGCAGCGAAAAGGAAAAATATTTCTCACTCTTTCTCTTCTCCTCCAATGGTTTCACGTTTACAGATGGAGATAGTGACACTGGTGGTATTACCACTACCTCTTAATTCTCCACAGTCGACACCTCCTCTGCCTCCTCCTCTACCTGCAGTCGTCATCCTTAGACACCATCCTTTGTCACATGACCGAGATGGCTGACCACCTCAAATCTTTAGAGAAAAACGTGGAAGAACAACAGAGGGAAGCAATCATGTTTCTCCGGTAGCTCACCAGGGTGCGACTGGTGACCCCACATGGTTTCTGAGAGAGGAGGTGCTATGGTCGAGTCCGCTCCCTGCCTCTTCTCATGGTGGAAGAACAACAGAGGGTATCGGGAAACAATCATGTTTCTCCGGTATCTCGCCAGGGTGCGACTGGTAGCCCCACGTGGTTTCTGAGAGAGGAAGTGCTACGGTTGTGGCCGCTCCCAGCCTCCTATCATCCTGTTGACTGGAGCAACAAGTGTGTGCACAGTCTATTAATCCAGGAAGTGTTCCTGCCTATGGCCATCGCAACAACACCAATCCTCGTTCCGTCTCTTTTGTGAGTAAAGAGACGGAGAACACTAGGGAATCTGAGCATGGGTTACGATCCTGCTCAGTGGGTCATATGTTGGTCACTGCTAGTTGGTCACCAGGCGTATATGACCAGGGCTCCACTAGCCAGTCAGCTGACACTGGTGGACGCACTGGTACTGACCCTTGTTTGAGTTCTGGGAGTGCTTGCTCAAGTTCACATCGCAGATCCACTCATTCAAAGTCTTCTCATTAAAAATTGTCTCAATTGAAGTCGTCTCATTCGAGTTCGTCTCACTCAAAGTCGTCTCACTCGAGGTTGTCTTCACAGACAGACAAGACATCAACTCCTTATCCATTTGAGATCTCACATCATGTGGTAGAGATCAACAAAGGTTCTCTTCCAGTTTCTGAATCTTTGTATTGTAGGGAGACTGAGGAAATTCTTCCCGCTATTGCGGATCATTTAGACACGGTTTGCCACTTGTTACAGGATCCTGTTCCTGTTTGCTGTTCTCTCTTTCATTGTCAGAGACTGACTTTCAGAAAGACTCAACCTTGTACACCCTCCCTATTTCTCTGGCTATGAGGACTGCTTTCAATAGGGGAATGGCTGATCCTGATGGCACGAAGAAAACCTTTCATAAAGCCCTTGATCAGTTTTCTGCCTGGGAAGGAGATCCTGACTCCATTAAGGTCACTGTAATCCCCCCTACGACAGAGCTGGGTTTGCAGGGTGTTCTTAAGCAGAAAGGTAATCTGACCCTGATAGTGGTTATACCAACAAAAGACCTCGGGAAAGCAACATTTAACAGTCTCATCTGCGCAGGATTGGGGTCTGACAGCTCTGCAGAGATCAGTGGATTATATCCACAGGAAGGGTTTTCTGCAGAGGTGTCAGACCAGTTGCTTTCTGTCTCCAAGCAAATCAATTTCCTTGGCAAGATGTGGGGAGATGGGATTGCCATCGATTCGCAATCTGCTGCCAAATTACACTAGTCCTTTCGGGATGCCACTTTAAATCAGGTTGGCTTTCTGCTAGAATGTCAGAAAGATCAATTATACCAAATCCCAGTTTGGGGTTCAACCCTCTTTAATGGTGAGTCAGCCAAAGAGGAGTTTGTTGGTGGTGTCTGATTTTGCGATTGTCAACTGATTGATGCTGTCACTGCCATGCGCGTACCATCTTTCCGCCCTTCGACGGCAGTGAACGTTACTAAGAATCGATACAGGACCAGACCTAATCCCTTTCCTAAACAGGTCTTTTAACATTCTTCAAACACCCCCTCTTGCATTTCAGTTGCACGAGGGGTCTTCCTCCCCCACCTACAGGGATAGGGAGGAGAGGCTCTAGCCGTACTCGTCCCTCACACTACGTGTCACCCTTTCCCTGTATACAGGGAACTGCCTACGCCCTGCGCAATAATAGGTGCACCCAATTGTGGTGTAAAACAAAATTCTTGTCCAGTTTACAATTATACTCCCTCCAATCTAAAAGTGGGTGGCATTTTATTCGTACATTCCGGATGAAAACAGCAGAATGGATTTGCTGTTGTCTGCATCAGAATGCGTGGGTGATTTCTCTCTGTCTGAAAGATTCTTATTTCCATGCCCAAATTCTGCTATTTTGTCAGGAGAAAGCAATTGATCTTCGTGCAAGACAAATTCCCGGCATCAGGAATGTTCTGGCAGATTCTCTGTCGGGAAGAGGTCAAATTCAGTCAAAAGAATGGTGTCTGAATCCATCATCTGTTATGGGGAGTACCAATGATGGATCTGTTTGCAACCAGACAGAACACTCGTCTTCCTTTCTTGTCTCCAATCCTGATCGATCTGCAGGGTACAGATGTGGGGATACTCTTATCCTCCACCTGCGCTGATTCCAGCAGTGTTGCAGAAGATTCAACACGACCAATGTCAGATCATACTGGATGCCCCTCTTTGGCCGGAAGCACGTTGGTTTATACTATTATAGACCTACTAGCTATGTTGGTAGATCAACCACGGTCACTGCCACCTCTCCCAGATCTGCTCTCTCAGGGCAGTCTATACTACAGAGACCCCTCCAACTTGCGGCTTCACACAATTACTATCATCAGGGAAGCCCTTGGAACAGAGGTTTTTTAGAACAAGTTGCTGATCGCAACCACAGTGGGTTTCTACTCTCATCATCTATGAATCTAATTTTGTCAATTGGTGAAATAAAAGGAAAGCTAATCTATTCTCTGCCTCTTCGGCTTTAGTGAGCGACTTAATTCTGTTCCTCTTTAATGAGAAGAAACTAGCTATTTCTACTATTGAGGGATACAGAATGGCTATAGCAAGTACCCTGCGCGCCACTACTGGTGCGGAGGTGGATCATTGTAACGCTCAAGGCACTGTTTAGAAATCTTGGAGTTGACCAAACCAAAGTCTGCCATCCTGGGACCTCTTCTTCTTCTAGGAGGAGAACTTCTACTGCGCCCTGTTAGGGCAGTGAAAATTTACCTCCACAGAACCAAGGAAACTCGAAATGATAAGAAATTATTTTTTAATATAATTTCGATCGAACCATGAAGGGGATATATCCCCAGTTACTTTATAAGAATATAGATCTATCTAAGAACATTAATTTCATTTTGTTATAATCTGGAGGGTGCCAGGTTGCGATCTACTCCTAAAGCGCATTCAGTTCGAGCTTTGGCGACTTCCTTGGCTTTCAACTAGCTTCCATGCAGCAGATTCTAGCTGCAGGAACTTGGAAGTCATCGAGCACCTTTATGTCATACTATTTAAAGGACATGACTCTTCTGAGTGGCCAGATATCTCAACTGGCACCACTTGTGACTGCGGGAGTTACCCTGATGTATGTGAGTTATTTTCCCACCATTCTAACTCTCGATTCATTCATTGTTTCCGATGGTAATTATCTGGTGTAATGGAATTTTTATTTTAGTATTAAAATATATTTCCATTAGCCTAGATACTAGTATTACCATCGGAACTTCTAGGACCCACCCTACCTTCCCCACGTCTGATACCTCACTCTGTGTTAGATAATCACGAAAACTGGAAACGTGGCAGTATCAGATGCGTGATGGGAGAGGGTTTTTGTGTTTTGATAAACCCGGTCAGCCGAGTAGTATCTTGTGATCGAGGCTAGAAATGATATTGACGAGTCAATTCATTGTTTCCGATGGTAAGTATCTAGGCTAATGGAAATATATTTTAATACTAAAAATTAAAATTTAAGGCCACAGTTGACTACGTTTACAATTTTAACAGCTAAGCATTTCGGTATCTTTTCCTGTTTTCAGGAGCCTCTAAAATGACAGTACATTTTCTGTAATTTTCTTAACATTCCGGTGAAGATTATGCAGAATTCAAGTATTATCTAGGGAGATCTTCTTCCAGTAATCCACTACTGACAACTTCGTGGATGGCTGTACTAGGTGCATGAAAATGAAAAAAAATATTTTTTTATTTTTGAAAATGATTTCAGCAGCCAGCATCACAGTGTTTTGTTACAGTACATTATCAAAATGTAATTTTTATATGTAATTGTACTATAATAAATAGTGTGTTATCTAAAATTTAAAATATCTATCTACACCATCATCATACTTAAAGAATAATTCAGCCTTAAAATTTAACTTTTTATATGTTACCAATTTCAACCTCCAAAATTATTACATTGGACAAGTCGTTTGATCATCATGTTAGTAATTTGCACAATGCATAGTCCTTTATCAGATAAACGACATACTCAAATTTCAGGATCTTGTTCAGCCACATTAATTTTATTTTCAGTATTTTTAATCGACTTTGCACTATTGAAAAAACAACAACATTAATTAGTTTCAATGATAAATTTCAGTTTCAATATAAAATAAACGAAACAGAATACCATCTTGACATTTTAATATGTTGTTTCGCTAACAAAGGTCTATACACAGTCTAATCATTGTAACAGACTTGCCCCAGAATAATGATATTCAAATTCTTGGTGCTGAAATTTGTAATATCTATAAAAAGTTGTTGAAGTTTTATGCTGAATAATTATGAAAGTATAAAATCCATGTACCTATAAGCCTTAAAGACTGTTACCAGTATTCTTGACACTAGACAGTAGCAATTTGGACGTTGTTCTGTAAAACAATGTCAGACAGAAAACACTAGAAACAACTGAATGAATCATGTCCGTGTAACCACTTTAAGTGGGTGACATAAGTAAGCAAGAACTATAACACAATAAAAAAACAGGAGCCCAGCTGAAAAAACTTTTTTGTTCATTCTCATGCACCCGCTATAGCCATTGTCTTCCCCTGTCATACCTGAATTTTGCAGATCTAGATCATTTTCACCAGTATGTATATAATAAACTTTTTTACACACCATCAAATCTGGGAGTAATGGCCCGTTCATGCATGTTTACAAATCGGCAATCATCTAAGAAACATACAAAATGTATTTAAGAGAAATAAATAAGAAAAAATAACTAAAGTTAGGGAGCAAAATCCTAGTATATATATATATGTAGATAAACCTATGTATAGTAAAATTATGGGTAAATGCAATGATAAAGTAAACAATTAGCAAAAGTGCTGAACATACTGGATAAAAAATAAATAAATAAAAGCCTAAATTACATTAAATAAGTTGATTAGATTCTAAAATGTGATTCTGAGATAAATATGACTAAAAATTTAATAAAACTATGCATGAATAATACAAAGGTTAAATGATGTCTGATTATATTAGTTTGAGAACAGAAATGTCTTCAATAATTTTCCAAACTGCCTAGTGTTCTCAATCGCGCGTAGTTCCAGAGGCAGAGAGTTCCACAATGTCGGCCCAGCACACGCTAACGCCTGGCGACCATAACGTTCTAGGTTCACGAATGGAACGTCCAGAAGCAGACCACTGCCAGAGCGTAGGGTCCTGCATGGTGAGTGACGATGTAGCAGTGACGCGAGATACACTGGCGTGCCTGCATACAGTGCCGTGTGTACAACCATGAGTAACTTGTATTCGATGCGCTTTCTCACTGGGAGCCAGTGTAGCTGTTGTAGGACCGCAGTGATAGATCGCAGGTCACCTCGTCGAAGTTGCATCACAGCACGAGTGGCTGACCATTGGACTCTGTCTAGACGGTGCAGCAGACGGTCAGATATGCCAAAGACCATCGCATTTCCGTAATCAGTTCTGGATATCACAAGTGCATGGACAAGACATTTGCAGGCACTGGTCGTCATTGCCTCTCGTACACGAGCAATTCTCGAGAAATGGCAGTAAGCACTTCAACATACATTTGCCACCTGCGTCACCATCGATAAATCAGCATCGATTGCAACGCCAATGTCACGGACGATGGTCGATGTCATTACATATTGTTCGCATATGTCGACATGCTCAATGAGTATTGGTCTGCGCAAGCTCAATGAACGTACAACAATTGCCTCTGTTTTGCTCTCGTTGAGAACCAGTCCATTGTTTTAACTTCACTTATGCAAGCTTCCATTCTGATGAGAGCATTTGAATGCTCAAACGGTGGAAAATCGACGTAGAACTGTGCATCATCGGCGTACAGATGGTGTTGTACATCGTGTCGGTTGAGTAAATTCGTTAGAGGCGCAATGTAAGCATTGAAGAGCACCGACCCCTGCGGATCTCATCACCCTACACTCAGACGCTTCTTTCCCGACACGCACGGCAGAGGTACGACCATATAGGTATGATGCCAACCAAGCATGCGCTTCGCCGCATATACCATAGCCATACAGTCTCTGTAGTAAGATATCGTGATTTATTGTGTCGAAGGCTGCTGTTAAATCGAGAAGATTTGACAAGATTTAACAAGATTGCCACCCAGAGAATTAACTCTAGATGGCAGGTGGACAAGGAAGCCCTTTGGCTTATCGAGAGTCCAACCCTTTTATCTACATATATCCAGCCCTTCTGAGGTATGTGTCGATTTTATTTTTAAACATATTCACACTACTAGCACCTACACAATCATCAGATAATCTGTTCCATTCATTCACAGTCCTTTGTGAAAATGAGAACTTTCTTACGTCTAATCTACACTGCTCCTTTACTAATGTAACTTCATGTCCTCTAGTCTTTCTATCTTTCTTAACTGAAAAAAACATATTTCTATCAATATTTTCATAACCATTTTAAACACTTCTATCTATCTATCTTCTATCTCAATCTCCTGGTCTCTAGTGTTGTTAAACCACATTCTTTTAGGCGTTTTTCATAACTAAGATCCTTCAGTTTTGGTATCATTTTAGTCGCTCTCCTCTGTACTCTTTCTAGCATATCTATGTCCTTCTATGCACAAGAAGTACTCCACGACGAGCATCAATCGCTTGCGCCACATCACTATGAATGCGTAAGAGTGCTGTCTCCACAGTATGGTGTGATCGGTAGATGCCCAGTATGCTATTCTCATTCAGGAATTGTTGCAGTTGTCCTGAGACGAAGCGCTCCATTGTTTTCGCCATAAACGAAATGTTCGATATTGGGCGGAAGTTAGACAGCACATTGACATCAGCACCTCGTTTTTTCAGTACATGCGTCACATTGGTGTGCTTCATCGACTGTGTGACTATAGCAGTGGAGAGCGACACATTAATTATACATATAATAACCGGACACAGCGCTTTAATGTTCTGTTGAAGGAGAGATGTTGGCAGCGGGTCCAGCTCGCATGACTTGGTAGAAGATGCTAAAATTATGTTCTTCACGTCTGCCGGTGAAGCAGCTTCGAAACACACTAAACGTGTAGCTACATTTGTCACTATGTCATCAATTGACGATTGAGTCATATTGCGGTGCATCGATCTTCTCGGAGAAACTCTTATGCAATTTCGCTGCAATAGTAGTCTGTGTAACGTCTTCAGGTAGCGGCCGGTCTCCAGCTCGACCAAGTAGTGTGTTTGCGATCTACTAGACACGTCGGATGTTGCTACTGGCCCTTGTCATCTCAGTTCTGGTATATATATATATATATATATACATATAATATATATAATAATATATTTTATTTAATATAGCGCCAGATCCAATTATAAATTGTTCGTGGCGCTTTACATGTAGAACCCAGATAGAGGTATTAATGATGGCTAAATAAGCATGCATTTTCTAAAAGAAAATTTAAATATTAGTAAAATACGAATAAATACAATAATTAAATAAATATATTAAAATGATGATCATAGCTACAGTTCTATGTAGAAATAAGACATTGTCAATTCATTTAACTGAACTAATGTACATGTAAGTATAAAATAAATATATAAATAGGTTAATTAATACATAAGAGATATAAAACAAATCAATGCAGAGAGTAAACTATGCCACATTGGACAAGAACGAGTCTAAAAAAATGAGTCTTTAAGCGTGCCTTGAAAGTAGAGAGACAATCAGACGTTTTAATGTCATTAGGCAAAGTGTTCCACAAAGTCGCTGCGAGAAGTATATTAATTAAATTTCAGAATTGAAACAGGTAAACTTATCATTTTAGAGGCACCTGAAAACAGATAAAAATATCGGGTGCAATCTGTTGGTGTTTATTAAAAATGTTGTTCACGTAATAGGGTACTACGGACACAATTTACATGGAAATGCTTAGCTTTTTGCAGAAGTGTTTCATTGTGGCCACTTATTCATTGATTACAATTCTGAATAAATTCTGAGACACCAACTTTTCAAATGGAAATTGATTGATTTGACACAGAATATCCCAGTTGTAACATTGTTCGTTTGACACAGAATATCCTAATTTCAACATTGTTCAGTGTTAATCTGTTTGCTCGTCACAAAGTAACCAGATTAAGCATTTTGCATGACGTAATTATTTTGGTCTTTGTGCAGTTTATTTTCAGCTACCGTTCAGCAGCAACCATTTGACATTTTATGCAACTAATCTCTAATGGCCATGTGCAGGTGATGTGAATGCCTGACACTCCACAATGCTCTTCTCGTGTAGACATACATTATTTATTAGAACAAACAATAAAATAGGGAGACTCTGCAAAGGTTGTACATATTCTATTCTAATTTCTGTCATAACATTTGGACATGTTTGGAATCCATTTTTTTTATATGGACTCCTTTTATCGTACCCTATGGAAAATTGTTTAATTATTCTTTATTAAAATGCCAAAGTAGTCATAAGCCTGATTACGCAGTAATAGAGCAACCTTGCAATTAAGGTCACCCTAGAACAGTTCAAATTATTTCCACATGCAGGAAAGTATAGGATATTAGTTCCACTAATACGGTCACCTGGCTATTCGGGTCACTTGTCCAGTCCCAAGGGTGACCTTAATCATAAGATTCCACTGTACAATGCAAATAGTCAGATAAAGGTCAGTTATGTTAAAAAATCACATTTGTTTGCATCTACTCCAGCTGGTAACATGTCGTCCAATCTGGTACCAACCTCGAAGCTGTAAAGTGTAGACAATGTACAAATAGTGTCTCTAAGTCATTAGTGTAATTTTTATTGTTTAAAGTACTCAAATAAGAGTAGAGCAGTGTCCAGTTCTTATGACTGTTCAGTGCGCGTTGCACATCACTCCCTGGCAGACCCGTTCAATCGAATGTTCACCATTTCAACTCCTCTGGGAAACATTTTCACAGTCATGATAATAAATTGAGTAAAAGCAGAAGTGATCATAATTTATTACAGTGTATGTACATACTTATTCTAAGTAATCCATTATTACTAGTAATCATATTCATACATTTTAAATAATTTAACTATCAGACTATCAATTATGATCAGTTACGTTTGCAATGTATTATAATCAGCACAGTGGTGCAGTGGCTAAAGCATCAGACTCTCAATCGAAAGAACCCAGGTTCGAATCCTGTGCTGTGGTGTCGCACCTGGGACAAAGTTCATTCACCCTACGTTCTGCAGTTCATTGAGCTGCATGAATGAGTACCTGGCTATAGGCAGTGGTGGACATTTGTGTACAAATAGTCTGTGCATTAATTGCAGTGTGGCTGAATGCTTCCCAGAGAAGTCGAGATGGTGTTCAATCAAACTGCCAGGGAGTCAAGTGTAATGCCCTCTGAGCAGTCCTGAGGACTGGAGAACTGCGCTATATTAGAATGTACCATTCTTTGTTACATATCTGATGACTATGTGTGTGTCTACAGGTGGCTGTTGTGGCTCCCAGTCCAAGCGGACCATAGTGGGAGGCTGGGGGTGGGCCTGGTGGCTCGTTACAGACGTCCAACAGTGAGTATTAGTGGCACGTAGCAATACAAACACCGACACTGACATGTCCCATTCCCAACATTGATTGACACGTCCCGAAATTGATTGATACATCCCATGTTCCGATATTGACTGAAAGGTCTTGACATTGATTGACATGTCCCAACATTTATTGACATGTCCCAATATTGATTGACACATCCTGTGTTCTGACATTGATTTACATGTCTCGACATCAATTGTTACGTCCTGACATTGATTGATACATTGATTGACATGTCTCAACATTGATTGACACATCCCAACATTGATAGACGTGTCCACACATTGATTGACACATCCCACCATTGATTGAAATGTCCCAACATTGATTGACACATCCTGTGTTCTGACATTAATTTACATGTCCCAACTTTGATTGACATGTCCAGACATTGATTGACAGATTCCATGTTCCAACATTACTCTGTATGTCCAGACATTGATTGACACACCCCGACATTGATTGACATGTCCTGACATTGACTGGGATATCCAATATTGACTGACACATCCCGACATTGACTGACTTGTATGTCCCAACATTAATTGACATGTCCCGACATTGATTGGCCAATTGACACAACCTAACATTGATTGATATATCACTGCATTGATTGCCATGTCCCAACATTCACTGACACATCACAGCACTGATTAACAATAACAGACACTGGGGTCATTCCGTGTCAAAGCAATCACTTGTAGGCCATTTTTGTACGACCCGACTCCATTTTTGTTGAAATTTAGCACAGTTGTTGGCTCACATAAGAACATAAAAACCACAGATTATAAAAAATCTAGGACAAGTATTACAGAAGATATAGGTCACTGAACTTTGACCCGATTCACATACTGGAAGTTACATTAACGTCCATAACTCTGCTTCTAATAAAGGTAGAACAAAAAGTAAGATATCATTAGAAAGCCAGTAAATAGGTGCACATCTACATTGCAAAATTACACTTTTCATATAAATAAAAAAGTATAATTAATCATAATATGACCTTTGAACTCCAATACCCAAAAACTGTATCCACCGATTTTTTTTTATTTTAATTCTACAGTATACTACATCATTGTTCATGAGTCCCTGAAAATATTAGGATGGGCAAATAATAATGTTCAGAGATACAGTAAATTTAGTACAGCCAGGTGACCTACTTTTGGTCTGCAGATCAGTCGATACCACACTGAATGTCAGCGTAACCTTTTCAGATTGCATAACAAACATGCTGTGATGGCTCATTTAACATGTTCACAGTTTTTACAAGGCCTCTCTTCTATTTTCTCTTTAGATATCCTGTAGGTGCGATCAGTGTCAGTCGTTGGGTCAACATTGGTAATGAGATCACTAAGTCAAAGAGTGTCACTTTGTTACGGGTAAAACTATGAGGTTTGGGGTGAAGGAAGTTTAGTTGGAATAACATTTGTTACATACGCAAGCCTCCAGTATCCATCATAGATGGCTTTCAGATATCCTTTGGCGTCTGCCAGAATGAGGCCAACACACTGTGCTGTGACAAGTTCACAACCTCTTCTCTTCATTGAAGATATAGAATATGGTGCTACTTCCAAGTGATTCAATGATTATGCCTTAAAGAATAGTACCTTCTGTGTTCTTGCTATTACTTTAGCTGTTTACAAACAGCTTGCAAGAAGAGTTGCTTATTCATAACTCTTCTGTGGTTGAAAATACCTTCCAAAGTGCAGAATTTTATAGCAAGAATAAATAGACTGACGTGAACTCACAGGACTACATTGGTGTGGTGGTGTAATGTTCATATAATTATGGTCTTTGTAGACTGGCTTTTGCATCAAGTCTGTTGACCATTCCATTCCACCCACATCATCACATGTGCCTTTCCTGTGTTATGTTGCATAAAAGTACCACTTCGCATATTTCCCCAAATCCTGCTAGTGGCGGTAGAGGTTGAGAAAGTGTTCGCAGTCCGTATGCTAACTAGCACAACCATCAGGAAAGTTGATGTTTCTTTGCCCAGCTGTACATTTTGCAGTGACAAAAATGATGCTGTGTTTTGGAAGAGGTGTACAACAATGGTGCCGTGTATGTTGGAGTCAGAAATTACAACATAACTGTGACACACAATCATTTCCTACTTCAAGATTGAAGCAATATAATTGGTGTGCACAGTGTTGCCTGTGCACAGTGTTGCCTGTGCACAGTGTTGCCTGTGCACAGTGTTGCCTGTGCACACTGTTGCCTGTTCACACTGTTGCCTGTTCACACTGTTGCCTGTGCACAGTGTTGCCTGTGCACAGTGTTGCCTGTGCACACTGTTGCCTGTTCACACTGTTGCCTGTGCACAGTGTTGCCTGTGCACAGTGTTGCCTGTGCACACTGTTGCCTGTGCACAGTGTTGCCTGTGCACAGTGTTGCCTGTGCACACTGTTGCCTGTTCACACTGTTGCCTGTGCACAGTGTTGCCTGTGCACAGTGTTGCCTGTGCACACTGTTGCCTGTGCACAGTGTTGCCTGTGCACAGTGTTGCCTGTGCACACTGTTGCCTGTGCACAGTGTTGCCTGTGCACACTGTTGCCTGTTCACACTGTTGCCTGTGCACAGTGTTGCCTGTTCACACTGTTGCCTGTGCACAGTATTGCCTGTGCACAGTGTTGCCTGTGCACAGTGTTGCCTGTGCACAGTGTTGCCTGTGCACAGTGTTGCCTGTTCACACTGTTGCCTGTGCACTGTGTTGCCTGTGCACACTGTTGCCTGTGCACAGTGTTGCCTGTGCACAGTGTTGCCTGTGCACAGTGTTGCCTGTTCACACTGTTGCCTGTTCACACTGTTGCCTGTGCACAGTGTTGCCTGTGCACAGTGTTGCCTGTGCACAGTGTTGCCTGTGCACAGTGTTGCCTGTTCACACTGTTGCCTGTGCACAGTGTTGCCTGTGCACAGTGTTGCCTGTTCACACTGTTGCCTGTGCACAGTGTTGCCTGTGCACACTGTTGCCTGTGCACAGTGTTGCCTGTGCACACTGTTGCCTGTTCACACTGTTGCCTGTGCACAGTGTTGCCTGTGCACAGTTTTGCCTGTGCACAGTGTTGCCTGTGCACAGTTTTGCCTGTGCACAGTGTTGCCTGTGCACAGTGTTGCCTGTGCACACTGTTGCCTGTGCACAGTGTTGCCTGTGCACAGTGTTGCCTGTGCACAGTGTTGCCTGTGCACAGTGTTGCCTGTGCACAGTGTTGCCTGTGCACAGTGTTGCCTGTGCACACTGTTGCCTGTGCACAGTGTTGCCTGTGCATCTACTTATCTCATGGCTGTGCTGGTTAGTATAAAAACTGCAAAAACTTTCTGAACCTCTGCCACCACGAGCAGACTCCAGTGTAGCACTTTTATCAAAAACGACGTGATGGTGTGGACGGAATGGTCAAGAGACCAGACCAAAAGCCAGTCTACAAAAAAACATAATATTTTATGCAGTTGTTTGAATCAGCCCATATACCAGCTACTGAGTTCTGCTTTCCAACCACAGAAGAGGATTCCCGGAAGAGTACTATGAAGCAGCTATCTTCTTACAAGCTATATGGAAACAGCTAAAACATCAGCAGGAACACATAATCTACACATCATCAAGTAATTATCACTGAATCATTTGGAAGTAGCACTATATTCTACATCATCCCTGAAAAGGAAGAGGTTGTGACAGCCTAGTGTGTTGTCCTCATCTGGCAGATGCCAAACGGTATGTGACACCCATCTACAATGGACACTGGAGGCTAGCGCATGTAACAAATATTCTGGCTGATCTTCCTTCACCCATATGGTCCAACACCATCATAGTTTTACCCGTAACAAAGTGACATTCTTCGAGTTAGTATTCTCCTCACCAACGTAGACCCAATGACTGACACTGGTTGCACCTGCAGGCCATCCAAAGAAAAAGTAAAACATGTGAACATGTTAAATGAGACATTACAGCATGTATGTACACTCATTTAATTATAAGAGACCTTTTAGCATGCTTTTTATGTGATCTGAAAAGTTTATTCGGAAATTCAGTGTGGTATTGACTGATCTGGAAACCAAACATAGGTTGCCGGCTGTACTAAATTACTGTATCTCTGAACATTATTATTTGCCCATCCTAATATTTTCAGGGACACTTGAACAATGATATAGGATGCTGTAGAATTAAAATTTTAAAAATCGAAGGATTCATTTTTTGGGTATCGGAAGTCAAAGGTCATATTATGATAAATTATACTTTTATATTTACATGAAAAATGTAATTTTACAATGTAAATATGCACATATTTACTGGCTTTCCAATGATGTCTTACTTTCTTTTCTACCTTTATTAGAAGCAGAGTTATGGATGTTACTGTAATGGCCAGTATGCGAATCGGGTCAAAGTTCAGTGACTTATATCGTCATTAATATTTGACCTAGATTCTTTATAATTTGCAATTTTGATTGTTCTCCTGGGAGCCAACACCTGTGCTAAATTTCATCAAAATTGGAGTCGGGTGATGTTTTGAGTGATTGATTTGACATGGAATGACCCACTGACTGACACATCACCAAACTGACTGACACGTCACCACACTGACTGACATCATCTTGTGTCATTGCTAACAGGATCTCACTGGAGTTGATGACTCTAAACCCAGTGTGTGAGAATGTCGAGACTTCGGAGGGGGTACCAGTCACCGTGACTGGGGTTGCTCAGGTCAAGATCATGACCTCTCCGGACATCCTTGCTCTGGCCTGTGAACAGTTCCTCGGCAAAGATGTGCAGTATATCAAGGCTGTCATCCTGCAGACCCTGGAAGGACATCTACGGGCAATCCTCGGTACGTTTTTTATCTAGTTATCTATTGTTTCTAGTATGAATAAAGACTTCGTCAGACTGGCTGGTTCATAACGATTAGTTATATTTTTACTTTTTTCACATTCAGTGTACCTTGTATATCTTGTGGCATTCTGGCTGCTGGCAGCTATCTTCATAATCTTGATAAATCCATCCTATATCCTGTAACACAAAAGTCTGTTAGAAAACACAAGAACTTACAGAGTGTCTGATATTGTCTACTCCACAAGCTAGACTGGCCTGCGATTTTAAAATTTATGAATCGTTTAGACAAATCAGAAAACTCTCTGATAGTAGCCATACTAGGCACGGATATCAGGTGGATCTCCAGGATTAGAAGGCGATGGGTTAAGTCCCTGTATGTACACAACGACCTTCTGTAGGAGCAATGCCAGTGGTACTGTGTAGATGTGTTTTCATATTTTCTTATTTTTTCTTTTACATATATATATTTTGTTCTTGTATATGTATACCTTATGTATTATATAATGTGCTTTTACTATCACTTTAACAGTGGTAGGGGTGTATGGACCGATATATGTATCACTGTAATATTGTGTCTGAAATAAAGCATTGAATTGAATCGAAAAAACCAACTTCTGTAAGTTTGGATTTTTCATATAGGTCTTCAAAAATCCTGAGAAAATTGCAACGGAACCTCACAATTATGGTCACCTGTAGGACTGAGCCAAAGTGACTCTAATAGCAAGGTGACCATATTAGTCAGACTAATAATAAAACATGCTATACATTGCTGATATAGAAATGATTTAGAACTATCCTGTGGTTCTCTTAATTACGAGGTGGCTGTGTTACCAAGCTGACCGTAACAGGAGGTTTGACTATTACTACTCCTAGTTGAATGGGTGAGCATCGTATGATGTTATGTGGTTATGTCGTTGCCAGGTACTCTCAGTGTTGAAGCCATCTACCAAGACCGAGACCAGTTTGCAACACTCGTGCGGGAAATGGCGTCACCCGATGTTGGTCGTATGGGTATTGAAATCCTCAGTTTTACTATCAAGGACGTCTATGACAACGTTGAGTACCTTGCTTCTCTTGGTCGTACACAGACGGCGAACGTGAAGAGAGATGCAGACGTAGGGGTGGTCGAAGCCAACAGAGATGCCGGAATCAGGGTACGTGGTGACTAGAGTGTCGGGAGTCTCAATTGAGAGAATCCAGGTTAAAATGCTGTGCTGCCGTGTCAAACTTTGGGCAAGTTTGTTCACTCTACGATGCTCCAGTTCAGTCAGCTATATGAATGAGTACCTGGCTGTAGGCAGTGGTGGATATTTGCATACGAATAGTCTTCACGCATTAATTGCAGCGTGGCTGGATGCTTCCCAGAGAAGTCGAGATGTTGTTTGAGCAGGTCTGCCAGGGAGTAAAGAATAAAACACTGGATACTACGCTGTATAATAACTTATCTTTTTATCTTTAAGTCAGGCACAAATGGCCAACATCTTCCCCCAAATATTGTCAACAGTATTTCTCAACATATGTTGGCCATGTACGATGACTAATAAAAAAATTTGTTGCCAGCATGTTTAGGGGTTGAAACGTGTTTGTACAATTGCCGACATAATTAATATTATATAGTGTAGTGTATGCATACATGCATGTACACGTGTGATGTGTGAGGGTGTTGTGTGTGAGCGTATGTGCATGCATGTGCTCTGGCAGTGTCTCTGACTTGATCTAGATTACACGTTACACACTATGCAAAATAAGATATATATTTTAAAAATAGACGTTTGTTGCCATGCAGTTCTGGTAACCATGGTGATGTGTTGCTAGGAGGCGGAGTGCGAGCAGGCTCGCATGGATGCAAAGTACCACGCCGACACAAGCATAGCAGATTCTTCACGCGAGTACCAGATGAAGAAGGCCAGCTTTGACATTGAGGTCAATGCTAGGGTAAGTTTGACACTCGCAGTAATCGAATGAGTGATATTTTTTACTTAGTTCACAGTCAGTTTACCGTTTTCCCATGACGTTTCGGTTGCGTCTGAGAAAGTAACCGAAACAAAGCGTCACGAAAAAAGGTAAACTGACCGTGAAATAAAAATAAGTAAAAATATCACTCATTTGAACCATCCAGTCTGATGAACCTCTACCCAAATATGGTTAAACTATGGACATCACAGTAATCATTTGTATGTATTACAACAACCTGAATTATTACAAGTAGTTTACAGTTGTAACATAATATTGTAACAAAGACAGATTTTCTACAGACCTAGTAAGTGCAGTAACGCAGTGGTAAGAGCACCAGGCTCTCGACTGAGAAAACGCGGGTTCGAATCCTGTGCTTGCGGTGTCGAACCTTGGGCAAGTTTGTTTACTCTACATTGCTTCAGTTCACTGAATGAGTACCTGGCTATAGACGGTGGTGGATATTTGTGTACGAATAGTCTTTGTGCATTAATTGCAGCATGGCTGAATGCTTCCCAGTGAAGTCGAGATGGTGTTCGATTGAACAGGTCTGCCAGAGAGTAAAGTGTAAAGCGCTTTGAGCAATCCTGAGGACTGGGTACTGCACTATATAAGAACTTACCTTTTTACCTTAAATAAAATATGTTTTTTAATCCATCCTGTGACATACGCGATTATATGACCGTGTGGAGTGCAGTGATGTAGTAGGTAGAGTGTCACACTCGGGTTTGAATCCTGAATGAGGACCTGGTTACAAACAATGGTGGGTATTTGTGTACAAATAGTCTTCATGCATTAATTGCAGCGTGGCTGGATGCTTCCCAGAGAAGTCGAGATCGTGTTTGATTGAACAGGTCTGTCAGGGAATAATGTAAAGCGCTTTGAGCAGTCTATCCTATGCCCTAGTTTTTAGTGTAGTCAATGTTGTTTCCAGCACTTGGAAACATTCTGTTAACTGACAAGTTTGTATAAATATTGTGGTTACAATGTTATGGTCTTATGAGCCTATGAGGTCACATTCAAATAGTCAGCCTTTTTCAGAACATTATCGCCAAGCCGACTTTTCTATGTTGTCAGCGAGAGTGGTTGGTTTACATCCCAAATTGAGACGGGATTGACATTAATGTGATCTCCGAGTCACGAGGGATTCACAGTTCCCAATGTTGAGAGCCAGGTTTTTACACCAAATATACCATGCCTGCCCGGTCCGGGTTTTGAACTCAAGCGCTGGAATGCCAAGCGGATATGCTAACAACTGCACCATTGCACTCTCGATATTATCTGCATTATATAAGAATTTACCTTTACTTTACTACGAACATGTCGTTTACAGAAAGCCGAGGCTGAGCTGGCATATGAGCTTCAGTGTGCGAAGGAGAAGCAGAAGATCCGAAGCGAGGAGATTGAGATTGAGGTAGTAGAGAGGCGCAAACAGATCGAAGTCCAGGAGAAAGAGATCCTTCGCAAGGAGAAGGAACTCATGGCCACCGTGAAGAGGCCCGCAGAGGCGGAGGCCTTCAGAGTTCAGCTCCTCGCTGAGGGCCACAGGTAGGTCTGGTAGAGGGAAGCTACACACAGGGTCATTATTAACAGGAAGTGAAACATATTACACTTTATATCACAGGTCGGTCTAGTAGAGGGACGTAGGGGTTAGAACCAGGGTGGGAGGTTCAGTCCCCCTATATTTTTTTGGTGGGGGGGTCAATCATCAGTAAAGGGAAATAATGGCATATTTCATTTGTCACAAATAAAAGTCCCAATTTATTCAAATAAACAACTTTTTGTGATGTGAACAGGTCTTATGAATTACCTGCCAACCGTCAGCAGCAATGTTCCATAATTATTCTTCCCATTTTGGTGGATTATTACCCGATAATGTGTCAGTACTGCAACACTAATAAAATGACTGATAAAAATAAATGAGCACATTATTTTAATTTCCTTCATAAGTTATTATGATTTATATAACTGCAATTCTATATATTCTTTAATATGTTCTTTTTTATCTGGTAAAACGGACCTTTTTCATTTAAAAAAGTGCTACAACTTAATACTTCATATATTTTTTTGGGAAAAATTAACTGTTTTCATCAACAAAAGCCCATTGAAAATCATCAAATAATTACAGCTAATTAGCACTTCAGTTTAATTTGTTTTTCTGAAATTAGTTTTTTTTTTGTAATGTTACGAGACTGACAAAGGTGTTACGGGACTGATATTTTGTTTCAAGACTGACAAAAGTCAGTCCCAAAATGAAATTCCATTACTAAGTAAGCATATTAAAATTACGGAAACAACGAATAAGTCCATTTAGTCTTTAACATGTTATCAACATCAAACTCTTATAATGTCATATAACTAGGATACATGTATTCCAGTTGATATGTTGTGACTGCACGAAAACAACAGTGTGTTGAATGTGTCCAGTCTTGCTCAAGGTGAGCATTATAATATACATGTTCAAGAAAAACCATAGCAACATATATCAACTTTGAAGTGGAAAATATAAACTAAACAATTGCAAACATGAACATCGGCGATACATGAACACTCTTTTGCACAAACTGTGAGCTAGGCTCACTGCCATGAGCCTGAAGTTCAACAGCACGCATTGTGAACCACGGAGCAGGAGCTGTATTGTGAAGAGGTTGGTTCAGGGAAAGTGACTGCGACCAGATTATAGCATTCAGAACTATGGCATCACGACAGAAGCAACCTAGCATCCGACTAAATCGAGGCATGATTGCTACAATTTGATGTATGATTGTCCCTGGTACAGTCTTCAGACCACTCTTCAAATATATACTCTCTATTCATAAATGGATGCAGGACTTTCTGAAGCTGGACAGGATGCAGAGGTTTGACGACACTAGGTTCGGTTGGGAAGCAAGACCCCATCACCAACCGTTTCTTTAACTTTCACACAGCATCGATCTTAGACATCAACATCCTTATGCGATGCAACTGATTCAACCAGTGGCTCCTTCGAGTATCCAACTATTTATCAGCAAATCACTCGTCATGAATCGACTAGCATTGTTACAGCATTATTCCACAGAAGAAAAGTGCACATTAATACGAAAATGTTCTGAAATGTTTTATCATTTATTTAGTTTCATTTTCCCATATAGCTTACCTCTGTTTCATTTTTATTGTTTAATTTATTTCTCATGTAGCTTTTAACCTCCGGAGTAGCACTATTTCTTCTTTTTATTATCAACTTTATTTCTTTCTTTAATTTCATTTTTGTATATAGCTTACCCTTGTCTGGGTATCACTATTTCAATTCTCCATTTATTTAATTTGTATGAACTTCATTTCAAGCATTTATTTTTTAGAAAAAAACTCACTGTTTGATTGATATCGTATAAAATGCACATATGATACAAATACGTCATGTCAGTACCGTAACAGTGTATCAGTACCGCAATGCGAGAAAGTCGCGGGACTGATGTGATTTTACAACTATCAATAATGTCTAGTCGTTCAGGCGGCATCCAGCAGATGTCTCCAGGACATTCAAAACAACACATCACAATCGTCACTCATCTCATTACTACCCCAACATCAGCCTTCTACACCACGCGGTACTGACATTGAATTAATATACGCGTACATAACTTACCACGGTTTGGGTAATGTTGGAGAAACAACTAAAATAAACTAGGTACAAATTTGCCCTTGTGTTTTCTTCATCTTTCGCGGGCAGTAATCACGTGACAGGCATCTTGTAACTCGGTGCAGTATTCCTAGATGAGGCTCTCATTAGTCCGTTGCGGGACTGACACAAAAATTGGCGACAGTAAAAACGTGAAATTGAAAATATGTCAGACGTAACTTCGTGAAAAAAGTTCATGAACAGATGGACATTGTAGTAAATTTATCTAAAAGACGTATCCTATTGGATATTGAACGTCAAATATGTCAAAAATAATGCTTACAAGTTACGGTACAGACTTGGCGACATGTCAGTATTGCGGAACCCTCGTCCAAGTAAAGGGCTAAATTAAACCAAACAATAAAGACATTCATCATTTTTGTGGAGATTAGTTTGAATATCTAAGACATAGATATTTTGTAAACAATAACTTTCTATTGAACTTGAACCACTGGCGACATCAATCTGTCCCTTTACTGGTGATTGACCCTGGAGGCTGGAGATAGAATTAGCCCACCAATAGTTTGGCAAGATTTTTTTGTAGATTTGGGAGGGGCAAGGGGGTGCAGTTTAAGTTTTTTTGGTGAGCCTTAAGGTGGGTGCAGTTGGAGATTTTTGGTCAGTGTATAGTGGAGTGCAATTGGAGGTTTTTGGTTATCTTAAAAAATTGTGAATTTCAAATTTGTGCAGCAGCCCCTGCCCCCCCCCTTCTTCTAATGTCATGGTCCAACAGGGGAGTTGTACTGAAGCTCTGGCTCAGCCCACCCATTATTAATTTTATTCCGGTGCCAGTGAAGGAAGCTGGCCAGAACAATGGGGTCATTATGTTGCATGAGGTGCAATGAACATAACACTAAAATTGTTGAATGTCTTGTCTTTTCAGTCTAATTGAGTGACTTGTGTATGCTTTTTGAATCGTTATTTTGTCAATTTAAGGCTCATTTAAAATGTTAATTAACTGTCATATCTTAAAAACCACTTATCCTTGCCTCATTTCACAAGGAGTATGACCCTTGGATTATGACTAACCAGGCCATCTGGGGTTATGACCAACCAGGCCATCTGTGGTTTATGACCAATCAGGCCATCTGGGGTTTATGACCAACCAGGCCATCTGGGGTTATGACCAACCAGGCCATCTGGGGTTTATGACCAACCAGGCCATCTGGGGTTATGACCAACCAGGCCATCTGTGGTTTATGACCAATCAGGCCATCTGGGGTTTATGACCAACCAGGCCATCTGGGGTTATGACCAACCAGGCCATCTGGGGTTTATTACCAACCAGGCCATCTGGGGTTTTTGCTCTTGTTAAACTTTGTCTGCTCACAATGACATTGATGTGTTGACAGAACAAAGACGGTGGAAGTGGCTCGAGCCGAGGCAGAGAAGATCAAGCTGATTGGTGCATCTGACGCCTCCGCTATAGAGTGCGTGGGCAAAGCTGAGGCCGAGATGATGAGACTAAAAGCGGCCGCTTACAAACAGTATGGCAAGGCCGCCACTCTCAGCCTTGTCCTTGACGCCCTGCCCAAGGTATGAATTCTTTCTTCGTTATTTATCTGATGTTAAATTGAATTCTGAGATCGTCCATCTTTTAAACCTTTACTTGAAACTGCTGAAAGCAGCCAAATGTCCGTTTCCTTAAGGGTAGCCACTACCCGAAAACGCCCATATAACCATCGGTTGAAGAAAGTCTGTTATTTATCTGTTGTTAAAATTACATTCTGAGATCGTCCATGTTTTAAATAAAAATTTCCAGTGAATCAACATGCCACATACACTACATAATTGCACCACTTCCTTCAACTCCATAGAAACTTTTTGCACATAATATACAATTTTAACATGAGTTCTATTGCATTGCAACAAGGATGATTTGTTACGTAATTATTTTTAAACTAATGTCTTGTTTGTCCACCAGATGGCTGCCGAGGTTTCCGCCCCACTGGCGAAGACTGATTCAATTGTGTTGCTCGGAGATGATCGTACCACTATGGAAGTTACTCGGTTGTTGACAAACTTGCCCCCGGCAGTGCAAGCGCTTACTGGCATTGACCTATCTAAGGTATGCTCCCCTTGTATTCATGGTTATATAAGTATAAGGGGACAGTCATTATTTATCAGGAGGAATTATGGGACATGCTTTCATTTGAAATCCAACCCACCAACATTTTTCTGCACTAAAATCCGACCCCCTGTGTTTTGCATTAAAATATTATTGGCAAAAGTCTGTGCACTGAAAATTGACCCACCCCCAAATCTTGTGTACTGCAAACTGAGCCCACCGCAGAGTCCGTCTGTTACACTGCGTCATCATTTTTTATTTGAATATATTCAACTGAAGATGTTTTTACTGTTATATGGTAAAATATAGTTATTAACATTACACTGTTAATTGTGACTGTTAAACATTGCCCCTTCCAGGATAGCCCAAAAAGTTCAGATAAGATGTTGTCTATTCTCCCCATGGGGAAATTCTCTCTGTGTGGTCGACATTCATAAACAACGGTGCTATATGTAAAGGACTTATACAATAAAACATTAACATACGTAGGAAATTAATTCAATCACAATGAGATAGTACATCAAATATTCATATATAATTCCATACAATTACTTCAGTGACATATTCAACTGTGCAATTGCAGCATTTCAAGACTCGAAGACACACATTGCACCAAAGAGCAGTCAAACCCTACTCAAAGCTGAACGTCATTGTGTATTAATACTTTTGGAGTCCATAAAGAATTGATTGATCAAATGATTATTTAAAATTCAGACGTGTTTCCTATTGAACCTGAGTTGTGCTTATGTTTTGCGTCTCCCTCACAGGTATTGTCAAAGATTCCGGGCGCTCAAGCTTGATAATTGTCACCCACGACATCAAACGTCAGGCAGATGATATGAAACTTCTGATACGAGCAGATTTACGGTGACAGTTTCACGTTCCATAATTTAGCCGGTGACACCAGCCAAATACCACCCACCTCCATCGGACTGTGCCAAACATGACAAATGCGAGCTATGTCTGACCCAGGATTCAGTAGGACATTATGCAGACTAGAAATTTGTTTTTTTCGCAAAAAATTGTATATTTCATGCATCAATGTGGCTGTAAGAAATTGAGCAAAAGTTTGTAAGGTGAAAACTGTCCTATCTAGAAATTAGGTTTATTTTTGTACGTACAGTTTGTAAATTTGTTCTTCACAATTCCAGGGCAGTTGTGTCATGTCAAGCTGAATACAATGTTCTGGCCATTTAACCCTATGTGATATGCACACACACCTACGGTTGCCATATTATGACAACTTTTGCTATTATATCAGTTCAGTTTGTGACAAAATTAATCTGAAATAAGACAGGCAAAAATCAGAGTGCAGAGACATCTTTAAAAGACCTCCATAAAGTAAATTTAAATCGTTCGTAATTATCGCTTTGGCACTTTCATTATTAATGTAACATAGCATGTGAAATGGGAACACCTTTTTTATTGCAAAAACGGTAGATATTTGTGTGAAAGCTTTTATTTTTCAGTCTGGTCATGCTTGATGTATTTTGAGGTGTGTGAGAGTTTGGAGGATTTGTTAATCGAGATAATAAGGATTTGTTAATCAAGATAATAACATTTATAACTTGGGTGAGTTTCATGTATGTATCCAGTCCCACAATGAAGACAACATTGACTGAAGTCTCAGAGAAGGAGCATACGCAGTAACTTCTGCAGATAACTTGCTAAAACATCAGATTAACATAATTAGTTACATATGTTTGGCTGGTGTAGATAAGAGCATTGAAGTTTGGGGCAGCTTCTATTGCGATGGAATATTTAATCAGAAATTCAGAGAGATGGATGTACACATGTATTGTAATATAATGTAATTGGTTTGTTTACAGTTGTATTAATCAGAGTGGAGTTTCTTTTTACGTTTATATAACAGTGTAGTATGTAACCTCAGCAATCACGTGGTTGCTCTGATTTGTAGAATTTGTGAACATTTTCTAGTGTCTGAACTTACTAGAATTGCTCAGCATCGAACCAGGGCCAAGACAAGGTCTTATATGTGTATGTGGTGCATGATCAACCAAACTGCTGAAGCTTTCATTCATGTAGACAACATTGTATGTTTGAATGCACATATATAAAAAATATCATCACCAAGAGAATTGTGACGAAATTATGGCTAACTAGATGTTACCGAGGCGGATTCAGTTAAAATTAACATTATTTAAAGTTAATTGATTGTCAATGTTGTTCAGATGGCGTTTTATGACAGGTTTTGGTTGATATGACACATTGTTTGTCACTACAGAAACCTTAGTTTGTGCAACTTGTCAATATGGGTCATCGTAATAATAAAAAGGTATTGTTTAATAATGTTGATGACATTTTATAGCCAACAGCTTTGAAGTCACAACACTGACTTGTACTTTTTCATTATTACTCTAATATTTCATACTTTCGTGAAGTTATTTAGAGCATTGTTATTTATACTCTGTTTTAACGTGTCATCAGTTATTATACTCACCATGTGTCCTTGCTGGTTTAATTCAGTTGAATAGTCAGTCCATCTAAGATACTTTCTTTTGCAACACTATTGTGTAATTGACATATATATATATTAAATGTTGTATTGGTCTTTCCCTAGTTTGTGCAGTGATAGTTCTCGTTTAAAGTAGACATGTACTCTGTGTCATCATTTTGGATGGCTAAATATTTGTTGTTGTTTGTGGTTTTGTGACATTTGTCAACTGCCTATTACAAGTCTGTTGTTAATGTGAAGGTCAGGTGGTGAGAATCGAAATCCACTTAGAAGGAAAATAATCTATTGTGCTTAAAAATTGGTAATCTAATCACTGCCTGCGCCCAGTTTATGAACCAGGGGTTATAACACACTGGTATAATGCATATACCGTATTCGTTCTATTAAGCACACACGCCCTAATTAGCGTACACCAGCGTCCGACGCCGTGACAGTGATCTCAATGGCAACCTTGACTGTTGAATCCATCATTGTGTTTTAATTTCTACCAATATCACACTAGATTCAAAGCTTGGTGATGAAAATACATCCAAAGGTCCACCTAATTTATCTGATTTTTACAGTGTTCTGTTATCCTGTTGGTTGTGTGTGATATTCATAAATTGCTTGCCAGTCACGTCTACTGAGATGGCTGTACTCAGGAACCACAGGAACCAAAGAAAATGGGTGCACACCTCTGTACGCTTATTGGAACACAACATTTGATATATTTCCATGTCCGAAATATTTGCTAAGCTTACTGTATGCTTAATAGAACGAATACGGTATATATATATGTATATACATTATATATATACAAATATATATGTGTGTGTATATATATATGCAGGCATGTATGTATGATATTTTCCTTTGTGGATTCCTTGAAATTTGTATGCAATTTGGCACCTCAAAAAATCAGGGTATAAATGTTATGCATTCACACAGTAGGGCAAAGATTATGCTAATTTCAACGAAACAATATGGGACTATTACACATCAAAATTTCAGCATTAAAATTCTACCTCATGTATTGTGCAGTGAAATCTGTGTGTGGTTGACACAGAAATGGTTTCCATAGACCCCACTGGCCTTGCATTTGCAGAATGTGTTTGGAGTAGTTGTATTTTATCAAGACAGGATGTCTCATTGTGAAGGTATCGCATGTTCACATAGTACAGAAAATGTACTATTTAATTGATTTTGTCAGTTATAATGGCATACTGTTATAATGGTAGCGGCTAATCATTGGTATCTGAGGATTCATTGTCATGTAGCTATGCGCAATTGTAGCATGTTATTTCTTGTACTGGAATAAAAGAGATGTGTGTAAGAAGGTTTTGTTCTACCAAAAATATTTTTCTCTTTTACACCCTTGTATCCCTCTTGTGACTGGGAGCATCCCGCGACTTGACTGTGCGTAAATAAAGTGATTGATTATAGCTAACAAAAACGGCTGTTCTTGAAATATTAAAAAATATAATAATAGTGCTTATTTTCAAGCTATGATGCTCCCTTCCAAATTGTAAAGCTACCAGTGTCACGTTACTGTGTTTGTGTCTATGGGGTGCAAAATTGTATTCTTACCACAGTTTTTGGTAAAATAAAAAGGTCTTTAATATTGTGCAGTATCTAATCCTCGGAACCACTCTAATTACCTTACACTGCACCTCTTGCAGATCTGTTCTTTCCAATGTTAGCGCGACTACTCTGGTAACCTTTTAGCCATGCTTCGGTTACTGCACACAATAACACAGAATTCTTTTAAAAATAAAATTTTCTGTTTTGATATATCCATGCAGAACTATTATTATACTTATTGAATGTATCAGTTGTATGTGTGAAATCAGCTGAATATTGTGATAAAAATATGTTTATGTTGTCCCCATCATGTTTTTTGTTTATCAAATGAGTATGCGTAATTGCAAAATACAGCTGTGCTATAACTTCACTGACACGTAAACAAATTGTCTGATTCAAACATGATCATGGTCCCACAGCCGGGATGGGGTGCTGTACCCTGGCAGTGGGGTGTCCAGCAAGAAACCAGATGCTAGAAGGCAAGTACGTTTGCAAACGGAAACTTGACAAGAAACTGACTCGGTGGAAGCACAGGAAGAAATAGATGAGGTAGTTGTTAGAATAGCATCATCATTAAAGGTTGGGTGTCTGATCCATGGCCTGGAATCAGCCTGAGTGGTGATTATTAACAAGAAGTTCACCAAATTACATTTTTGAGTGCGAATATCGTGACCACTTTGCATCCTCTTCCACATCCTCTGTCACCTCCATGTCTCCTTACCACAATGCCCTGTCCATTGCAGCCCCCTCCACAACCTGTGTCACCTCCATGTCTCTCCTTACCACAGCACCCTGTCCATTGCATCCTCCTCCACAACCTCTTGCCACCTCCATGTCTCCTTACCACAAGACCCTGTCCATTGCATACTACTCCACAACCTCTGTCACCTCCATGTCTCTCCTTACCACAATGCCCTGTCCATTGCAGCCCCCTCCACAACCTGTGTCACCTCCATGTCTCTCCTTACCACAGCACCCTGTCCATTGCATCCTCCTCCACAACCTCTTGCCACCTCCATGTCTCCTTACCACAAGACCCTGTCCATTGCATACTACTCCACAACCTCTGTCACCTCCATGTCTCTCCTTACCAGAATGCCCTGTCCTTTGCATACTACTCCACAACCTCTGTCATCTCCATGTATCTCCTTACCACAACACCCTGTCCTTTGCATCCTCGACCAAAACCTCTGTTACCTCCATGTCTCTCCTCACCACAACACCCTGTCCTTTGCATCCTCCTCCATAACCTCTTGTCACCTCCATGTCTCTCTTCACAACGATGCCCTGTCCATTGCGTCCTCCACAACCTCTGTCACCTCCATATCTCTCCTCACCACAACACCCTGTCCATTGTGTCCTCCTCCACAACCTCTGTCACCTCCATATCTCTCCTCACCACAACACCCTGTCCATTGTGTACTACTCCACAACCTCTGTCACCTCCATGTCTCTCCTCACCAGAATGCTCTGTCCATTGCATCCTCCTCCACAACCTCTGTCACCTCCATGTCTCTCCTCACCACGACACCTGTCCATTGCATCCTCCTCCACAACCTCTGTCACCTCCATGTCTCTCCTCACCACAATGCCCTGTCCATTGTGTCCTCCTCCACAACCTCTGTCACCTCCATATCTCTCCTCACCACAACACCCTGTCCATTGCGTACTACTCCACAACCTCTGTCACCTCCATGTCTCTCCTCACCAGAATGCCCTGTCCATTGCATCCTCCTCCACAACCTCTGTCATCTCCATGTCTCTCCTCACCACAACACCCTGTCCATTGCATCCTCCTCCACAACCTCTGCCCCCTCCATGTCTCTCCTCACCACAACAACCTGTCCATTGCGTACTACTCCACAACCTCTGTCACCTCCATGTCTCTCCTCACCATGACACTGTCCAATGCATCCTCCTCCACAACCTCTGTCACCTCCATGTCTCTCCTCGCCACAACGCCCTGTCCATTGTGTCCTCCTCCACAACCTCTGTCACCTCCATGTCTCTCCTCACCAGAACGCCCTGTCCATTGTGTCCTCCTCCACAACCTCTGCCACCTCCATGTCTCTCCTCATCACGAAAATTTGTCTTTCGCACTTGAGCCCTTGAACGGGTTCAAGCCATCTAAGAGGAAAACACTAACCTATGCCTGCATACATATAAACTCACGCACGCTCAAATATTTTAAGTAGATGTTAGTTCGACATGGCATCACAGGATTCGAACCCGGGTTCTCTTGATTGAGAGTATCGTGGCCTACGATTTAAGTCACTGCACTTCACATTTACCAGGCACTGTTGCAGCAAATTAACATGTACAAAATACAGACAAGTAAATTTATGCATTTTTCACATAGGGCCCACAAATAAATGTACACTACTACAAACAGCAACAAAGTTGTCTCTCTCGTCCAACATTTTATACCTTAAATTCGTATGATAATGTGTTAAGGCCTAATAATTAAATTTGTATCACTCATATCTTGTACTTGTTCTTAATTGCTGCTGCTGCTGCTGCTGCTGCTGCTGCTGCTGCTGCTGCTGCTGCTGGAGGCAGACATACAGACAGACAGTATTTATTTTGACCATCATAAGTACATAAACTACAATATAAAATTCATTGTAACGTCAGGGAGGCTCCCATTAAGACAATTATATGCCGCTATCATGGGAGTCACCCCACTGCATACATATATGTGTAAAAATAGTATGTTTAGTATAGTATATTATATATAAATTAGTTTAAACAAATGCAAAGTCATGTCTAGTTTAAGAATGACAGATGTAACAGTTAGAAATATGACAGCATGATTCATAGTTCTTGATAAAGTAATTTTTTGTATAAGTGGAAAAACCAAATAAACTATGTGTATAAATTTGATCAAGGATGATGTTTGGAGTATTGTTAACAGTTTGTATAATGTTGTGTCTGATGTACTTTTTTGCATATTGATGATTAACTCTGGGAATACATAAGTTGTTTTTACCACGTGTGTTGTATTGGTGAATTGCAAAATTATATGTGTATGGAATCCGACTGAAATATTCTGGTATAACCTTGTTGATCAATTTGTAATAAAATTTGAGCTGTTTGAATCTATAGATGTCATCCAGCTTAAGAAATTTACATTCTTTGAAGATGGGATCTGTGTGAGAATTGTATTTACTTGAAGTAACTACTCGCACTGCTTTCTTTTGAAGTTTAAAAATGCGATGGGCTTGATAACCCCACACCAATATGCCATAATTAATCTTGGGAAGAATGAGCAAATTATACATTATAGATAATATATTCTTAGGTAATGCATGTTTAAGTTTATTTAAAATTCCAATTATTTTATTGATTTTATTCGCTGTTTTGTTTATATGGCTGTCCCAATTTAGGTGTTGGTTTATGGTGATACCTAAGAAATTAAAATCATGTACACATTCAATATTTGTCCCATCTATTTCTATTTTAGGAAGTTCGATTTCCTTTTGGGGCATGTGAAATACCATGAATTTTGTTTTTTTAATGTTAAGAGAAAGTTTGTTTGCCTTTAGCCACCTGCATATATTTTATAATTCTTCATTTATATTTTATTTTGGACTTGGCCATCCGGAGATTGGAATTTATTCAATGTACTAAAAAGAGTGGTGTCGTCTGCATACATTATGAATTTAAAATGATCACTTGAAAATATGATGTCATTAATATATATGATAAATAGAAGGGGTCCTAAAATAGACCCTTGTTGGACACCAGTGTTTACGGCAGCTTCTTCCGACTTGTAATTGCCAATTTCAACATATTGCTTACGATTGTGTAAGTAGTTTTTACATATATCTAGTGCTGCACCATTTATTCCATAATAATTTAGGTTTTTTTAATAATATGTTATGATCAATTGTGTCAAAGGCTTTAGAGAAGTCTAGGTATATGTTTATTGTTGTTGCTGATTGGTCAAGTTGTTGGACAACCCTGTCTATTATTTCTAGAGTGGTAAGTTCTGTAGAATGGTTTTCCCATATTGATTCTCACAGTATAAGTTATTGGAATTGAAATGTTTGTAGGCCTATATTTGATTAAACATAATTCTTTCAAATATCTTGGAAATAGCTGGTCAGATAGAAATTGGACGATAATTATCAAAGATTGTCTCATCATCATTTTTTTAAAGTGGAATAACTTTAGCAATTTTTTATTTATCTGGAAATATGCCAGTTGTTATTGATTATAGTTAATGATTAGAGTGACTGTTTCACTTATTTCATTTTGATTAGCTTTAGTAGTTTGGTTGATAGACCATCTTTACCACAGCTAGATTTTGGATGTAAGCTATCAGTTATGCTAATCGTTGTATTATTGTCTATTGGCTTAAAGTTGAAAGTCTGTATACGTCTCTCTGTTAAATAGTCTGTGTAAGAGTTATCTCCAATATTGGTTATTTGTGATGCAAGTGTAGAACCAATATTGATGAAAAATGAATTAAATTTATTTGCAATAATAGTCTTGTCAGTTACTTTTTTCCCATCAATTTTAAAGAAATCAGGCATAAGGCAAGAAAGTATAGATGAGTAGCCCAACACTGACTGTATTGTGCACAGTTTGCTAGCCACAGCAACTGTTGTCGTGGCTATTGTTGTCACTGCTGTAACGGGTTTGCGTTTACTGCAAGCACCTTTTTTAGGCTTTTGTGCGAAGTCGGTTCCCGCTAAAATATCGATAGTGAATAATTGTCTACAGTATTGATCCATAATATACGGCTGAATACATTTTAGCAGTATGGCACCGGTGGTGTTACAGCATGTAGTTTCTTTTAGCTCCCAGGTAAGTGAATGTTACATCATAGAGATACGTTTCCCATCAATAAACACTGCACAACTTCCAAGTCCAAGAGGCAAGACCGTGATTCGTGAAGTCTGAATTTGATGTCGAAGACTAAACTTCTAGACTAAACTAAAGATGGTCTTTCCTTTCTGGCCTAACCATAAAAAATTACCACCTGCTGCCAAACTTCTCATCATATAGCTATTAACAACTACAGAAAATAAACCTTCGAGTTGAGTCGAGAAAGTCTCAATTTGTCAGACTCCGTCAACGACAACCCTCATTCACTGATTCAGTCATTGCCACATTGGCCTCAATCGTGCCATGGCATGGGCAACTATTGACATTGTCGTACGAAGTAAGAACTTTAGGTAAAAAATATACATGTTATGTGAACACTAAATCAAACAACACTTACCTTCTTTCCCATTAAAACAGAAATATATCACAGGAAACGTGAATTATGTGACGTCACCCGTCACTGAGTCAGCACATTCATTGCATGTCGTAACTAGTCAAAATGGAAGAAAATAGTTTTATTCTTCACTGCATAAATGTTACTGGGTCAATCTGTGTCAGATTTTAATTGTTATAGTTTACGTTTTTATTCAGGATAAGAAATACTGTGCAGAGAACCTGCTGAAGGGAACATCGTTTGGTAAATGGCTGTCATCATCCGAGGACCGTAGTGGACAACTGGACGGAGAATTTCAACTGGAACGGGCGTGTCACATCTCAGGCATTGACATTGGTGAGTGTCATAACGTTGATAATGGTGACTCAGAGGTAATTGTCACTAGGAATGGGTACAATTACACAAGATCAAACCAATTGACGGATCCGCTATGTCACGGTTTGCCCATGTCACAGTCAGAATTACGCATGCGACCTCCGACAAGATTGGTCAACGATGTTGAAAATCGGTAATCTATGTGATTTACATTTCGAACTAGGGCTGCATGACAAGGTGCTACTGGAAACATCCTTGTGCATAGATGTTGCTTTAAAATCTTAAAATATTATTAGCAGGAAGTACACTGGAGCACAGGCATGTGCCAACTTTCAAGGCAGTAACTGAATAAGTGCCAGCAAGAACTAATTAAGTGTCAATAGAAGTTGTTTACAAACTGAATGTTTTGTTTACAATTTGAACATTTCGCGGGTGCAATTTTTAAACCGCGAAGGCTTTTGAAATGGCAGGCTGTACTATACCTTCAGCACGTTTATTCCGGTAGCAAGAATACTGTATAAATAATAATGCATTAATAAATGAGGAATTGTACCTTGCCTTGCTGACTTGTGTGTCTCCATTTCCAGGAACGCAGTGGGCATTCAGTGTGAGTATTTCTGTGGGAAGATCTTCCTGGCCCAGGGGGAAGGACTATGTTACCCTTATTCCTTCCGTTATATTCATGACCCCAAAGGACTGCAAACAAGGGAAGGGCCGGAACACTGTGAGGATGTTTAAACAAGGTAAGATGTTGTTTAACCAAACAAGGGAAGGACTGGGGCACTGTGAGGATGTTTAAACAAGGCAAGATGTTGTTTAACCAAACACAGGAAGGGCCGGAACACTGTGAGGATGTTTAAACAAGGTAAGATGTTGTTTAACCAAACAAGGGAAGGGCTGGGACACTGTGAGGATGTTTAAACAAGGTAAGATGTTTGGTAATTAATTCAGTGTTGTTGTTCTGCACAAAATGCTAACTTAGGGTTGGGTTTTCGGTATCAGACAAGATGTCATAAATAATATTAAATTCAGTGTCACCATGTAAACATTTCCCCTCTAAAGGATGTGTTTCCTCTCTAAGGGATTTGTTTCCTCTCTAAGGGATGTGTTTCCTCACTAAGGGATGTGTTTCCTCTCTAAGGCATGTGATTCCTCTCTAAGGCATGTATTTCCTCTCTAAGGGATGTGTTTCCTCTCTAAGGCATGTATTTCCTCTCTAAGGGGTGTGTTTCCTCTCTAAGGGGTGTGTTTCCTCTCTAAGGGATGTGTTTCCTCTCTAAGGGATGTGTTTCCTTTCTAAGGGATGTGTTTCCTCTCTAAGGGATGTGTTTCCTTTCTAAGGGATGTGTTTCCTCTCTAAGGGATGTGTTTCCTCTCTAAGGGATGTGTTTTCTCTCTAAGGGATGTGTTTCCTCTCTAAGGGATGTGTTTCCTTTCTAAGGCATGTGTTTCCTCTCTAAGGGATGTGTTTCCTCTCTAAGGGATGTGTTTCCTCTCTAAGGGATGTGTTTTCTCTCTAAGGGATGTGTTTCCTTTCTAAGGCATGTGTTTCCTCTCTAAGGGATGTGTTTCCTCTCTAAGGGATGTTTTTCCGGCATCACACAAAGTGTTATAAATAGTAATAAATTCAGCATAACAATGCTCCGTAAACATTTACTCTCATTGGGTAGGGTTTCCGGTATCATACAAGATGTTATAAATAATAATCAATTCAGTATCGCAGTGTACTGTAAAAAACGTTTGCTGATTTTAGTTAGCGTTGGGTTTCTGGTATCGCACCAGGGGACTGTTTCACTAAGATAATTACCTCATCAGGAAAATCCATCATTAAACAGAATCTGTTGTAAATTTATCTAGTGTATTAAAACTGCAAAAAGCTGCTGCCATGTCACCAATGACACTATTTCTGTGACACACCAGCAAGTGTCCCAGTGGCGCATCCTGGTGTAAGAGTTTTTAATATATATAAGATGACTTTTAAACACCAAAATCAGACTTATGAGCTTATAGTGAAACGGTCCCCAGGTTATAAAAATAATAAATTAAATACATGAAAATCATATTATTAATACTTTTGTTATACACTTCAGGGGACTTCTCAACGGAAGCCAGGGATGAAGCTTGGGACCGTCTCAAGATCACCTGTTGTCAACCGTTCAGAAAAGACGTCCAGTTTGGTGTATCGATGCTGCAGATATGGTCCAGTGACCCCTCTGATGTGATGTCCAGTAACACTGACCATGAGCTACCCATGAAGGTCAGCAATTGACCTATCCATCACATGTCGGCAGACCTATTACTTTTTATTTACATTTATATCAAGACAAGATTTCAGGGATCATCTCAGAAAGTCGATGACCAATATCAGACAGATTATTTTTGTTTGGTGGAGGGGGTAAGAGGCAGTTTTGTCTGGCATCAGACAAAAATATTTTATGTTTCCAATCGATACTGTTAATATATTGATATCATCATAACATTGTTTACAAACTTTCGTCTGAGGAGGGGGTGGGTTTTTTTAGATTTAACAAGATTGCCATCCAGAGAATTAACTCTAGATGGCAGGTGGACAAGGAAGCCCTTTGGCTTATCGAGAGTCCAACCCTTTTATCTACATATATCCAGCCCTTCTGAGGTATGTGTCGATTTTATTTTTAAACATTCACACTACTAGCACCCACACAATCATCAGATAATCTGTTCCATACATTCACAGTCCTTTGTGAAAATGAAAACTTTCTTACGTCTAATCTACACTGTTCCTTTACTAATGTAACTTCGTGTCCTCTAATCTTTCTATCTTTCTTAACTGAAAAAAACATATTTCTATCAATATTTTCATAACCATTCAATATTTTAAACACTTCTATCTGATCTCCTCTCAATCTCCTGGTCTCTAGTGTTGTTAAACCACATTCTTTTAGGCGTTTTTCATAACTAAGATCCCTCAGTTTTGGTATCATTTTAGTCGCTCTCCTCTGTACTCTTTCTAGCATATCTATGTCCTTCTTGCGGTATGGCCTCCATGCTTGTATACAATATTCTAAATGAGGCCTAACTATTGTTTTGTACAGCGGTATTATTAGTTCTTTTTCTTTATATGCTATATTTCACCTAATCAATCCAAGGATTTGATTTCCTTTTGAAGCTGCAATTCCACACTGCTCTGAAACCTTCATGTCAGCACTAATTGTCAGCCCTAAGTCTTTTTCTTTTACAGTAGTATTTAGTACAGTTCCCCCATTGTATATTCTACATATTCGTTCCCATGTCCTGTGTGAAGACATTTACATTTCCCAAAATTGAACAACATTTGCCACTTTTCAGACCATTTGATCAACCTGTCAAGATCATCCTGTAAATGCTGTCTATCTCCATCACTTTTAATCCTTCTAAACACTTTTGTATCATCTGCAAATTTCAACACCTTGCTAGCTATATCATCGTCCAAATCGTTTATATATATTAAGAATAATATAGGTCCCAGTACTGATCCCTGTGGAACCCCACTCAAAACTGATTTCCAGTTTGAAGCCTCCCCATCAACAACTACCCGCTGTCTTCTGTCAATCAGCCATTTTTCTATCCAGTTAATTATACCATTTCCTATGCCATGGGCCTTTAGTTTAAGCAGTAATCTCTGATGTGGCACTTTGTCGAAAGCTTTTTGAAAATCTAAGTAGATGATATCTACTGGTGATCCATCATCTACCCACTTAGTGATATCTTCCAAAAAACATAACATATTTGTTAAGCATGACCTCGCTTTTAGAAACCCATGTTGAGATGGGTTTATCAAGTTATGTTTAACAAGAAAATCCACCATGTGATCTTTAATTAGTCTTTCTAATAATTTACAAATCACCGATGTTAAACTAACTGGTCTATAATTATTTGACTTGTTTCTCGAACCTTTTTTGAATAACGGTATAATGTTTGCTTCTTTCCATTCTAAAGGAACCACTCCCTCTTCTAATGACAAGTTAAAAACTGTTGCAAGCGGTATGCTAATTTGTTCTACAATTTCCAATAGTAGTGTGGGTGGAATACCATCCACTCCAGGTGATTTATTATCCTTCATAGCCCTGATTTTTTTAGCTACCATTTCTGGGGTTACAATTAACTGTCTTAAATAGTCTGATTCTGCCCCCTTGAACTTAGCCTCTGGTACTGGCAGTGAACTAGTGTCTTCTCTGGTAAACACTGAACTAAAATACTCATTAAGGTCTTCTGTCATTAAGAATCCTTCTGATATTACATTTCCAGCAATATCTTCTAGAGGACCGACCTTATCCTGAACTTTCTGTTTGCTTCGAATATATGCATAAAAACTTGCTGTCATGTTTTATATTAGAAGCTAATTTATGTTCATAGCTTCTCTTTGAATTTCTAATTTCAGCTTTAGCTTGGTTTAGTGCTTCTTTATAAATGTTGTAGTCTTCGTCATTTCCAGTACGTCTATATGACTTCCACATCATTTCTTTATACTTAATTTTTATAATGGCTTCTTTTGATAAGTGTTTCTTTTTGGACCGTTTCCCGTGTTTTTTTAAGGGAACAAATTTGACGATGATGCATTCAATTTCACTCTTTAAGATATTCCATCATTCTGTTGCTGTCTTATTCTTCAGTGTGTTATTCCAGTCTATCTTTGCTAAATATTTCCTTATGTCCTTATATTTTCCTTTGTGGAAATTTCTCCTGTACTGCTTTTTACTATTCCTTTCTGATTTTAGAAAGGGTTGAGTAATTTCATCTGATATCAATCAGACATCGTCGTTCTGAGATGATCCCTTACTTTTAACATAACCAATGAATACTATTAGTTTTATTTTTAATCTTCTTATATACTGATTCTCATTTTGTGAGTGAATTAACGTCTAGTGTAGATTTCCGCAAATAAAATTTGTAACGGAATTCTCGTAGTGTGTTTCACCGAAGAGTTTGATCATTGCAGGACACGAATACGTCACATCTGAAGACATCACCAAATACGGTATCGATGACCCCTGCAGTCTCGGAGATACAGAATCGCTTACTCGCTAGTACACCGACCAGGTAAGGAGAGTCGTACAGTCGAGTCGGACCAGCCAGCAAAGTGGGTATTAAATCACAAAATGGAAATGTAGTTTTGTGCCATTTTGTATTTCACAGATCACAAGCTTTAAAATGACACCTCATTTATTGAAATATCTTCAGAGTTTTTTAATTTATTGCTACAATTTTAGCAAACTTCACGAACTTCCTCTCTCCTGGCCGCTTCTCTCCAGCTGTTTCCAGGGATAGCCCGTCTGCCTGGAGGTCCCTTCACCAAGTGTTCTTCAGCCGGCCTCTTTTTCTCTTGCCTTGAGGTTTACATGTCTGGTGAAGCTTTGACTGATATTGTTTTTTTAATATATGGGTCTATAAATGCATGTATTTTATTCGTTTTGGATGACTTGTCGAGGAAAATAAACTAGACATTGAAGGACGCTTTTATAAGGTATTCATTTCTTCTAAAATCACATAATTTATGGGACATGACCTTGACAGCTATTTTTGGTTCGTGTGCAGAATAGGCCTGTGTCACTTAATACCCGGTTCACTGTGGTGAGTCACATATGTTCTTCTTCCTCCATGCTCCCTTGCAGGTCAGGTCACATGATCAGGTCTGCCTTTTTAATGAGTCATCCCCATCTGTCACAATCCTTGACTTTAAATGTTTTTAAAAGCTTCGTTTCCCCACTCATTTGATCCGAAACATGAAAATGTGAGGTTCAAACATTGTTTTCACAATTAACCGCTATATGGCGCGTCATATATATATGTAATGTAAATTTTTCTAACAGCACAATGATGTATTGTATTTTTATTATTTGCATAAACTCCTGATTCTATTTTAATAGAGCTACGACGTATCAAAATAAATTCATTTCTCTGACTTCAGTAAGAGAAAGATGGCAGGTCTACAGGCGAGATTGGAAAAGATCGATGCCTCGACTGAGAACGGCCCACCACAGGGACGAGACATGTCGAGAAACGCCCGCCTCGTTCTGGCAGCGGCCGCCAAGGTCCCTCGTTACTCTCTGCCCCCCGGGGCCCAACAAATGCCCTCTGGTCACACCCCAAGAAAACAAATTTCTGTGAGTTCTCTATCCACAAAACTTGCAGTACATCTGAAGAATTATTTTGAGATTGATTTCAAGTATGTGAGTGTCAAGATTAACATATTTAGTTTAGAAATTTGCGAGATTTCTGTATAGTAATTGTGTATAGTAATTACGAACTGAATGAATATTTGCCAGAGAATTTGATTTGTTGTTGGGATGACTTTGGAAATGATCTGGCCTATGTGAGAGTGAATTGTATAAAACGTCCTAGGGAGTGGATACAAATCATACAATGCTACATTATAATAACATATTTATTAAATCAAATGTTACGCACATGATTAAAAAGTTGATTAAAATCCCTCTTTTTGTTATAACCATTTTTGGACTAAGGTATGCTTTGTTGATTGGAGAAGAAGTAACAAACGTGTTAAAGTATTTCCAGAATTACAGTTAACTTACATTGATTGCTATAGTTTGTAATTAATATCTTTAAAAAGTTCTTTTGGAGCATTTGCTTGATTTATTTGATTGTTGTTAAACTTATGAAAAACTTTAAAACTGAATTTCTTAAAACTGAATTCAAAGATGAAATGCTGTCATTTAACATACCCATAACTCTACTATGCCAAAATGTACTTTAAGGTTCCAAATGACACAGTGCAGCAATACATACAGTATATTGTAGCACACTCTTTGCAAAAGTATCATTTTGTGAGAGTGCGTTTGTTCAAGTTTGTCAGTGTGCAGTCCAAGTCGATCTTGGTCAAACTATAAGATGTCTGCAGCTTAGTTTTGTTTTGCAGTTTGAGGAGTCTGTGAAACAGTTCCTCACAAATATTGATGTCAACGACCTGGATCCTGAACACATGACATTTGCAGGTAAGGGGCGTAACCTGTAACCCAAGTAACCTATGGTATAGACTCCCAGTGTTCACAATTTGAAACCCTGCTTAATGGTCACCTCGGTAATCCAGCCGCCTTGCAATTAAGGTCACCCTAGGACAGTCACAAATTATTTCTGTAACAGTAGAGTATATAAAATTAGTCCCGCGCTACAATCACCTGGCTATTCAGGTCACTTGCCCAGTTCCGAGGGTGACCTTAATAGGAGGTTGTAATGTGTTCATATTTTCCAAATCCTACTGGTGCTGTAAACAATTTGTAACATCACTAATAATTATTGAAAAAACAGATTAGCCTGATTAGCCTAATTCCCATTAACTCACGTCAAATCTTCTCTTGAATAGAAATGAAAAAGAAAGAAGAATCATTCAGCTTTCTATTGATAGCATTTGTACGGAAATTATCAATGACAGAAAGGGAAATTGTTACTTTTCTATCTTGGTCATCGGGGGGGCATAAGTGACGCTGCAGCTGTGATGTTTTGCCATTCTTGTCTGTCCGTGGCTATGATGAGGAGCTCTGGCATGGAGAGGGCCATCCACTCCTTGACATTGTCAAACCAACATTTTCTCTGCCGTCCGTGGCATCATCTGCCCTACAAGGTGCCCTGAAGAATCGTTTTCGGGAGGCTGATGTGTCTGGTTATACGCCCGAACCATGCCAGTTTTCTTCTCATGATAATTGCCAGCAGAGGTTCTTGTGGGCCCACCAGGGATTTGATCTTGCTCAGCACATATTCATTGGTCTTATGCTCCATGGAGGAGATGTGGAGCAGCTTCCTCAAGCACTTGGTTTCAAAGGCTTCAATCTTTTTCTCTGTATGAACATGGAGTGTCTACGTCTCACAGCTGTACAGAAAGGTGGATAGTACATTGTTATTGCAATGCAATACAAAACTCGACCAGAACCAGTTTGTGTTAGATCATGTGGGACAAATTCTTGCTCATGTTCGCCTAAAAAGTTAATGGCTTTAAAGCACTCGTTATTACCCCTCTTATCTCCAAACAGGGGTGACTAACACGCTGATTTGTTCATCTCCCCTTGAAATAAAAAAAACAGCATTGTGTATGGGTGGATGGTGGTTTGGTTGTAACCATGTAACACGGGGAAAATAAGTTGCTACTGGCACCACCTAGTGAGTAGATCATATATTAATTCACATAGACACTATTGTGGATATCGGAATCGGGCAATGTGGGTTATGTCTTGGCAACCATGCCACGTCAGTTGAATCCAGCGTCTACTGGCTGTGGTTTTAGAAGACATTTTTGAGCGCCCCAAATCTTATGTCCCACTCCACGAATTGGTGTGGTGGGACTCAAAGGGGTTTCCATTTTAATTTGACGATGAGACATTTGTTTCAGACTGTTTGTATTTGACAGACAACCCCTATTTTACGATCGGTCCACTTTTTTGTTAGGAGGTCTTAAATGAAGGGTTCTACTGCTTGTTTTCCATTTGTAATACAAAGTTTAAGAGTTTACCTGGCTAGGGAGAAGTCACACCATCTTTAATATGTTGTGTCTTTATTTCTAGATCTGCGGCACAAATTTGAGAAGATAAAACTGAGGAAATTGTCACAAGACGAGAAGAAAATTTTCTTTGCTCTTGCCCGTAACGTCATCGAAGACATCTTTGATGTTGGTCGAGAGATGAATAAACCGTCGCTTTCACCAGATGGCAGCATGAGTCAGAAGAAAAAGAAGAAGAAATCGTTGACAGCGGACACGAAACAACGTTCGAAACGAAGCACTGGCAGCAAGTCCCCCATACTTCATATGGGATCAGTATTTACTGAAAGCCGAGAAGAAAAGTCATCCCGTTTGAATCCTGTTGTGGTGGATGATGTCGAGAGAATTGGGAACACTCCACCTTCTTCCAAATGGGGAAGTATTGACACTAGGAAGAGGCGTCGAATTTGGGGGGCATCTGATAACAAACACACAGCAGATGTCAATCAAAATGTGACTGTCAATCAAATGGCAGCTGTCAATCAAAGAGCAGCTGTCAATCAAGTAGACCCTGGTGCTTCTCCTGTAGCTAGGAAGTCCGGTCCACGCCGAATCTCCCCACCCAGGTTCAAAAGTAGGAGCAAACTGGTTGAGACGGGAACTTGGGGATCGAGGGGAGACGGATACGTTCTGGGAAGAGGAGGAGAGGGCGGGTACAGAAGACATAGGAAGAATGCGGCATCAGGGATAGAATCCAGGTACGAACACTGTTCTCAATCTGAGACGGTGTTGGCAATATGTTCAACTTTGTGAAGTTGCTGGCTCCACTGAAAAGTTTGTCCACTTAGGGATCATCTCAGAACATCAGACGAAATTGGGGAGGGTTAGAAACAGTTTCGTCTGGTGTTGGACATCGATATTTTACGCCGCTTCGGATTGATACTGTTAATATATTGATATCATCGTATCAATGTTTACAAACTTTTGTCTGAGGGGACGGGTGGGGGGCTGAGGCCAGGTGAAAGCAATTTCGTCTGATGTCGCTCATCTTTCAAAGTCCAGTTTATTTTCCTCGACAAACAATCCGACACTAATAAAATACAGGCATTTACAAAACCATAACGTATTAGAAAACAACAGACGACATTAGTCAAAATACCATTTTCTCAAAATGCTGCTTTTTAAAATTTGCTTTAATTTTAGCAATAAATCTGCTGAAGATATTTCAACAAATGAGGTACCATTTTAAAGTTCATAATGTGTGGAATTCAAAAGAGGTAAAAAAGTGCACAATATTTTGACTCGATACCTCCTTTGCACGTCATATAGTATTTATTAGTCTTACTCAACACACTGTCGATATGTTGTTTGACTTGTTTCAGTTCCTGTCCGCAGATAACACGTCACCGTGACCCACCGCGAGAAAAGTTCATGACCTGTCCTTTGTGCGCAGGTAATTATGTCCTCGGTTTATAAACAAAACATCAGATACTGGTGGTACTTGTAAAAAAAGTAAGTTCTTATATAGCGCATTATCCAGTCCTCAGGACTGCTCAAAGCGCTTTACACTTTACTCCCTGGCAGACATGTTCACTCGAAAACCATCTCGACTTCTCAGGAAAGCATTCAGCCATGCTGCAATTAATGCCTGAAGATTATTCATACACAAATATCCACCACTGTCTATGGTCAGGTACTTGTTCATACAACTGGAGCAAATTAGGTGAGCGGACTTGCCCAAGGTTCAACACGACAAGATTCAAACCCGGGTTGTCTCGTTTGAGAGTTCGATGTTCTATCCATTGTGCCACTGTGCTCCACAAAGCAACGTTATTGTTTTGTGTGACCCTTCATCACTAAACTTTGAGTCTCATCGCGCCAAGACACATTTGAAATGCAGGTTGAAAATGAAGCCAGGAGTTTTTCTGGTTGATTTTTGGACTAACTTCTGCTAAGAAACAAGCATGTAAACTATCCTGTGAATATATTTGACTAGGAACAGCGTACAAGTACTCAAAATACGCTTTTGAAATAGGGTACCTATATGTGACTTTTCACGAATGTCATCAGGACGCTGACTACAAGTATTGTGTTTGCAGGTTCGTTTATCGAGACATTGATCGAAGCACACGCCGCCCAATGTCAGATGCACCAACCAGCAATAGCCACAGCGCTTCGCAACAGACAATATGAACATTCACAGCCGACATCTAGTGGTGAAAGTTACAACTATGACGACCATGTGGCAACATCTAGTGGAGGAAATGTGAACAATGCGGAGGAGTCCGAGTGCCCGATATGCGGAATTAGTTTCCCCCTGGACTTGCTTCCCCTCCATGCCGACTCCTGTGCCGATTTCATACTTTAATTTTCTGTTTTGCAGTTGATAATAAATGTTCCCTAGAATCTGCCATTCATTGGTGCATTTTTATTTTATATTGTCATTTAGTGTTGTTAGTTTGCAGCAACATGTCATAAATAAATCCTTATCAACAACACAATCACTAGATTCAGCGCACGCTTGTCTTGTGTCCCCAAGAACTAACGAAGGCAAACATATTGCCTGCATCAGACTGTTCTATAAATAGCTGCAGACACCACGCATCGGCCAACAAAATACTTACGCCGTGGAATAGCGCAATCTATACAGGGCCCTTTAAGAAACAACGGACAATATAAGTTAAAAATTACCTTGTTTCTGTTCAAATATTGCTTTTAAAAGTGCTTTAGTTTTAGCAATATATACAAACAATACTGCAGACTTTTCAACAAATAAGGTGTCAATTTAAAGTGCATGATCTTTGGAATGCAAAAAAAGATATAAAATTCTATTTCACAATGTTGCAACTTAATACTCACTTTGCTGTGAAAGGTCACATTTAGACAACTAATTTGCAATATCTACAGTTACAGCAGAACCCTCTACAGTGGCCATCCAAGTGGCTGACACAAAGTGGTCTGATTAAAAGCTGGCCTAATTAGAGAGGCTAGTCATGTGACGTGTCACAGCAAACTTGGTATTAAGTCGCAATATTTTTTTGAAATTGAGTTTTGTAACTTTTTGAATTCCACAGATCACAAGCTTTAAAATAACACTTCATTTGTTGAAATATCTTCAGTAGTTTTTGATATATATCGCTAAAATTGAAGCAAACTTTAAAAAAGCAACATTTTGAGAAGACTCAATCTACGGGTTCATAAATGCATGTATTTTAATAGTTTTTGATTGTCGAGGAAAATAAACGGGACATTGAAAAATAAGAATATATTATATCACATTTCTGCCAAAATAAAAAATTATAGACCATAACCTAGACAGCTATTTTTGGCTCATGTGCAAAATAGACTCGTGCAACTTGATACCTACTTCGGTGTGGTGTGTCGCATATATTATACATAAAAAAAATTCTGGCAAAACTACCTACATCTGCATGCATATAACCTGCAAAAGATTTCAATGTTATGATTATAAACACAACTACCAGGTATAATTATTTAGAGTAATCTTGTTAGTAGGTAAATTGAAAGGCGAGACATTTTCTAGAAGGTCGCAATGTTTGATTTACCATGAAGCAATCACTACTGGGAAATTATTGGCTGCAGTCGCAGTGTTGTTATTGGATGCAGTCGCACTGCTGTGATTGGCTGAAGTCGCAGTGCTGTGATTGGCTGCAGTTGCACTGCTGTGATTGGCTGCAGTCGCAGTGCTGTGATTGGCGACAGCAGAAATTAGATGGTCCAAAGGAACAAGTTTATGATTGAAATAAAGTATGATAATAACATATGCCCTTGGTTGTTCCAACGGTAATTTTAAACTAGTATGGGTGTAACTATAATAGTTTTATTAAAGTTTACTAATTTCAGCAAAATACCATTGGTACATTAAATGACATAAATTATTACACTATTAATATAATTTTATGTTGTGGTGACTACAGCTTGATGTGTGCCTAATTTGAATAACTTTCATTCATAGCTTTCATTAACAACTTCTGAACTGTGTACAGTGCTTCATTTTATAATTCAATATTCCTTATTTTTATTTGCATTTAACAATATTAAATTTCAACAGAACAATGTTTCTAAGCAAAATGTACAGAAAAGCTGGTGCATTTAAGATTGAATTAGCATGATGACTGGTGTCGTTACAGTAATTCCAATCCCGTAGCAGACACGGTAACAATCAGCTAGGAATAACATTTGAAACTTAAACTGAAATATTTGTCCACTCTCACCAAGTGATTGGGTAAAAAAGAGGAATTGTGATTAGCAGATTGTCTCCAAGTATACTCTGTCCTTGCACCGAGTGTTTAGTTCTGACTTGCTGCCATTCTTGCCGGTAGATGTCACTGTGCTGATGTCAGGTACCGACTGAGAGATATTCGCCTGCAGCACACCTTGCGTTAATAACCGCTTTGGCAGCGATGACGACGACGTTCTCTCGATGCATGCACCAGCACCATCTAGTGGAGGGAAGTAGAACTCACGGTCCTCCCACGGTCCTCCACTTTTCATCACTTTGCAAGTGCTGTAATCCTGCATCGCTGACCAAGTGAGCTTCACAGAGACACCTGGTGACAGGACGGTGAACTTCTCACGTCTCAGCCCCAGGAGGCTAGATTTGGGGGTCAGGTCAAATCTTTGACTGTCGGGGGTCAAGTAGAAAACCGGGTCACTGTGTCCACTTTGTGCGGTGGACGGAACAACGGTGTAGTCACTACCTGTACTGCTATCTGGGAACGACCATCGGTCTTGGCTGGCGGATGTGTGCACCGTGGATGACCAGTGTGCTGTGTTGTCGCCCACTTCTGTTGCATCCTGAGACGCCACTGTTGATTGGCTGTCGATGATGTTGCGGAGAAATGTCTGCGTAAAGAAACAAAACCATGGAGCAAATTGAAAGACTTCTCTTAGAAAAAAATAGTAAGTTATTTCCAACAACAACCAAGACTACATATTCCAATATTACAAGGTGGGGGCAACTTAGACTGCGATGGGAGGACTGTGTAAAGAGAGATTTGGAAGGACTGGGAGAGGAGTGAAGAAGAGTGAAAGGTAGAGGGGAATGGAGACAGCAGTGCAAGATGAGTGAGGGGAATAAAAACAGAAAGAAGACAGAAATCAAGGATCAGTATCGAGACCAGCCTCACCCGACAGACAGAGAAACGAGAACAAACACTATATGCAACATTTAAACACTAAAATAAGCAACAGTGTTGGGAAAGGGACACAAAAGTGTGATAATTATGAATGGATCACCCTCACCCAATATTTTTACTGGTCATACAAATACAACATTTTACAATAAATATTACAATATGCCAACACACACAGTGCCTACAAAATGTAATGTTTGATTACAGTTATTTTGATAATATGGTTATCATGTTAGGTTTTGTAAGAAATGTAAGTTCTTATATAGCGTAGTACCCAGTCTTTGGGACTGCTCAAAGCGCTTTATTCTTCACCCCTGGCAGACCTATTCATTCGATCACCATCTATTCTTTTATGGAAAGCATTCAGCCATAGTGTAATTACTGCATAAAGACTTTGTTCACATATATACAGCTAAATGAACTGATGCAAAGTACATTTTGTATCAGTGAATCAAACAGTGAACTTTGTTTTTTTAGACATCAAAGACAGTCAGATTCCTTCTGCAGTTACTCCGGAGTTTACATCAAATTAATTAACATAAAAATGTGATATGGAAACATGTTAAAATATTACTCACAGTCACAGTTTTACAGACGTGCTAGAATATGGTTTTCACATAATAAAAGCAATATGTTCTCCAGAAAGTAGCAAGAAGGTTGTGTTGTAAAAAGCAGGGGTTTAAACCTACGCTGAAGCCAATCTTGTTGTTGTTTGGGTCGTCTTCCTCTTCCGCGGTTTCACTTTCTGGTTTAGTCGCAGCCTCTACTGTAAATAAAAAGTTCGCTATGCAGCATAGTGCATCACTTGGTGCATAGTGCTTCTTAGTGCATCTGCATCTTGGTGCATCTCTTGTAGCTATTATCTTTACTGCCACACTCGCCAACAAGACTACCAAGTCATCGACAAAATATTTCTGATTTTTTTTCTAAAGAAACTTAATTCTCTCTTTGCATATTTTGGCCGAATCTCTGGGAGGTCATGTGACACAAACTCAAGGATTGTGAGGCTCTCGACTTATGTCCCAATTTAAAGGGGGTTTTAATCTACGGATGCTTCACTTCTGTTTTCCTCACAGCCAAAGCAAGGTTAGTTTGCTGATGAAGCCCGAGCGATTGATCCAATATATCTGGAGAGAGACCTAGGAGTTTCTTTAGAGTAGAATATATTTTAAATACACCTGAACTTATAACATTTTCAGAAATTCCATTTAAACAATATGATATTTCACGAAAGTGTGTATTGATACAGGAGGAACAAGAACTAAGGAAAAGTTGTCTTAATTCATGGATGATTATCATATCATAGGTACTGGGAAATACAGTGACACCACTTAGGTGTTCTAACATGTATTTTGTAGGTACGTGTATTAAGTACAATGTAGTTTTTAGTTCTGATTCCACTTGTTAGAAGTATTAGTTGATTTTGTTATGTAATCACGGAGTTCATTGCAACAGTATGTATCTTGAATGTTTAGCTACCCATATTAGTATAGTCGGAAGGTATGCCCCCCATGCACCCAGTGGATTTCTAAATGAAACTTACTTTTTTGCAACCCTGAAGGTGTCTAGTAAACAGATTTGGATGTTCACATTTCGAAATAATGTCCGAAGGGGTCCGTTTGGTGGCCATCTTGGATTTTGTCACGCGCGACTCGTAAAATCAAGGATACCCATAACTTTTGAACCATTCATCGAACAAAGACAAATAAACCCACTTTTTCGTATAACTGTGGCATGAGCAATCGCTTGAAATGGTTATTTTCACGAATCAAAGATATTTATTTCTTTAAAATGCACATAATACCATAGTTTCATGCCTGAAATCGAGTCAAATACTAAGTTAAGGATAGGTAATTGCGCATAAGCACTGATTCAACATTATATGCCACTACTAGGCAGAAAATAGGCTAATTATGAGTCCAAGAAGAAAGGAAACTACACGAAATCTACCCGCTACCTACGTCTACTCAAGAACTATCTACCCGAAACTTACCCTCGACACTACACACTAATCATCATTGTTGCCAAGAAGCAGCTCATCATAGTCAATCTGCTGATCATCTTCCTCTTTTCCCTCCTCCTCCTCAGCAGCTTTCTCAAGCAAGTCAATGAGTGGGGGACGCAAGAAGGGTCCACACAACCACATTGGCTCCAGTACACCCTCCTCAGTCTTCACCCATCCTTGTCCATCACCGTAGTGCTTGGGTCGCCAGAAGCGAGGCTGGTTGGCCCGCTTGTACTTGGCTAGTCGGTAGTTGACCCGGCCAACATGGAGAATTAGCAGGGTGGGAGGAGAGCCAGGTCAACCTTGGACTTGGTGGTGAGCTTCTCGTTTTCTCCCACCATCTTTATGAGCATCTTGCCTCGCACAGCATCCACTGATGTCTCGCGAGTCTGACCGTACATGAGGCAGGCGAAGGCCTCCAAATCTGCCATCACTTCCGGCTTCACCGTCCAGTCATCACCAAGTTTCTTTAAAATATTGTGATACTTGGGGTTCTTCTGGAGCTTCTTCAGGGGCGCCATCTTGCCTTTGCCCCTGAAGGCGCTGGTGCAGTCCTCGCCTGAGAACCCGTAGAACCCGACCAGCGTGCTCCAGTGACTTGGCCACCTCCGTCACGTTGCCTATCTGGAGGTGCTTGCCCATGCCGGTGTCGAGATAGATGGTGAGGCTGATGGAGTGCGAGTGGTGGAGCAGGATGAAGAATATGTCAGTATCAGGAATTCTCACTACAGCCGACTTGTACTCTTGCTTGGCGGCATATTGGCGGTAGAGAACGACCCGGGTATCCGTCTCCTCCTGGTCTGAGGACAACTCATCGATCTCGGGCGTAGTCACTTCACCATTGGATGAGTACAGCTGATGTGCCTTCCCCTCCATGATGGCAACCGCTGCCCCGCACTTCTCGAGTCGCGAGGGCGCCGCCTTGCTGCTCCAGACCCGGAGCAGCAGGTGACAGAGCTGTCGCTTGTTTTCTTCATTGGCCAAGAACAGCTTGAAGGCTTCCTGGTGGCCGGGCCATCGATGATGTACTTCTGTGAGAAGCCACGGCGCAATCTCTCATCTGCCTTGATAGAGTCTGCATGATAGAGGTCTGTGGAGAACACAAAGTTCTTTTTGGCACCCATCTGGTCCAGCACCTGGAGGCAAATGTCACCGTTCATATGGGGCAGATTGGTGAGCATGTGTCAGAGAGCCATGCCATCCTGGATATGGATCGCGTCTTTTGGGTAGGGCACCTCCTCGGGGTGTCATTTAGCAAGAAGTGTAGCATGGAGGCCTTGTTCGTTTTGGCGAAGAATCCATCGGGGGTGCCGAGGTTGGGAGGAACAGGGGTGAGGGAGTACCGCATCAGTTCATCAAGGTCGAGAGGCTCATCCAGGAGCTGCGACTTGATAAGAAGCATAAAGGCCAGGTTGCTCTGCTCACGGTACTGGATGCGCTTTCCCTGTGTGGAGGTGAGCTTGCAAAGAAGGTTTCCTCAGATTACCTATTCTGGAAACGATCACTGATGAAGCCCTTCTTGGCTTCCTTACCAACTGTGTCAGTTCGAAGGACATCGATCTCGACCTCCGGTGAAACAGGAACACCGGATGCGACGTTGTAGAGTCGGTCTTAGTCAGGGATGGCGAAGGGGTCGATGAAGTTCTGGATAGCAGTGAGTGTTTGCTGCACAGCTTCCTCGATCTTCTTGATCTCAGCAGCCTCACGCTCGCGATGCTTCCCTGCCTTTGGACACTCGGGGTCATTGCTGAGTCCACACATCTCGGGCATCCTCTCAAACTATTAGGCATGAGCGGATGTGGTGCGGCACCAATGCTGATGAGCAGCAGACATTGAGAACAGCCATACTAGACCTCCTGCCGACTTGGCGAACTTCATGAATGTCTCCTCCATGGTTTTGTCGACTGCGCCGAGTGCACCGGGAATGAATGACCGTGCGATGCCGCCCTTCTCAAGAAGCTCCTTCGCACCAAGGTGAGACAGGTCGATGTTGGTGAGGAGCTTGAGGTTGTTGGTCTTCACAGAATAGATGAGGTAGAGCTTGAGGTTGTTGGTCTTCACAGAATAGATGTAGTAGAGCTTGAGGTTGTTGGTCTTCACAGAATAGATGAGGTAGAGCTTGAGGTTGTTGGTCTTCACAGAATAGATGAGGTAGAGCTTGAGGTTGTTGGTCTTCACAGAATAGATGAGGTAGAGCTTGAGGTTGTTGGTCTTCACAGAATAGATGTGGTAGAGCTTGAGGTTGTTGGTCTTCACAGAATAGATGAGGTAGAGCTTGAGGTTGTTGGTCTTCACAGAATAGATGAGGTAGAGCTTGAGGTTGTTGGTCTTCACAGAATAGATGAGGTAGAGCTTGAGGTTGTTGGTCTTCACAGAATAGATGAGGTAGAGCTTGAGGTTGTTGGTCTTCACAGAATAGATGAGGTAGAGCTTGAGGTTGTTGGTCTTCACAGAATAGATGAGGTAGAGCTTGAGGTTGTTGGTCTTCACAGAATAGATGAGGTAGAGCTTGAGGTTGTTGGTCTTCACAGAATAGATGAGGTAGAGCTTGAGGTTGTTGGTCTTCACAGAATAGATGAGGATGAGGCGGGTGTGTTCAATGAAGCTCCACGTACTTGTTGACGATGGTGAGAGTTGGGGAGTCCTGGAGAACGAGGTCGAGGTTCTCTCGGCTGCAGGACTTGACCAGGTTGAGGAGGGCCACTTTGTTGTCTACATGGACGTTTTCCTCCTGTTCAAACTTCTCCATCAGTAGCCGCTCCATCGCCTCACAGACAGTCTTCAGACAAACTAATGCCTTAGCATAAGCCTTCCCACTGAGGACACTGTTCAGACAGCCGCTGGTGACGAGGCCAGCCTCGAGGATAATCTCAGCGTAGTCCGAGCCCCTGAACTTGTGCCCAGTTACCATACCCATGTAATTAATCACAATGTGGAACTGCCCTGGGGTGACTACATGTGACTTGTACTTCTCTAGAAATTTCCATCTGAGGAGAAGGGCCTACATGCACCCACCGAGATCTAACGTGTTAAGGACGTACTTCTGTCCGACCTCGGAGGTAGCTTCTGCAGACCGTCTCAGTTGCTCCTGGATGACACAGCAGTACTCGGTGAAGTACCTTAATCATGTTCGTGCACAGACGCGGACTGAGACCTGCAATCTTGACACAGAACAGGGTCACAAGACTGCTGCACATCAGCAGGCATTCAGATATGTGGTATAATTTATTGGTGATCATGTGATTGAGCAGATTGAGGTGGTGCAGCTCTCCTTCCTGCAGCTCCTCTACGTCAAGGAACTGGAGCAAAATGGCTGCCCAAAGTCTGACTATAGGAGCGAGAGAAACTCAAGAACCGACTCAAGAACCGACTCGAGGTTCACAAAATCAGTGAGCAAACGTAGATACTGATCGTAGTGGGTAGATTTTGTGTAGTTTCCTTTCTTCTTGGACTCATAATTATTCCATTTTCTGCCTAGTAGTGGCATATAATGTTGAATCAGTGCTTATGCGCATTTACCTATCCTTAACTTAGTATTTGACTCGATTTCAGGCATGAAAATATGGTATTATGGGCATTTTGAAGAAATAAATATGTTTGAATCGTCAAAATAACCATCTCAAGCGATTCCTCATGCCACAGTTATACGAAAAAGTGGGTTCATTTGTCTTTGTACGATGAATGGTTCAAAAGTTATGGGTATCCTTGATTTTACGAGTCGCGCGTGACAAAATCCAAGATGGCCACCAAACGGACCCCTTCGGACATTATTTCGAAATGTGAACATCCAAATCTGTTTACTAGACACCTTCAGGGTTGCAAAAAAGTAAGTTTCATTTAGAAATCCACTGGATGCATGGGGGGCATACCTTCCGACTGTACTATATGGAGAGACTAAAACCAAGTTGCATAATTAAAAATGATAAAAACCTGACCCTTTGTTTGTGGACACTGGTTGTTGATTCTGATGTCGTTGCTATGTTGTTCTGGGTGAACCTGCAATGGAAGACAAACAATACAATCTTTCTCCTTCTAACCTCCCCAGTCTCACCAAGTGCTGCAACAACTACCGGGGTAACCTTGATGTTCAGTTGTCATACCATAGCACTCTTACCATTTAGTGACTGGTGACATTAGGACAGTACCACGATTCGCTAATCTCATATATTTCATCATTCAGTCACCTCATTATGTAAATGTCAGCTTCGTGTCACATTATTATTAAATGTCACCATTCAGTCATCTCATATAAATGTCACGACTCAATCACCTCATTGTGTAAATGTCATCATTCAATCATCTCATGTAAATGTCAACATTCAGTTACGTCATGTAGCCTAAATGTCACCATTCAGTCACCTCATTATATAAACGTCACCATTCAGTCATCTCATTATGTAAATGTCACAATTCAGTCACCTCATGTAAATGTCACCATTCAGTCACCTCATGTAAATGTCACCATTACATTACCTCATGATGTAAATGTCACACTTATGTCACTATATTAAATGCAAATGTCACAATTAAGTTACCTTGTTATGTAAATGTCACCATTCCGTCATCTCAACATGTATTATGTAAATGTCACAATTCAGTCATGGACAGAAGAACTACTGTGTGACATTGATACCAGCAGTTGGGGAAGTCCTCCCATGCCAGGAGAAAAAAGGTAATTTCTTACATAGCGCAGTATCCAGTCCTCAGGACTGCTCAAAGCGCTTTACACTTTACTCCCTGGCAGACCTGTTCAATTGAACACCATCTCGACTTCGCTGGGAGGCATCCAGCCATGCTGCAAATAATGTGCAAAGACTATTCGTACACAAATATCCACCAGTGTCTATAGCCAGGTACTCATTCATACAGAGTAGCGTGAACGAAATTGCTCAAGGTTTGATGCCGCAGCACAGGATTCGAACCCGGGTTTTCTCGGTCGAGAGTCTGAAGCTCTAGCCACTGCACCACTGCGCCCCACCCAGGGGTGGGGGAAGACCTACCGTGGGGGGAGGGAGGGAGAGTTGGGATAATCTCCTCCTCTCCCTCCTCTCATCGTTGGCGCGGTACTTGAGCAGCTTCATGTACTCTTGCGCTCTCTCCTCCCTCCGCTTCCTGTGGGTGACCTTCACCCTGTCAACAACAGTCACTTCTGTTAAAGGGAGGGCGTCCATTTGTTTTTATTGTAAAATCATGTTATACGGAATAAACTATATCTATTATAACGTACCGACTGCCTAAGAATGTTAAAGATTTGTCACATAAAACGAAGGTGTATTCAAATATGATGGAAATAACTGGAACTGTGATGTATGTCCATCATAAGATGGAAAATACTTAAAATTCCAGAACCAAATAAAACATAATACAATCTCGTTTTGAAACCTAAGTTGTGAAATTTGGCTTTTAGAATCAAGTTGGGAATTGATTTTACTTCCCATTGACATGTAGTTGTCACGTGACACTGTATTTGTTACACGACACTAACGTTCATTACATAATGATACTACTGAAGGCAACATCTCCGAAAACATTTATGAATTAATTTTATTAAATGTAATGAAATGTTGATGATACGAAAGCCTTAATATGAATCTATTCGTAAATGGCAACAATAATAATGCACAGATTATTTAATTTAAAGTGGATCATGTCTGTTCTGAAATAGTTGAGGGTATATTTCTGAAACTAGTATTTAATATACTCACACATAGTATGTCATCGCCACAATGCAAGACATCGGTATAACCAGCCCTCCAACTATTCCAACTATTAACTGGTTGTTGAGGAAATCTACAAGCGACAAATACAACACAAGACAGCGATACAACCAAACCTCCAACTATTCCCACTATTAACTGGTTGTGGAGGAAATCTACAACAAGCGACAAATACAACACAAGACAGCGATACAACCAGCCCTCCAACTATTCCCACTATTAACTGGTTGTGGAGGAAATCTACAACAAGCGACAAATACAACACAAGACAGCGATACAACCAGCCCTCCAACTATTCCCACTATTAACTGGTTGTGGAGGAAATCTACAACAAGCGACAAATACAACACAAGACAGCGATACAACCAAACCTCCAACTATTCCCACTATTAACTGGTTGTGGAGGAAATCTACAACAAGCGACAAATACAACACAAGACAGCGATACAACCAGCCCTCCAACTATTCCCACTATTAACTGGTTGTGGAGGAAATCTACAACAAGCGACAAATACAACACAAGACAGCGATACAACCAGCCCTCCAACTATTCCCACTATTAACTGGTTGTGGAGGAAATCTACAACAAGCGACAAATACAACACAAGACAGCGATACAACCAGCCCTCCAACTATTCCCACTATTAACTGGTTGTGGAGGAAATCTACAACAAGCGACAAATACAACACAAGACAGCGATACAATCAAACCTCCAACTATTCCCACTATTAACTGGTTGTGGAGGAAATCTACAAGCGACAAATACAACACAAGACAGCGATACAACCAGCCCTCCAACTATTCCCACTATTAACTGGTTGTGGAGGAAATCTACAACAAGCGACAAATACAACACAAGACAGCGATACAATCAAACCTCCAACTATTCCCACTATTAACTGGTTGTGGAGGAAATCTACAACAAGCGACAAATACAACACAAGACAGCGATACAACAAGCCCTCCAACTATTCCCACTATTAACTGGTTGTGGAGGAAATCTACAACAAGCGACAAATACAACACAAGACAGCGATACAACCAGCCCTCCAACTATTCCCACTATTAACTGGTTGTGGAGGAAATCTACAAGCGACAAATACAACACAAGACAGCGATACAACCAAACCTCCAACTATTCCCACTATTAACTGGTTGTGGAGGAAATCTACAACAAGCGACAAATACAACACAAGACAGCGATACAACCAAACCTCCAACTATTCCCACTATTAACTGGTTGTGGAGGAAATCTACAACAAGCGACAAATACAACACAAGACAGCGATACAACCAAACCTCCAACTTTTTTCACTATCAACTGATTTTGGAGGAAATCGACAAGAAACAAATACAATACAATACAGCCCAACCTTGCTTTATGGTCACCTCTGTAATACAGCCACCTCGCAATTAAGGTCACCCTAGCCTAGGACAATCCCAAATTACTTCCATAACAGTAAACTATAGGAAATTAGTCCTGCTAATAAGGTCACCTCGCTATTCAGGTCACTTTTGCCCAGTCCCAGGAGTGACTTTAAAACTGAGGTTCCACTGAATAAGACAGTGAAACAACCAAACCTTCAACTACTCTCACAATCAACTGATTTTAGAGGAAATCTACAACAGATAAATATTACTTAAAATCATAATTTTAAAATACTGTTTACAAAACAAATTATTAAATAATTGTATAATCATACATACGTACGTACGTGCGTGCATGCGTGCGTGCGTGCGTGCATGCGTGCGTGCGTGCGTGCGTATGTAATTGCATTATATACATGATCAGTTGTAATAAAATTATTGTGGTTTCAACATACTTATGAGAATCTCCTGAATTAAATGTTCTTTAAGATGAACATCAGATATTACCATCTACTAATCCTAATTTTGATGGCCACCACAGAAAAACAACTAGAGAAAACAAAGCCTTGAGATGGCCTCACTGCCACCTCAATGCTCAAATACATGGACAATTACTGACCATTCTTAAGTTAAGAACTTAAGGTAAGACACTCACCTGTGTCAATCACTGTGTACCGAACCTTCATGCCTTCGTATATCTCTGGCTTCAAGGCTGTGCCAGTCGACATAAATGTCAGCCAAGCCTGCTGTCCGTTCGACACAAAGATAGCAGGGAATTCTGTGCCGCAAAACCTGTTCTGCATCACCTGCCTGCCATCGAAGTCATACTGACCGTATGTCACATGACCACCCAAGCATTGGCCGGTTTCCGGGGAGGCCGGGGGGAGGTTGATGATCAGAAACCTGGGGAAGTACCAAAACTGGTATCAACAGGGTTCATACAGGGCATGGAAATCTTTGAATAGCATGAAATTGCGTTAGTTAAAAATCAAGCCCTTGCTAGCTTGGAATTTTTTAATGGCATGGAAAAGCCTGTAATTCTAAGAAATAAAATGGCGGACAGCCATAACATTCAGTTCCCCGCCTGTGGAAACTTTGAGTGACGAACCACTTACCTCCAGAGGGTGCCACGGTGGGAACAAATTTTAAAAGATAAAAATACTGTAATGGTGATTTATACCAACTGCTCTTGGTTTGTTCCATAGGTGGGTGTAAGCTGGTACAGGTATTTTATAATTAAACTTAATTAAAATGTATTTTGTGTAACTATTATGCTCCATAGCAGTCAGTTTTGGCATGGAATTTTTAATGAGAGTCTTGAGAAAGCTTGGAAATGGCATGTAGTTGCTTGCCACACCTTCTGACAAGCAGAAGAGAAAGTGAAACCATATAATTAAGTTCATGAAGAAAGAATTTATTCAATTCTATTCTCCCAACTTGTCAAGCTAGTTCACAAATATATCCCAGTTTGCACAACAGTCATATTTTAGGAATAACAAATTATGACATATGATCATAGGGGTTTGTTTGCGTGTCTTGTGTATTTCTGTCACCAGTCTTACAGGTGTGTACAGGTGTGTACAGGTGTGTACAGGTGTGTACAGGTGTGTACAGGTGTGTACCAGTCAAAGGTGACATGCATTGGTCTGTAATCTTACTATCTTTTTACTTACTATCAATCATACTAATTCTAATCTATATATTAATATTAGTGCATTGTAAGTCTATTTCTTCTTATGCGCCGAGGTCTGTTTGTCTCTTTCTATGTTAATGTACATCCTTGAATCATTCGCCACTGATCTACCAATTGGGGAAGTATTGGAAAAAATACTAAGTTAATTTTTTTTTTCTTTTTTCCGTAGACTAATTGAGTTGTCAGTCATTCCCCGGGTTGTGCCACAGAAGTTATGTTAAAATTGTTATCCATCACTTGCAATGCTGTCATTAATAAAGCAGAAATTAATTGGTCATGACAACAAATTTAAATTCAAAATACTGTACTGGTAACAACTGCTGCTCTTGACTGGTTGTTCCATAGGTGGGTGTAAAGCTTGTAATGATTAATTAATACAAGGAAACAGTAATGAGCTCACAAATCATATTCAATGTAAATTACACTACTTTTTAAAAATTTAAAAGATACTACATTTTGGAGAATCACCTTTAATGACAGAAAGATCAACACCCCCAGTGTTTACCCACCTGAAGCGTACTATCGTATAGAGGGCACCTCTGATTACCCATGAGCACTCAGTGTATGAGGAAGGGATGGATGTCGGGAACTGTGGAGAGATGAGGTATCCTTCGTTGTCTGTTAGAACACCTCCACATTCTGCAATGAAAGATTTTGTGGAAAAGTACTTGGTCACGTTAAGATGAAACAAATCGGCAACAAAAAGGTAAGTTATTATTATTAAATATATAATGTGGTACCTGTTCTTGGACTGCTAAAAACTTTACACTTTACCAGACCTGTTCATTTGAACACCTTCTTGGCTTCTCTAGGAAGCATTCAGCCAAGCTATGCAATTATTGTGTGACAATTCTTCATTCACTGTTACCAGGTACTAATTTATATAAATATTGCTGAGCAAGTTTACGTAATGCTGAGAGAACAAAATTGATCAAGCTTCAAAATAGCAGGAAGAGGATATGAAAATGGGTTCCCTTGATTGTGATCAAGTCCTGTGTTCATGCATATAGTATATAATATATATATATTTATAATATATATATATATACGTATTATATAGTGGTGGTCAGTGGCAGTGACTCGGGGCAGGGGGGTACACTCGCACCCAGGCACCAGATCTGGGGGGCACCGAATTTACAGTCAACTTATCCACAAAGGCAATAACATCATATTAAGAATCAACCATTTTACATGACAACTATGGTGTTCGTTCACGTATAATATCCATCACTGTCTGTTGCCAGATAATTATTTATATAAATACAGCCGAGTGACCTATATAGCAGCAACAGCAGGCAGTACAAGACCTTTAGTTCTAGTTCATTTTCCTCCCTAGAGACTATTCATTAACCGAGTGTGTAAGGAGAGTAGATGAATACAAGTATCTCGGCACTATCATTGATGCAAAGCTCATATTTTGTGAAAATACAGCGGTAATTAACAGAAATGCCAGCAAAAGGTGTATTTCTTACACAAGGTCAGGTCACTCAGTGTCAGCACACATGTTCTAAAAACCTTCTACAGATGCTACATCGAAAGCTCTATTACATTTGGGTTTCTTGTGTGGAACGGCGGCTTGAGTATCCTGCATCGCAACACTCTGGTATGAACAGTCAGGGTTAGTGGTAAGGTGGTGGGAAAAAAGCAGACCAGTCTAGAGGATCTATACAGGCAACAGGCAGAGAGAAAGGGAAGGAATGTCTCCTCAGACCCCGAACATCCCCTGTTTCCATGCTATAAACTACTTCCTTCTGGCCGCCACTTTCAACTCCATCACTGTAAATTGAACCGCACTCGAAACTCATTTGTTCCCTCATCAATAAGACTAATGAATGAGTAACTGACCTTCGTTCCCCTCCATCTCTGCCAGTCTGACACTGAGTGAGCCTGAGATGATTTGTGAGATCATTTTAAATTTGTGTAACTTATTTAACATATTTAACTTATTTATTTAACCGATATAACTTTTATTACTATTTTTTATTTTTACATTTTTATATTGCATGTACATTTGTTTTATTTGTTTTAATATGCTGCTCTACACTCCAAATGAATTTCCCTCCCAAGGGACATTAAAGTATTGTGATTGTGATTGTATTGTGACTTGGCAATGTTCTATTAACTGACTAGTCTGTAGATATTGTAGTTACAATGTTATGATCTTATGAGGTCTCATTCAACTAGTCAGCCTTATTCAGAACATTATCGCCAAGCCAACCTTTCTATGCTGGCACTGAGGGTGGTCACTGCCAGGGTGTTTGTCGTCCTCAGTGGTTCTTTCACGTCCCAAATTGAGACGGGACCGACATTTAACGTGATCTCCAAGTCACATTTACTTGTAATCAACAATGTTGCAATGTGTTATGGATGCACGCAGTGCCTCATGAACATAATACTGCATGTGAGCAGTAGTTATACTATTGAAACAGTAAGTTTATGTAACAGAAATTGTAATTTCTGAATATATGTGCTCCACCATTAACAATAAAATGTACCAGTGGTATTTGATCAAACCTTGTACACTTTCATTTCTGGTGTCCACGTTTTGTACAATCTACAACGAACAACAAAATATGAATGGTATAAGATTAGCTATAAGTATTTCATTAAATTGGCAGGCATATTATATAATTAATTTTTTAATTATGTTTTCACAACATGATTTGTTTTTATTCATCAAAATAAACAATATAGCCATATGTAGGTCTAGATATACCTTTGATATAGAACTTTATATGAACTATATCTATATACAATGTTTTGTATAATTTGTATATAACATACAGTATATTGTAATTTAATTGTAATCGTATTATTTATGTTTCACATTTTATTATGTTTTTCCATCATATGTAATCGTATCAATAAAACCTAATAAAAACAAATTGCTGACTGAGCCTTTCAGTTTCACTTTTTGAGGCTGAGCAGAGCCAGAACACAAAATACCTGCAAAGTCGTCATTTGTTCTGCCTCATTGACAGAATGACACGTAGTGAAAATGGCTAAAAGGCACACGGCTATGTACAACACATACATTGTGAAATTGCCAAAACAATGCTACGTGTGTTTTTAATAAGAAACCGGTTTATTAATTTTGATTACCGGTCATGGAAAATTAGCTGTCATTTCAATGCCCCGCCTTTTTACGATCTCGTTCTGTCGCTCTCAAACATCGTTCGTCGCGAGAATTTGATGTGTCAGATGGCAGAATGGAACGTTTTGTAAATTGGGTACACTTAAAAAGTAATTAAGTTCAGTGTGATTTGTTTCTGTTAAACTGGTGCACGAGATACGACCGTATTAATGAGGTACACGTTGTTTAAATGTTTAATTTAACGTATATTACGGATCTGAACAACACATTTAATGTATCTTATATTATCGCTCCCTGAGGCTACGCCTACGGCTACAGCGGGTTAGGACCTACCCTAGGTATCTAGTTTGACAGTTGTGTATCCTAAGCTAAAGTTGGGACTAGGCACTGTGTTAATTTAGGCACTTTTGTAGAATCTGAACCCACATCGGTTTCGCTATTATAACTATAAACCTTTGCCTCAATGCGTTAATCCAATCATTCCACATCATTCAAGAATCAAGTCCATCAAGGCAACAATCCCAGACATATTTACAAAATTATGTTATAACAATAGAGTAGAACATAATTTTATTTGGTCACACATATAATACACATCACATTATGAAGTGTTCAAACCCCTTGGGGCTTTTGTTGAGGACCACCTAAATGATTATTGCTACGCCTACGTAATACATGAACATTACTACACTTCATAAACATGTATTTGAATATTATAATTACTACTAACTTCTACCGAAGCTTCATTAAATTATATAATACTGACTACTACATAAATACTACTACTACATAAATAATACTGACTAATACATGCAAAAATAGCTATGTATATTCCTATGTATATAATCCCTACTAACACATGAATTTGATTTAGTATCTTGACAGTAATAAATCTCTTAATTTTCTTTTAAACTGGTTTAGCTCTCGTAACTGTTGAGGTAGTGAATTCCAAAATACTGGTCCTGAATAATGCGTAGTGAATTTCCTGCTGTTTGTTCTAATGTGTGGTATGTAATATCCATTTGTTTCTAAGAATGTGATCATAAACATTTTCTGTTCGAATAAGCATTAATGACATGCTATCTGGGAGTAGACCATTAAATGATTTATACATAAAGATGACTAAGTGATGTTTTAACTCTAAGAATAGAGGATCCGTATGTGCAATAGAATGAGATTATGTAATTATCCTTATAGCTTTCTTCTGTAGTATCTTCAGTTTGTTTAAATTTATGCTATATGAATTCGCCCATAGCAGAGCACAGTATTGTAAATGTGATAAGATTAATGAATAGTATAAAGTTTTCATTATGTACATAGGGCGAAAATATTTTAATTTGTTTAGCATTCCTACATTTTGTGCAATTTTTTTAGATAAATGTTCAGTGTGTGTTGTCCAGCTCAAGTGTTCATCTATGTATATTCCTAGAATCTTAGTAAATTTAACATGTTTTATTTTGTTTCCATTTATTGTTATTTCGGCATTATCTGTGTTGTACATTTTACCTTTTGGTGTGAGTATTATAAAGTTTGATTGTTTGATTTAATGACAGTTTTATTGGTATGAAAGGTCTACATTTACATCGTCAATGAGAATGTCAAAATTTGTGTGAGCATAGAACATAATAAATATGGCCTAATATTGCATCTTAGGCTAGCACACTTTTGAGCCCCACATAACGATTCTGTTTGCCCCAAAAATGCAAAATGTTTACACTATCTAGTGATGTGGTTTTGAGAAGAGCCCTTGAGACTATCCCCTAACAGTAGATTTTGTGTATTGTGCCAGAAACTGAACTGGGGTAGCTATTCCCCTTCCCAAAACATCTGTCACATGCAGAGTCTGTGTCTTGCATGGATATCTATTTGTATGCAGTTGTTTTATATAAGCAGGAAATTTGTTAAATTAGTTATTCTTAGGCCACAGAAAAGTAATTCCCGGTTTCTCATCAATGCATGTATTTAAAAATAGGTGTCACAACATTTTATTTCCTATTATCATTATTCCTCTAAATGCAAGGTGCAATAAGTGAACAGTAAACATGCCAACATTTTACTTCCATCATAACCCTTAATGATCTGTAACTAATGATTCACCAAAAAACATTTGATTTCTGCTGGGCAGAAACGGCAACAATAGGAAATACATGCCATTGATAGGCAGACGTGTTCTTTTTATAGAAAATGTCAGTTTCTTTCTGTACCTGTCTACGTATGATAACCATTTGTCTGCCATGCTCACAATAAACATCACATGAATGATAAAAGGAAGATCACTGCCACTTAACTTGTGGATTATTATTATAAAACTGCTCTGCTACTGCTTGGTGGACAGTTAATTAGTGGCTCACGTTCAAATACATCAGGACATTTTTTATAATAATAATAAGATAACTTCTATTGCGCCTAAATCCTTGGAATCCAAGCTCAGAGGCGCATCAAAACAAAAGGATTGGTCAATCTCAAAATCCATAAGTAGTTTTCCAGTTCACACCTGCATGGTAGTTTAGGATAAGTAGTGTGCTGGCAGCCACAAAACAGTAAACCTATAGGCTTGTGTGAAAAGGATAGTTGGTAGAAGAACTAACTTCAAAGCACCATTGCATCCATTTAGCCAGGCAGCAGTCACACTGTCCCAGTGTCTGCTGCTACCTTTTGCTCTCAAATAATCTGTCCTCTTAGTTTTAAACATAAAGACATAATTTGGCATAACTTGATAAGTTTTTGTAGTAGCACATTTGTACTTCTAGTGTATCGGTACAACATAACATATATACTGTGTGCCGCATTTGAATGTCATACATGTAATATTTCCATGCAATCCATTTGCATATATAATGTAAAACTTCAATAGCCATTTTCTTCATTTTCACTTTTTGACCCCTACCATGTTCAATGCTCCATAACTTCGTCAATTGTTGTAGCAGTCATAATTTTTGAAACCGTGTAAAGCACCCTACCCAATCTTTACAAGAATGAAAGAAAACAATGTTACCATTTTTCCGACTTATCACTCATTTGGTCAGCCGGGGTCACACAGACGTATTAGTCCAAAGGACTTCAGGGCCTCTTGGCCCGTTTTTTTTATTAAGTCTACAAAATAATAAACCATACAAAATATCCAATGCCTTCTAAATTGTGATCCAGATGTGTCATTCTACTAACAGTGCTAATCTTGAAAAAGCCATGTAGCTGGCAGTGTCCAAGAGTACTGTTTGCTCAGAGGGTGGATTAGTACCTGTTACTGTCTAAGGGTCAATATCCCTTTTGTTCTTTAGCCAGGCTGCAGGGTGCTACTGCAAGCTGGCTAAACTGGTCTAGAGGCTGTCTGAGTACATACTACTGTACTTCCTCAGAAGAAGATTCTAGCAGTTCTTAGCAGTTACCACTGTTAGCACTGAGAGCAACAAAGGCATCTTATTATGGATTTCCTGGCTTGTTTAATTACTTGCAACTGTGGTTATTAACTAGAAATTTCTGACTGGGATAGTATGGCCCTTGAAGCAAAGCCTTTGTGGCTTCAACATGATCAACCTGGAAAAAATGTGCACCTCACTTGACTTCAATTCCAATTTAATTTGTTTTTGTGATTTTTATCAATTTCATTCAAATTAATACCATTTGTTTTTCAATTAATTCTACTTCATGATTGATCCGTTCAACCCTATGCATGCTATTTCATTAATAAACTTTTTGGTAGGTCCCACTAATGCATGTGTAATTTTAATTGAAGACTTGGTGGTGTAATTGTAATTGATCTGAAAATTGTAACAGTGTAATTGTAATTGAAATGAGACATGAAAATTAATTGTAATTGATTTGATTTTGTGTAATTGGACCCAGCCCTGAATATGTGTTACATCCAGTCTGTCCTTCTGAGATTTATTTCTGCTCCAGTACATGGTAGCTTCCAAGTGATCACCCACCTATGGCAAAAGGCATGTTTTTCACTTTTTGGTTACTTTGTGAACATACACGGCTTAACAGTAGAATGAGTTTATAATTAATCATTTGATTCCAATGATTGCTAGATATAATTATTAACATGACGTCTTTTTTAACACAAATATGGTTACAGTTTGCAAATTAAAGTTTTTACTTTAATAAGTTCCTGCCCTGGAATAATCGCATTAGTGATGTGTCTCTTGATGCAGCATTGACGTCTGAGAAAGGAGGTTGACCAGCATGCTATTTTGACTTGTGTGCAACCACTGGCCGTCCTTTGATGGATCGCTTTGAGCTTTCCGTGAACCAGGTGAACTTTGAAGGCAATGACTTGGAGGAGTTCAGCTCGATTCACTCGTTTGGCAACTTGGTGTCTTACGAGTCGGACTTGAAGAATGCAGATCAGACTTCAGAACCTGTGATGGCAAAGAGAGTGTTGGAGAATGCTTGTGAGTGATCAAACACATCAAATTTGCACTTCTAGAAATGATGTACAAATATATATATATATATATATGCAAAATTGGTGTGTGTAAATACTAGGAAGTGATCATAATATTATCAATATTTGACCTCTTTTATTTGTATGGTGACAAAACAACTTTAATTCCTTTGTAAAACTACACTGTAAACATTGCCAGTTATATATTTCATTATGCGATGAAGTATTCCCAAAATGTTGAGTAATTTATTTTTATACACAAATACTAAGATTATTACTTACTTTCACCCTAGCAAGTCAGTTCATAATTTTGGTTAAGGCCTTTCAATAAGTATTTGCATTTCTGTTGAATATAGCCAACCCTTAAAGGTTTTACAATATGACTGGTTTATGATTAGGAAAATACATAATTTATTTGCAAACCTGTATAACAGTATTTGCTGTCCGACCCATTCTCTAGCTGTCAAAATATTGGAAATATGTTTCAATTATTGGTGTGAAGAAATTGTGGGTAACATCTATGCAAAACATTACCACAGAAATACTGATAAATATTTTCCCATAAGAAAATAACAAGAGAAAGAAATCTGCCCTACCTACCATAACATTTGAGAGCATCTAATAGGAAACAGTAAGAACATGTGGTGAAGCTGTCTGGATGCAACGACAGTGTCATTGTCATTTTATCTCCTAAAATAATACAGCAAAACTTGGCACATAAAATTCTGAGTACATCTTTAGAATGTTTTCTTGAATCCTTCCTTCCTACAGACCAAGACGGAGAAGCATCTGTCAGCTCAGACTACGCAGAACTGCCAGGACTTGTTGAGCATAACTTTCAGGGGTACCTGGCCCACAGTTTCTCTGGGCCCGGTCAGAACGAAGTGATGGAGACAGATCAGGCATCTGAAAGGTCAGAGGTCACAGTCACCGAGAGCAATAACAGTCTATCTGGTAAGTGTATTAGTATTGCATGTTGGGTACCAAATTTGCACAGTAAACATATTTATTCTGGTGTTAAGAATTGTATTACTAAATGAGGATCACATAAGGTCATTTTAATGTCTCAATCATCCACGTTATGCAACTGGTTAAAAAAACAGACTAATAAGCACTCCCTTTCAATAACTGTCCACTGTGCTCGAGCATAAGTGCTTACACTCCGTGTCAAACCTTAGGCAAGTTCGTTCACTCTACATTGCTACAGTTCACTAAGCTGTATGAATGGGTACCTGGCTATAGCCAGTAGTTGATATTTCTGTATGAATAATCTTTGTGTATTAGTTGCAGCATGGCTGAATGCTTCATGTAGAAGTGGTGTTCGATTGAACAGGCCTGCCTGGGAGTGAAGTGTAAAGTGCGTTGAGCAGTCCTAAGGACTGGATACTGCGCTATATAAGAACTTACCTTTACTATTTTTAATCCCAGACTGAGTAGCTGTGTTTATTCCGCAGATGTTTCTCATGACACGTCTCGTCAAGTGACGCAGTCTGAAGGTGACAGAGTGACACCGACACAGATGTCCACAGATTACATCGGCCAGGTAAATAAACATGACATTACTGTCTCGTTCCGACTAAGGGATCATCTCAGAACATCGATATCCGATAGCTGTGTAAATTACTTTCATTTGAGGGAAGGGGGTCTGAGGCAGTTTTTGTCTGGCGTCAGACGTTGATATGTTGTGCATCTGACAGACACTGTTAATATACTGGTATCATCATATCAATGTTTACAACATTTTGTCAGAGGGGAGGGGGTGGTGCGGAGGCCAGATGAAAATATTTTTATCTGATATCAAACATCAATGTTCTGAGATGTCTCTTTACTTTAGGAGTCGTCATGTGAAGACCCCCAAAACGTATGGTGTGTGACAGCTTGGTCGTTACAACGTTTTTGGTAAAAACAAAACATAAAACAATCCAGTGGCAGTAGCTAATGAAAGAAACTGGTAGTGTTGTTGCACATTAATGCAACTGTGGATGTGTCAGAACTGGGCAGCATGGCGGGTCATGTTATGTTACTTCAATCATATTACGTTGCCTCGTGTTCTTATTATATACCCTATCACGAGCAAACCGATATGGCAGTTTTGCACTAAATTGCCTGAGGCCTGCCTCTTTTCAGGTTTGCATGCATGGAGTATCAGCATTATGCTTCAGTACAAACTAATAATTACCTTTTCGTTGGTAATGTGCGCATTATCTCTAGTACATAATGTCTATAAGTATTCGGACACTTTATCTTTTCAAACACCCAAAAAATCTACAAAAAATAATTATTTCCTACACCAGTTGTATGTTTTCGAACACCTAGTATTTTTACATGTCCAAGTACATACAATCCATAATTATTGTGTTCTCGGACACCAAAAAATATGTTTTGTTCTGTATGTTTTCAGACAGCTGTAGTATGTAATACGTATTAAGGGAGTGGGTGGTGGTTTTATTGATACTATACATTTATTTGGATATACATGCATCATCACCATCAGTATAGGATGTTGCAGGGTTCGTGCCGGTCATAGAAATCCTTCAATAGCATGGAATTTCATTAGTTGAAAATCAAGGTATGGAAAGCCTGGAATTTTCTAAGTGGCATGGAAAAGCCTAGAATTCTAAGATTTCAGAACAAAACTGGTTGAAACCCGTAATGTTCATTTGGGCATTGTTGAGTGGCAAACCACTCTCCTCAAGAAGGAACAAGTTTTAAAAGTTAAAAATACTGTAATGATGATAACTGCTACCATTGGTTTCTTCCATGTAAGCTAGTATAAGCTTAAACTGTATGTTTTGTGAAACTATTGTCCTCAAAAGTAAGTTGGTTTTGGCATAGAATTGTTTTAAGGAAACAGGGAAATGGTATGGAATTTTATAGTTGTTCAAGTATTCAAACCTGGTGTTCTTTCAGACTCCACAGTCACCATCAATGAACAAGATGTTCGCCCTGGATGCCAGTGTAGATACATTCCATGCTTTCACCAAGACAGTCGAGGCCCTAGCTCTGCAGGAGTCTGTCATTGGTAATGCAACGTTTAAACGTTTCTTGCATTTGTAGAAAACATCTTAACTTAGTTAATAGGTAAATTGTAAGAACAATTTACTGCAGTTCGTAATGTCTATTATCAGAAATATGCTTAATTTTTAGCACATGAATTATGTACTCTGACAGAGGCACCCATGCATTCATGCATGCACATACACACGTGTACTTTATCTTGTTATGTTATTGTCGTTGTTGTTGTTGTTGAAACTAATTGATGACATAATAGACTATTTGGTGACAGTTATATTTGTTGACAGTTGACATGTTTAAAATTTTGCATTCTTGATGTTTGGTGATACGTTTGGTGACATTTTTAACAATGTATCTGGTGACATGTTTGATGACATCTTTTGCAACACATTTGGTGACACGTTTGGTGACATGTTGACAGACAATAAGTACATCACGCCTGCATCACCAGAAGATGTTGCCCGAGCCATCGCTCAAGCTCAACGCAAACTGTCCAGTTCACAGGTGGAGCCGCCACAGCAAGGGAGAGATACAAACAACATTATCTCTGTTGTGGTAAATATTTTATAAATAGTAATATAAACATCAAACTAATTTGTGTCCTGCCAGAGCAAACCAGGTATTAAGTTTTGTGGGGCTATTCAGGGCCGCGTTCAAAGTTCGCACCGCGACATCGCGATCCGTCATGGTTCGCCACCAGGAATTAGTTTTTCAACGCAAATGCACCTTCGCTGCAGTTAGGAACACTTAGGTTTTGTAAAAATCTCAACTTGTCAAACTTGAGTGTGAACTGAAGCCCTCAAAAGCACAAACAATACCGTTAAAAAAGAATCATCATCGAATGCGAAACTAATATTGGTGGCTATCACAGGAAACGGGCTGGCATCAGCATGGCGTAACTTTGAACGGTAAAATCGACTTCCAGGGCAAAAAGCGACGTGCTGCAGCACGGCAGTGAACTCTGAACTAAATTACGTTCCATCAATGTTGGCAGAAATGAATATCTTATAATGTCATCTTTTAATGTCCAGTTTATTTTCCTCGACACACAATCCCAAACTAATAAAATACACACGTTTACGAACCCATAGATTAAAACACAAGAGACAGTAAGTGTCCAAATGACCACATTTCTCAAAACGTTGCTTTTATAAATTTTAGTAATGTATCAAAAACTACTGAAGATATTTCAACATATGACGTATCATTTTAACACTTGTCCTATGTGGAATCCAAAAAGGTACAAAACTCAATTTAATAATTTTGCGACTTAATACTCGCTCTGCTGTAGCAGGGCACATTTGTTAGCGAGACCGCGTTGATATTAGTGGCTAACAGTTTACAGCACATTCTGTCGCCCCTATTCCCATAGTCATGTAAATAAGTAGACCAGGTAACACAGGTTACCCGAAATGGCATATTTTTAATCGCCAGATTGTGAATACACCTTCAAGTTAGGCTGTCTCTTCCTCATTTTATTTTAAAAATTGTTAATACTGTAATAAATATGTTGAATGTATACTGGCTGCCAAATTACATGTAATATGCCTGTATTAGGGTTCACAGTTTGAATGTGGCACCCAAGAAATATTCAATTTGTATACAGAACATTCAGATTAGAAACATCTCTAATGGCAGTAATGGCAGACACTGGCTGGTATATCCACAACGCCATTTGACGTTCGGCGTTGTCACTATGTTTCCACTTGCAACATAACCAATTCAGCAGGTTCCTTCAAGTAATTATAACCCTGGATGATAACGAGTCATGAAACAGACAAATTCTTTTTAAGGTGTTCTGTAATTGTAGTCAACAAGAGTTTTATGTGGTTTATATTTCCTTTGATGTTTTGAAAGCTATAATAACATGAGTGTTCAACATGGTAATGTATCGTACTTTTTTATAACTGATAATTGTCCAGAATCGAGTGGGTGTCAGAGTACTGTCCTCGCTGCGGAATGAATATTCACTTGTTTTATATCCAACGAGTGCAAGCTGGCACTGTCATGTTTACCGTAACTTTGTGCAACGGTGCCTGTTTGCGCTGTAAGTTGCACCCATTGTGACAAAACAATACGGGATAATCACAAGATGGCGCTGCGATTGTCTCAAAATTATTAACTAGGTCATGACTTTATATGATCTAAAGTGCACTTTATCTTTTTTTTAATTATGTAATAAATTATTTTACATTTGCTACACGTGTTGTGCTATTTAACAAAATGTACCTCTGGCCGAGGCCTTTAAGAAAGCGATATAAATATGCCAGTGTCATGTATGTATGTACACATTAATTGTTAAATAAAAACCTGTCAGATGTTAGCATTAGTTCATAGCAACTTTATTAAATGGAAATGGTAGGAAAAATAAGATGTCTTATGTGGGAAATAATCAACAACACACTTGACTACCGTACTGTAAGGACTATGTATCTGATCACCTAACAATAATTAAATTATCAGATGTCCAAAGAAATACAGTACAAAAAAGATTTTTGGTGTCCGATAACGTAGTCATTATGTACTGCATGTAGTCGGGCACATAAAAATACTAGATGTCTGAAAAGAGAGTAGTACATAAAATAATTGTTTTTGTAGATTTATGAAAACGTACATTTTCCGAATGCGTACAGTCGATACTTTCAATTTCAGATCACGGACGACAAGTCATCGTCAGTGTCAGAAGTCAAGTCTGGTGTCAATGGTGCTGATGACAGCAGTAACATCATGTCATCAGATAAAGGTGATGCGTCACAAAATGACGCCAACATTGCTAGTCCCATTGACAAACCAGGGGAAGGAACTGTGATATCCAAAGAAAATATCCACGAGGGGGACAATGTGGGGATCCATGGTGAGGATGGTGCCACTCTGGAGTCGTCTCTCAGGGATCATGAGTTGATCCGGATCCCGTCGGATCAGATGATCCGGATGACTCAGACATCGTCATGGTTCTCACGTGTCACATCGAGTTCGTCACCGATGTCTAGTGCATCAGACAGACAACAGGTGGCGCCATCTCAATTGGGTGATGACCAGCAGATGGCGCACGCAGCAGAGGTGGATGATGGTGCCATTGTTATGATGACCGCAAAGGAAGTCCAAGGAAGTGATGAGAATGGACATCCTGGTAATGAGCATGGTTTAACGGGTGATGGGAATCCACATAAAAGAATGGACAATGGTGTGGACGTTGACCGCTCGGACCATGAACACGTAACGCACCCACACACAGACGATATCTCCAACCTGACAAACCCCCAGCAGCCAGACAACAGTAACCATGGCAACAGCAGTGGCAACATGGAGGAGTCTGGCGTTGAATCTACAGTGCCCATCAGACCGTATTCCTCCACGACCAGTTTACAGCCGTCGTGGCACTCCACGACAAGACATAGTTCGGTACGAAAATCCTCTTCTGAGCAACTCTCTGCAACGGATATCTTCCAGTCTATGCAGCAAATCGATCCCCAAGGTGCGGGAGATCATGTGACCAGGCATGTGTCACATGACGATCATGTGACACGCAGCTGGAGCCTGGACAGTGTTGGTCAAAACAGCAGCGAACTGGACGCAGCCAGAGCCGAGAACGCCAAGATGGAAGGTCAGCTTGAAATCCTGTACGCTGAAGCGAAGGCATCGCTTGCGGAGCGTGCCCTGCTGCATGCACAGATTGCAACCTTGAGCCAGCAGGTGAAGGTCGAGGAGGCGAGCAAACAGAATATTGTGACTGAACGTGACGATTTGGCCGCTGACTTGGATACGCTGCGTCAGAACCGTGGCCGTCTCGAACAAATCATCCTGGACGCTCACCGACTCCTGGAAGAGAAGGATGAGGACCGACAGGTGATACAGGAGGACCTGGTCCTCTCACAGGAGACCAGAGACAAGCTCAGCGAGAAGCTGAAGCTCACAAAGGAAGACGCCGAAGCAAAGGACGACACCGTGAAAGCGCTAAAGGAGAAAGTCGCGGAACTGTACGTCGAATTCCAGACGACCAATCAGAATAAGATCCTTGTGGAACAGGAAGTGAAGTCACTACAGAACGAGGTGAGTAGTCTGACGATGTCAAAGGAGTGGTATCAGGAGCAGCTACGCTCAGCACAGGATGCAAAGTCTGCGCTGCAGAGTGACGTCACAAAGATCAAGGGTGAGGTAATCGCACACACGACGCATGTCGAGCGATTGCGCGCTGAAAACATGCGCGTGAAGCAACAGCTGAGCGACACGCAGAAACGCCTATTACAAGACAAACAGATGCTGGCACGCCATCTGGAGGCAATCGAGGCAGACATGATGGAGCGAGAAGCCACGTTTATGCAGATCCGCTGTGAGCGAGATTCAGTCGAACAGGTGTTGCAGTCGCAAATGGCCAAGTCTGGTTCCTCCGTTGCCATTGACGACGTCGTCGAACAACTGAACAAATCTCAGGCTGAACTGAAGCGAAGGCAGGCGCAGATCGGTGTGCTGGAACATGAGCATGCAGAACTCGTCAAGCGTCTTGCTCTCTCACAGGAAAGCATCTTGGAGCGCGATCGTTCCATCGAGAATCTTGAAGCCACATCCATCGATGCTGAAATACAAGTGAAGCAAATCTGCCTGGAGCTCAACACCAAAGATGAGGAGTTGTTGCAGACCAAGGAGGCAAAGAATGGCCTGGAGGTGGCGCTGCAGGCAGCACGGGACGAGAAGCGTGTGTTCGATGAAGCGCTACAAACCCTCAAAGAAGACATGAGCAAGGTGGGTCAGAATTTCATGCAGCTCAAACAGGAACTGAAACAGAAAAAGGAGGAACTCTTCAGACTAAAGGCAAGAAAGAACAAGATCACCGAAAGGTTGGTGAATTCGGCGCAATCCGACGCAGGCATCCAACAGCAGGAGTTACATGACAACACCGACGACAGCAGCACCACCATGCTGGAAACACTGGAACTAGAGAAGATCGCTGTAGAAGAGGAACTTGCAGCTCTCCGCAAGAGCTCACAATCTGATGTGGAGCAGTTACGTGCGTCCGTGTCTGCCCTTGAGAATGACCTCGCCAATGTCCGCAGTCAGCTGAAGACAACACAGATGGAAGCAAACACTCGCGGCGTGGAAAAAGAAAATGTGCAGAGCGAATTGGAGGTGGTGAGAGGGCGACTTGGGGAGATGCAGTCGGAGTTACAGTTGCTGAGAGAGAGAAATGTGAGCCTGGACACGGAGGTGTTGCAAGCGAGCTCCTCCAGGAGCACCGACATGGAAGCGACAGAGAAGACAAAGGCTGACAACGACGCCTTGAGGAGTCGACTGGGACAACTGCAGAGTGACTCGCACCGCGCCATCGCAAAGCAGAAGGCAAAGGTGGGTGGCGTAGCTTGAATAAATTCATTGCTCTACTGACCAAAATATTTTTGCATGTGCCACTGTCACATCCACCCTCCTATGCAAAGCAATAATGCAAGTGAAGTGTAGATTGGAATAGGCCAACTTAGTGACATTTACTTTTTATTCGTTCACATATATTATGTAAACAACAACACATACGTCAGTGTATATTCACAGCAAGCATGCCGGCCCCAATGGTATTGCTAATCAATATCTACAAATCCTATACATATCACCAACCATTACCAACTATATTACACCGTATCGGTGGGGGTCACTTCACCACCAGGTCACCTGATGTGAAATGTGATCGACCCCCACAAACTACCAGACTCCATTTAGAAATCTGATCTCAGAATGAATGATGACCACTTTTATGCAATAAACAACACAAGTTTAATGTAGCAGAGAATCAAAATTAGCCAAATGAATGATGTTTATTTATTGAAGTTGGACTACTTGTCATGCAGCCAATTTGGGAATGACATTAATAGGAATGTGAGCTCTAAAATCCAAACCTCATATGACACTGAACCCTTGTACAGTGTCAGCCTTCTTTTTTTTCTCAGATCCCACATTCCTACAATCTTGACAATAACAATATACATGATTCGTCCCTACCTCGTAATGGACTAAAAACCACTACATGTATAAACATAAGATATGCCAAGAATACATATATTCCTCACCAAAAACACAAATTTGACTTAGAAAGGTGCGGTCAATTTGCCACAAGGTCACCAAAAACACTGTGACCACCCCACTGCAATAATTCCTGCGGTCCGGGTTATGCAAAAAAGGTAGCGTCAATCTAGTACTGAATAGAAATAGGATAATGACACATTTTTACTACGATTGACAAATTTCAAATTATCAGTGAATGTAAAACATGTCTACCATTGGATGACTGCTTGACCGGAGTAATAAGACATAGTTATTTCAAAAGGTCTTGACTCTGGACTAATCCGGTGCTGTGATTGGTGGATTATTTTATGGAGTAATCTGATCTATCAAGATAATCCAGGAGCTGTCATTGGCTCAAGCACACGGGCCAGAGCCTGCGAAAGACTTGCTCTGCCAATTGCATAAAATCTAGTATACAACTTGTTGAGTTGCATAAATTTATTTTTGTTTTGGTTGTCTTATTTTTATCAGTGTTAAAACCATTGAAATGCTGCACAGAGAATGCTGTATTTCTGATGTTTTATGTTCTTGAAGTATTATTCACCTTCCTGATATGTTCTACAGTAAATCTCATGATAGCAGATGGTAATTATGTATGGTAACTACAGTGTATTACAATAGCAGGATAATGTTTGTAAAGTTTTGCAAGGGACTAGTTGCAGTGCTTTCCCCGAAAATATAAATTTTGTCTGGGAATTTCTTCCTATGCTAAGAATTGTTCTAAAAATAGACACATTTTGAGACATTTTCCTGCAATCTCGGGACAAAATGTCATGTAAAATATGACATAGTATCACACACTATTAATTAAAATGTTCCTTGTTATTGCCATGAAGAGTTTATTCTCTGGGTGTAATCTTGTTATATCTTTTTACTATTTGCCCTTTATGATGACTCCTGGCTCCATCTGCAGGCGCTCAAACTAGGCAAGGACCTCGAGATGTTGCTGAAAGAACAGCGTACTCACCAGGTGGAGCACCAGACCGAGGTGACAGACCTCAAAGAGAAGCTACAACTCGCTGAGGAGAGCCGTGAGAAACTAACTGCAGATGTCGCCACTTTGCAAGGTCGCTTCAATCTTGACCTCGATGAAAAAATGGAAGCATTGCAAGAGGAAATGGAGGTAAGTCTGGATTGTCTTCAGATAAGCTGTTGTTATACAAAACAATAAAAAAATTAAAATGTTGCTACATTTTAAACAAATTTAGCGACACCAAAATTTTTCTAAATGTTTTTAGTGCATGATACAGTGTATATTTAATATTTTTTATCATAATCTGGTTACCAACTCGTTAACAAATTAAACAAGTAAATTAACAGCTTTTGTTGTTTGATCATGACACGTTTCCATGATTCTTTGCAGCAAATGAAGAAAAACCTTCAAGTCAGCGAGGATGAGAAACATACCCTGGTGGCCGAGCTGAGGACCAGTCTGAAGAATGCCGAATATCAAGCAGAAGAATACAGAAGTAAAGTGCAAGCCATGGAAAAGGAACTACTTTCTGCCCAAGAATACATTAAGCAGCAGCATGACACGTACGCCGACTCACAGCAATTATCACTGGACCTGGAGAGAGAGAAAGGACGCTTGGCAGGTGACAGTTGGCTATTTCTTGTCGTAGTAAACGTTATCTGCATAAAATAACATAGTGTTTTCTAAGTAATTTATTATCATTTAACTAACTTAACTATGTGTAACGTGCTTATTTTATGTCATGTTTTAATTAATGTTATCTCCATTTAATCTTATTTGCCTGTGCATTATGCACCACGGTTTTAGCACTATTATCATTGATTTAACTAACTAGTTTTAGCATTAATGCCTTTTTAGGACTTCTGAATGGACTGTCTACATTTATGGTGCTCGACATGTTGACTTATTATGCGTCTAAGGCTTGTGGTTAGTTTGGTGACTGTGGTTAATGCTTAATCTGTTGTCTTTGTAAGACCACAACAAATTTGTGTTTGTCTTGGATGGCAATCTTGTTAAATTATGTCAGATCTTGTCAAATACCATAATTTCCATGTATTGACACTGACTTTTGCTAAAATTCGGATAAAATTGCTATATTACTATGTATAATCCCATCCTAACTTTTGGCATCAACTCTTCATTTCCCTGCTTCTGATAGTTTGCTTGAAGTGTGGCTCAGGCCACTGTTAAAAATGTCCCTTATGCAATTGACAGCCATTCTACCGGCTCATCCCACATGATGATATCACCTTGCGAGTTGTATGTATGTGCTGCCTTTCTTCCACCTGGTGGATACTTGTATGTCTACGAATGACCCCAAGTGGATATTTGCATAACTACAGGGTACCTTTAGCAGACTGTCATGTTGTTTCAGTATTTCACCAAGATGTACCCGCCAAACTGCATTACCATGAAACAATCTTTTAACGCGCACATGCGATGCTAAACGCATGTGATAAATTGTATAGTATGAGTGGTGACATTTTCTATACTTTGCCTAAGAAGCAACACATCATGGAACACATATCTCTGTCAGACAAAATACTGTTTAGCAGTATCACCATGTATAATACGCACATGAACTTTTAAGTAAAAATTGAATGAAAAAATGCATATTATACGCGGAAATTTATGGTTGCTACTGCCAGTCAGAGTCTACAAATTGTACTCACAATAGTTGTTAAGGAACAAATCCACGTTGGGGAAGAATCTGTGAAGACGTGGTAGTTAGTCTGTTGAAGTTACTTTCTCTTGTCTATAAACCTCCGATTACTAAATAATGTCAGCAAAAATGCCCATTCTCCGGGTTACATACATACTGACAAAAAGAGTGTATTCATAAATTATGTTTCTTGCGATGTTAATTTGAAAAGGTTTCACCTTAATGTAAGTTACATTAAGTGTTTGATCAGCGCACCTCACGGAACAATTGAAGAATATACGAGTAATGTTATGAACATTCGATTTACGTCCATCTAAAGAACAGTATGAACCCTAAAACCAGAAAGAATCAGTAACCAGTTGTGAGTTTGGAAAAAATTATCAATTACTTTTCTTCTGAAAGTTTGGCAGCTGTGATTCAAACTGTATAGGAAGAAAACATTAATACACCCACCCACCCACTAGTGCAATAACAGTTAGTAATTTGTACATATATATATATATGTGTCAATACGTTGTACGATTGATTTAAATGATGCATGAAATAAGTGTAAACTAAGCATGATGCCGAGTGAAACTATATTTATCATAGATTATAAAGTTTCAGTCATTAACATGCCATAATTTAATTATTAATTCCTCTGGACAAGCTTGACCACTTGTGGTGTCCACTCACTGGTCATCCCGTCGGTTGCAGGTGTGCTGCAGTCGCACGCAACGCTGAGGGAACACTGCTGCCACCTGGAGGCACAGTTGGCAGTGAGCGAGTCGTCGGTGGTGGTTCAGAACTCAGAGGTGCAGGAGAGGCTGGCAGAACGAGAGAAGGAGCTAGCCCAGGTGGAGGAGTTAGTGCGAACTCTGGATGACGAAGTGAAGAGGGAGAGAGAGAGTGCCAAGGACTCCAAGAAACAGGTGGGTGGGTGGGGAGTAATACTGGAGGGGAAGTGGGATTGGAAGGAGGGAGAGAGGAGGAGAAGAGGGTTAGGAGGAGGGAGGGAGGGAAGGAGAGAGAAAGAAGGAAGGCAGGGGAGAGGAGGGAGGGAGAGAGAAAGGGTCAGAGAAGGGCGACTGACAGATAGAGACAGAGACTTGAAAGACTGACAGAGAGAGAGAGGGGAGAGAGATGGAGCAATGTAAGAGGGAGGGAGGGAGGGGAGAGGAAAGGAAGACGAGGGGAGGGGAAGGAGGACATGAGAGGTAATGGAGGGAGGGAGGAGGGGAAGGAAGGAAGGAGCAAGGGAAGATGTGGTAGGACGTCTCTCGTTATTTTATAGCTTATAAAGTCCAGTGGTTACGCGAAAGTTTAGATGGTTTATTTCATTTGAAGTTGTCTGTTTCAACATGGCCAGTGCATTTTTACAATACCAGCTTTGTTTCATGTGCTGATGGACTTTAATTAGAATGGAACCCCACTATTAAGGTCACCTTGGCCGGAACTTGGCCTGAATAGCGAGGTAACCTTATTAGCAGGAGTAATTTTTGCTGCTATACGGTTACAGAATTAATTTGGGACTGTCCAAGGGTGACCTTAACTGCAAGGTGACTGAATTACTGAAGATGTTATTGGTGACTGTAACGCGAAGTTCAACAGCTGTTCAGGACTGGATATAAATTAGATTTTGTAAACATTTCAAAACATCTACTGTATGCGTTTTTCAACAGGCATTCTGTTAGGACCACATCTAACTTGATGCAGATCAACTATACGTTTCTTTTGTCGTCACACTGTCATCCTTGCCGTTGTAGTTCATGAAAGAAAAAGGCGCCCACATTAAATTACGCCGCCAGATGGAGACACTGGTGGTTGACCTTGACCAGCTACAGGTCAATGTTGACCAGAAGACGCGAGAAGTTGATGCTGTGAAGGCAGACCTCCAGAGGGCGCAGGAATCACAAGCGAAGTATCAGAGCGAGGTGGAACGTGTCACCGCTGAGTATCAAAACATTCGCACTGAGATGGACAGATTGCAGCAGTCCCTGGAAGAGAAGAAACTGAAAGATTCTGTGCATTTGGAGGAGGTGAAGGTAAGAAATATAGAGACTGGTGTATCCAATGAAATAATATCAAATGTGAATGTATTATCCGAAATGTTAGAAATAAGAATCCTAAGAAAAGTTTTAAAAAATAATAATATCTAACAACATGTATATTTAAATAACATATTAAGATTAATAAAAAAATATAATAAATAACTAATATTCATAATACAATTTTAGTATTAAAATAAACAGATAAATATCCATAATATTATATTTAAAAGATAGTAATGAAGGTGTTTGAGCTGATCACTGTTGGATTGTCGGGGTGAATTTATGTCAGTTTCTCACACTACATAGAAGCCTTTTATCATTAAATAAATAAATAAAACATCTTTGATGTACCAGTCTTCATGTGACCTCAATCATTTTGCTCACAATTAAACTTAACGTTCATAAAATATATATATAATTATTAATAAATAAATAAATCCATTGGACATATCACTTAGTATGGACCTTATGCCGATATGCGTGCCAACCAAGAGTGGTGCACACCTGTAAGATTGGTAACAGAAATCCATAATTTGTTCCTAAAACCAAGCTTTACATTGATAAACATCCATTCTCTGTAGCTGCACCCAAAATTTTGAATGAACATCTTAAAAATAATCTGAAACTATAGCTACCTTTCATAAAAAACTTATTTATTCAAAATCACATTCCCACCCTAACCTTCGTTGGTCCCTTGCTCTAATGATGATCCTTGCTTGTTGTTCATGTTAACAATTTTGTCCAATGATTCCTGTATGTTGCGCCTCTGAGCTCAGATTCCTGGGGATACAGACGCTATAGAAGTTTATTGTTATTATAAGACCCACGAATGAGCTCCAGTGACATCTGCATCCGCTGGTTTGTTGCTCAACAGAGCACACTGGCCAAGCAGCTTCTACTTCAGACATGTTTAGGACTGATGATCTCTTAATCACGCTCTATTAAACCAACACAGGCATATCCCATAATACAAAAAGGCACTATTCAAAACGTGCAAAGCCATAAAGAACATCTCAGAAACTACATTTTTCTGTTAGCTTATGTGTACGCTAACAGTAGATGCAATGGATGGAGTTATGCAACTTTTAATGTTAGGTCTAGAATAATTTGTAAGTTTTTTAATTTCATAAAAATCCAAGGTGCTTTTGGAAAGAATATACTTAGTGACAATGATTTTAAACAGGTTTCAGCCGTTACCAACTGGGTGTGGTCAAAAATGTGTTTCTGTATCTGTTTCCTGATATTCATCACGAGAACGTTGTAAACCACTGGATGTCCCGAATTTTGCCACAGACAACAGGAAAACACAATTTTAACAACAAACCTGGACAAATTCTTTCATAAGATAATCATACTCTAAATCTCTACTGTATGTATAATCACATTTATGCAAACAAATTGTTTGAAAAGTTGTTTTAAGTGAAACATTTACAATTTTAAAACAGCGAAATTGCATTGCTGCGAAGACATGCTACCCAAAATAGTTGCGTTACATATGGTAGTAATCTGTTAGGTACGTAACGTTTGTTTTTAGTTCTGTAATTTATCTTGCAAATGTTCCGTATTGTATTATTAATCACATATATTTTATCAGCCAGATTATTCATAGCTTATTGTGTCAAAAACAACTTTTTGTTTGGCAACATCTTCACCATGTCTACGGAACACTCCCTTCACTGTGTCTATGGAACACTCCCTTCACCGTGTCTGCGGAACACTCCCTTCACTGTGTCTGCGGAACACTCCCTTCACCGTGTCTGCGGAACACTCCCTTCACCGTGTCTGCGGAACACTCCCTTCACCGTGTCTGCGGAACACTCCCATCACCGTGTCTGCTGAACACTCCCTTCACCGTGTCTGCGGAACACTCCCTTCACCGTGTCTGCGGAACACTCCCTTCACTGTGTCTCGGTTTCGCTGTTTCAATGATAAATATAGGCAGTAGTGCGAGATGTTAATACGGCAATTTTTAACGTACCTATGATTTTATGTACCTAACTGTACTTATTTGCTTCTGTGCAGTCCCTCAAGTGGCAACTGGACGAACAACAAAATGAACTTGAGGCTGCAAGAGAGAAGCTCCATCTGGTGGAGGAAAGACACAAGATGGAGGTCGAGAGTCTGCAGACAGCTCTACAGGTCTGTTCTATGTATCTATGTTGTGATGTTATTGTACACGCAACGTCACGCAGATACCACTGTCACTCTCATCACTTTCCAGAAGTATCAGTCTCATTGTAGCCTTTTTCAGTCATTGTCAGTTTTAATTGCGACCACTTTCAGTAAACATGTCAAAATCAGTTTCACTGTTTCCACTTTAATAAATAATAATAAGGTCTTGTATCCAGTCCTTAGTTCTGTTCAAAGCGCTTTACAAAAAAGTTCACAATTATATGGCACTCATTTAGGTAGTGAAAGTGATTTTTCATTCCATATCAGTTTCTTTGTGGCCACTTTTAATATATGTCAGTTTCATTGTGGTCATTTTCAGTTAGTGTCACTTTGTCTCTGGCCAATTTCAGTCAATATCAGTTTCTTTGTGGCCACTTTTAATATGTCAGTTTCATTGTGGTCATTTTCAGTTAGTGTCACTTTATTTGTGGCCACTTTCAGTCAATATCAGTTTCAGTGTGACCACTTTCAGTCAGTGTAAGTTTCATTGTGGTCACTTTCAGTCAATGGCAGTTCTCTGTGGCTGCATTCAGTCACTCACTGGGGCCACGTACAATCAGTATCAGTCTTGCTGTGGTCACTTTCAGAGTGTAATGTCTGAGCTGGCGGCGGTCAGAGAGGAACTACTAAGTGTCCGACAAGAAAAGTCTTCGCTGCACGCCAAACTGACAGAACTGACATCAGCCCTGAAGACCAGCGTCCAGCAGAACAAGGTATTTCTTCTTTTTCTAATTAAAAACTTAAAACTAACTGATAATTTAAAAACTACTAATACCATGTCTGCATTTAAGCATAAATGCAAGAACCTTTTATTTAAGAAATATCTGGTTATGGAAATCTAAATAAAATCGTTAACAAATATAATTCTGCCATTGTGGTAACTACCATTTATGTTAATATGTGTACTTATCATATATTTTAAATATTGAACATGCATTACATCCCATTACATTATATAAATTATGATTACTAGCATAGAGGAATAAGCAGTTCAACAAACATAACACTAATGTCAAAATATACAGGTCAGGGGTAAACTTACATACAAGTCAATGACTTCCTGTTTACCCCCTTCAAACACTGTACATTATACATGCTCACTTATATTACAGTAAACTTGTTTTTTTTTGTATGCATTGTTGTTGCCAATGTTTTGCCAAGATCATTGTTGGTATTTGGGAGTTTAGAGAATGAGATCTCAGCTCAGTGAATCCACTTCGGGTTTTTCCCATTTCCCTGCATTTTTTTAATTTCCCCTGGCATAGACACCCGATAGAAGTGACCCTTCCGAAAGACACAGGCAAGGTTGTGTGAACGAAACTGCCCAAGTTTCAACATGGTAGCCGACACCAGTACCGAACCACCAACTGGTTGGCACCAGGATTCAAACCCCAGTTCCTCTGATCGACAGCCCACCACCCTAACCACCTGACCCCTGCACAGGTTCAAATGGTTCTCCTATTCAGAACAGCTGGTTCAATGAAATGCACGCTATCAGATTTACTACCTGTGGCCGATTCTGGGTAACGCGGTAGACAATCCTGCTTTAAATAGCCAAAGGTAATACGAAGATTTGTAAGAATGCTATCTATGAGTTTTCCTGTCTCCTACACTGCAAATTACTGCCCAAGTGGAGGGCATCATGGGAACTCAACATACGAGAGTAGACATACAGTGGCACCTCAGTATTAAGGCCACCTTCAGGACTTGGCAAAGGTGACCTGAATAGCGAGGTGACTGTATTAAAGGGACTCATTTCTTATTCCTGTTACAAAAATTATGTGAGACTGACCTTAATTGCAGGGTGGCTGTATTGCAGAGGTGACCGTAAAGCGTGGTTGCATTGTAGTTTATGTTAAATAACATGAAAACTTATGAGAAGTTTTACCTTTAATTGAAATAGTATTGCTGTCATCATGAATGTCACTGTCGACAGAACACGCCAAGTGACACGTCACATCCACCATTTGACATGGAGGCGATCGAACGTCTACTGAAGGAATCGAGTAATGTCACGAAGCAGAGCAAGTAAGTATCCCTTGACAACGAGAACAAAAATAACCCCGTTTGCTTCAGGCATCAGGGAAAGGGGTTAGTATTTGGGGCCTCTTATTTAGGGTGGGAACCAAGACAATAAAAGGAAGGTTTTTTTGTAGGGGTTATCAACATGGCCTAGTTAAAAGTTGTTTTGTTGTTGTTTGTCTGGTGATTTCATCAAAACTAAATAACACATTTTCAGGCAAGTTAGCGTGTTGTATTTTATACTAGCATGGTTTGATTTTTTGCAAAATGATTCTAAAATGAGGTAAAGGAAAAGTCGAATGACGGTAGCTGCTTTAAGAATTGTGCGTTATCCACCAAATGTTGTGGACTTGTTTTAAACTCAGACAACTGAAACTGTCGGAGATTACAGGGCAGGGCACATCAAAGTAAGCATGGTGAATTTGTTTCTGAATTTTGTAATGCGATTTTTGTGTTATAATATAATTTCAAATGACGTGAACTTCTATTGGAAACTAACAAACCAAAACATCTACGTATAGTAAGTAATATCTATAGATTGATTTTACATCTGTAAAATGTTTCTAGTATGTGCCTCTGTCTCTGCTCCAGACCCCTGACATTCCTACAAGCCACCCTGTCTACTCTGAGGGGTGACATCTCTGGACTCCAGGAACAGGTCAACGAACACGCCCTTGCTGTGCAGACTTCGTCTCAGTCATGGAGGCAAGTCACTTATACTTTCATCCTCGGGGTGAGGACTCGGGGGCTTAGCCAGAGACCTGTCTGCCCATCTTCATTACAACTGATAAGACAAAGAAAGGCAGACGGACAGCTGAAAATGGTGAACGGTGGTCGTGTGGTTAGAGAGCCAGACCAAAAATCAAAGGAACCAGGGTTCGAATCCTGGTACCGACCGCCGTGTCGAAACTTGGACAAGTTCGTTGATCTCATGTTGCCTGCATCTTTCAGATGAGACACTCACTATAAGCCATTGGTCCCTTCTATCTGATGTCTATGCTATGGCAAGTGAAAGATCCCACACACGGAAATGGAAACACTCATGGATTCACCGAGCATTATAAAAAAACACTATGACAGAATCGTTAACAAAATGATGTTGATCGTATATTGTCGAATATTGTACCATTATTCGATTAGTAACATTGAAACGGTGTTCGTTTCAGGGAGGTTGAGGAACAAGTGAAAGACTTACGCGAGGTCATCCGTTCTTCCGCTGCCTCACGTGAGGCGTTGCATCACGCAGACACAGCACTGCCACCTGGTGTGGAACTGGCATAATCAGTGGTACCACCTGGTGGAGTGATTTCATTGGCGGGCAAGAAATCTGAACAGATGGAAGAGACTACTGCACAGAATGGTGGAGATGTTGTATAACGTCTTATTAATATATTATCTGGTACTTATATTTGATTCTGATATATTCGGTCAGTGACGGTCACTAATTAAATTGGTGCTGCTATGGCTGGTGAATCATCCTCATATCCCCTGTGGTTCAGTCTAAATAAACCCCTCAACGATACCCCAGAATGTATTTGAATCGGTAGCCAGTATAGGCTTCCATAATATTTTGTTTTTTTATCCTATAATGTACTTGTTCAGAAATGAGAAATATGTGTTGATAAAATGGCATATATATGTTGCACCTGTTATTTGAAAAATCAAAGCTACATACCCAGTACAACAATTAGCAAACATTACTTGTTAGGCCCACTGTGATTGGTCCACTACAAAACATGTTAGATCCACTGTGATTGGTCCACAATGAAAACATGTTAGACATACTGTGATTGGCCTACAGCCAAAATGTTTGTTAGATCCGCTGTGGTTGGTCAGCTACCAAAAGTATTGGTCGCAGAAACACTAGCACAGAAGTTACTGGTCGATGTGAAGAATGAGATAAATTGCAATCATATATATCTGTTGGAGTATATCACCAGATTATCCACAGGTTCACAAAGATAGATTAGTTATGGGTAAAGAGAATGTCTGGATTTATTTTGTGTTAATTTAAAGGTAATGGGGTAATAAATAATGAGTGCTGTGGATTTGAAGTTTGACAATTATGGTGACAGGTGTGTAATGTTCTCCTAAACGTTGTCCTGCTTATATTATTAAATGTTAACCACTGAATTAGTTTATTATGTGATTATGTTTATTTGTGGTTGTGTTGATGTATTAGCCCTTTACGGCTAACCTTGTGATAGGTTTCAAAATAGTACAATCACCTGTTAATTTATGGATTGTAGTCAGCGGTAACTCATGAGAGCTGACTGTTACAATGCATTTTTTGCAAGGTATTGTAGAAAATAGTTATACTATGATTAATCATGTTGCTATTTACCATATATTGCAGAAGATTCTGTGCAGAGGATGCAAGAAACAAATATATTCCACAGTAATATCACTGAAAGAAATGCTATGTATGATATAATGAAAATGTATTTATTATGGATAATTCTGATATTAATGTATTTCTATGAAGCATCTTGTTTCATACATGATTGCTGATGGTTTGACTACCTTCTACGCACATCAATGTTTTGTCCCGATACAATATATCTTTTTATCAACATTTTGCACATATATTTCAACTTTCACAAGGTGCCCAAAGATAATAGCTTAGTGCCTATTTTTGATATGGGATATGGATATTGGGCTTAATGTAATAGTGTAATTAAAAATGTATATTTCAGTGTTTCATTTATATTAGTATAACCTGCGTAATTGTCGTTGTTTTGGTTTGATGCTTGCCATAAAACTGCTTTGGAGAAAGTCGTTTCAACAAAACATTACAGTAATACAGGCCACTGCCAGATTGACTCCTCAATTGACTCCTCAAGAATACGTGTATATACAGGTATAGTTGCATAGTGCAATCAGATAAGAAGCAATGATTTTCAGGAGGTATGAGATTTTGCTAAATATGTAAATCCAAGATTAAATATTTGCATGGGTGAATATCTATGCATGCTTCTTTGTATGGCTTTGGAAAAGTTGTTGGTATATATACTTATTATGTGGGAACAGTATATTTGCAGGAATAAAATAAAATTTGATATGACATTCCAGTTGTTTGGTCGTACAGTAGTTTGTAATTGTTTAATTCAGGGTCCATAATACGGATTTTCTGTAATCATGAAATTCACCTCGGATTACGGCATTACGGAAACTGTTGCCATATTAATTAAGGGAATATAAAAATCTGACTATAGAAAATGATACACATTAAAGAATTGCTAAATTTATCAGTAATGCTGCTCGAGGTGTTACAATTGATCAACAAATATTTAGTTCACTACAATACGGTGACGTCATCCAATGCTGTGCCTGTGTACAATGTTACAACTTTGACCTCCACCAGCCTGCTGGTGAGTGCCGTGGCACGTGAGCATATTAATTATTATGTCTGCATATGTCAGTCAACAGCAATTACAGCGGCAAAAAATACCAGTGTTATTAATGCGCGTCTAGTCATTAATACAATTTACAGGTGCAGAATTATATAATGAAATAAATAAATTAAGATGTAGATAAATAATATATAGAATATAATTATAAAATGTCTCAGAAGAATATAAAATGAATATTATAATTGTTGTAATTGCAATATAAAGCTATATCATATTTATGCAAAGGTTTTTATTTGAATACAATTTAATTTTGTCATTGATCGACTGTTAGTAATAATTATGTTTCCTGCTGTGTGTTGGATGATTATTGGTAAATATTCACTGGCTCTGTCTTTCTCACGGTGACGCTCTACAGACGTAAACACTTGGGCATGTCTGGCCATGCTCACACTTTGACAGCTGTATACAATTAACACAATGTAACTTATCGGATGTTTCTAAACAAACATCCCTTTGAAGTGCTAACCGAACACAATAATTATGTTGAAACAAAGTGTATATACTTTTGATGATTAAATGAGTAACTTCCTGGATTTCCAGGCACCGTGAACAGGCTGGGCTTGTCACTGTATCTACTTCAGAGAAAGGTTTGATTGGCAACCTTGTGGACCGGGGAGCGGGGCGGGATGCGACGGGGGGGGGGTCATTACGGAAATTGTTTTTTTTCAGATAGGCAGCCCTGTTAATTTATGAAAAAAGAGAAGTTGCCTTGGTGTTGGGATGCATGAGCAGATCTGCCAGAGCCCAGGAGAAGAAGTGCACAGTTCTTTGGTTGTTCCTTCAGGTCAGAGGTTGTATTGTGTAAGAACATATACCTCTGCCTTTTTAATTTAACTTATATGCTGTTAGCCAATAATTGAAAATGCGATTAACAATTTTAAAACGACCCAAGGCTAACGTCCAAAATTTATGGCGTGTTCCATTTTTGCAACATGTTTACTCCATATCCTTCTTCCAATACACGCCTAGTCTCAACATGCTGAGGATACAGGCGGTGCCGTGGCATGGCAGGCGATCAGGACATTTTTTGTTTGTTTTTAGAGTGCAATATATAAGAACACAAATTATCGTGTAAATAAACAGAAATACGTGCAGAAGAACTTGTTAACGTCTAAAACATAGGGTAGTGCAAAGTCTGGATGTTGCTTTTAAAAGCATCCAGGCTGTTTTGATTTACAATATATTGAGGGAGGGAATTCCAAAGTTGAAGGGTACTGGGGAAAAAAGAATACAAGTGGTAGTTGCATCTGGAGTGAGGGATAAGGTAAGATAAGGAATGTTGTTTTCTAGTGACTATATTTACAGGAATAAGGTATTGGTTTGCTGGTATACCCACTAGGCCATTTTATAAGCATAACTACATTGAGTCTCAATGATCTGGTGGGGCTTACACACAATGTTGGTAACAATGTAATATTAAAACAATATTTTGAGTAGTGCTACAACTGTTTTAACTAGTTTACTTCCAGCCATAGAGCAACAAACCAAAGCCAAGGTATCAGTTGTCACCATCCTCGCAAGCCAGGGCTGTTTGCCATGCAAAACTAGCCCTAGCTGATCCCCTACGCGAAGTGCGGAAGTTAGCCGAGTCAAACTAGTAATTGACTTCGCCAGTCGCGACTGCTTCACCCGTGAGAACAGCGCAAATACCCGCCCCAATTTGAAGACGGATAAACGACTTCTGGGAATCCCACTATAAAATGACCCGTTCGCCCATTAGCACGAGCAGCTGAGCGGTATAATTGCTTCTACTTCCTAGTTCTAGTTGTTTCCAGCAACATTCTATTAACTGACTAGTCTGTATTATTGTTGTTATGATCTTATGAGGTCTCATTCAACTAGTCAGCCTTTTTCAGAACATTATCGCCAAGCCGACCTTTCTATGCTGGCACTGAGGGTGGTCACTGCCAGGGTGCTTGTCGTCCTCAGTAGTTCTTTTACGTCCCAATTAGAGACTAAACATTGCATGTCTTAAGTCTTAGGTGATTTACTCCAAACAGCCCAAACTGGAGCTAACGCAGGAGTTGTATGGTGCTTGTTTGTGCGCATGCATTGTGGGTATAGTTTGTTTGTTTATTTTATAGGCACTTTAGATGATTGGGTGTAACAGCCACGGTTGGTTGAAATTAGTTTTAATATGACCACCTGACCTGAGTAGATCTGATCTAGTGAGCGATTTGATAGGCTGAGCTTAACTTCAGAGTTTCGCAAAGCGATCAGCCAGGGGTACTGCTGGCTGGGACTGACGTAATCAGCAGCAGCGACTCCTGGCGCCCGAGGATGGTTGTCACCACTGCAGCATTTAAATTATGTTCACGGTGGTGCCATCTGGAGAGTTACATTGCTAACCAAATGAAATACGTAACTTTGTAAGTAAATACAACTCGAAATAACTTAACTTTTTAATACATCACCAATTACCAGAGCAGAGACCACTGGCACTGGTCCAAGGTGCGAGTGAACACAGAGAGAAGAAAGGGACTTGGGTCTGGGAGAATCGAGAGATACACTTACAATACCCAAAAATAGATTGTTGTAGAAGTTGTTGTTATCACCATTGCTATACTATCTACTTCATATGATATTTATTACATTTCCAACAAAAGAATTGGCTGTTTGGAATCAACTACTTGAAACTTGTGATACCAAAAATAATGTAAGCTGAAGAATACAACTTGCTTCAGCGAAACCCGACAGGTGGCAGCACATGTTCGCCTTTCAGAAGTGCAGACGGTGTCCACAGGAAAGTATTGGAAACGTAAGTTGTACGTGTGAAGTAAATATAGTAGGATGTTGGGTTAGCCTACAACTTGTTTGTTAAACAGAACCACATAGGTATGGACCTATAAAATCGTCACAATTACATTCGTCACCGCAGACACGTTTCATCACTGTCACTGTCAGCGGTTCGAGCGCTCGTGTCAACGACAATGACCAAGCCCAAGCCAAGCCAAGGGCAGACGAACTAGATGACGCATGGGGACAGACCAGCCTCGCAAGCCAAGGGTGGTGACTACCCATACTACCCTGGCAGATCTCCTACGCATTGTATGGAAGTTCTGGTATGGAAGTTATCTGAATCACACTCACAATTGACTTCGCCGTACCACCCATGAGAACAGTGTAGACAATGACATCCGTCCGACTCGTGCCCCATTTCCAGGAATTTAAATAGCCTAACTTCCCTACAGCTAAGCCTAAGGGCTAAGGCTAAGCCAAGGCAATATAATTACCCATTCGACCATTCTCACGAGTGGTTGAGCGGTATTGTGTATTCAAATAATTACGTCTCCTGCCCAAACAGTCCATGAAGACCACCCAGAAAACCACTTCACTTGGCACTAAAATTTTACCACAAGCGACATTATTGGCTGAGGTTATCTTCAAAGCTTTGCGACACAAGGCGATCTGCCTGGGACTGATGTAATCAGCAGCGCCCCCTGGCGCGCAGCGATGGGACAGACCAGAATTTGTTCTTGCATCACCTTTGACTTTGTGATGTTTCCCTGGATACCTTGTAATGTTTATTGGCGCTTTTGTTTAAACACCCATTAGCATACACCATGTTCACATTTCTGGCAAACGATATAATTATATTAATGTAATTTTTTTTCTAGAGTTATAATGCCACAAAAACCTTACTCCAATGGTAGTGTCATGGAATGGGCCCCCCAAATACTAATGACATTTGGAAATTAGCTGCAATTTTTTTTCATAGAGCTGAGTAGAGGCTATACTTATCAGTCTCCTTTAAATTTAATAAATTAAATCATTCGTAGTGTTAGAGCATCCTCGCGTGCCAGGGGTCGCTGCTGCTGATTGTGTCAGTGCCAGCCAGCAGTACCCCCTGGCTGATCGCTTTGCGAAACTCTGAATTTAAGTTCCGCCTTTGAAATTGTTCACTAGATCAGTGGATGTCGGCAGGTCAGGTGGTCATAATAAAACTAATTTCAAACAACCGTGGATCGTGTTACATGCAATGTTTAGGAAATTAAGTAGAAGCAATTATTCGAATACACAATACCGCTCAGCTGCTCGTGCTAATGGGCGAACGGGTCATTATATATTGGGATTCCCAGAAGTCGTTTATCTGTCTTCAAATTGGGGCGGGTATTTGCGCTGTTCTCACGGGTGATGCAGTCGCAACTGGCGAAGTCAATTACTAGTTTGACTCGGCTAATTTCCGCGCTTCGCGTAGGGGATCAGCCAGGGCTAGTTTTGCATGGCCAACAGCCCTGGCTTGCGAGGATGTGTTACAGTAATAATGGACTGTGGGACTTTAGAACATAGTTTATTTGGTCACACATATGATACACATCACATTATGAACTGTTCAACTGACACAAGTGCGACTGAGGAGATCCTCTGGAAACCCCTTGGGGTTGTTGTCGAGGACCACCACCACAAACAGTGCAGAGTCATGAGTGCTATATATATATATATAGTTATATATATATGGCACTCATGACTCTGCACTGTTTGTTTGTTTGTGTATTTATTATTTTGAGTGATGTCCTTAGGCTGTCCTCGGACCGTTCTTCCACTGTTACGCACGTTGTCGGGCTTACATTTATCCGGGCATTACATTTTATCCGGGTGATGTTTATGTGCATATGTAAGGCATGATATTTGACACCAGTAGATCACGTAGTGATAAATAATAACCAGTAGTTAAATATGTTTCGTTTGTTGTCGTAATACGAGCGTTATAGTTAGAGTACATAATTACAATTTGCTGTTTCAGGTTTGTGACCAAGTATAAGAGTAAATCACGTGACGTGTGCGTGGAGAGGAAACTGTTTTATGACAGAAATTGTTTATGTCTATGGGAAGCAAACATTTAATAATTTATGTATATATATAAATATGTATATATATACATATAAACCTGGATAAATGAAAACGCGACTGTCGTAGCTGGTGCTAAATGCGTACCCCGAGATACGCGCACGTGCAGAAACGTCACCCGGATATTATTTAACGCCCGGATAAATGTAAGCACGACAACGTGACCCACACTATTATTCCCAACAGATGTACATCTGAATGTACATCTGTTTGTTTTGTTGCAGGACATAAGTAGCACAAGAGTCCATCCATAAAGTGCATCTCACCCGTGAGCATTATGTAAACAAATTAAATGTTGGCTCATTGAGCTGTCAATGTCGGACAGATAGCATTAATTGTTCAGCCAATTTTTGCATAGATTTCAACGACATTGCAATGAAACACAACACAGTAGCTTTTCTTACTTTTACAGATAACATTTTATGTGGATACATCATTTTAAGGGGGTGTACATGTCTACGTGACGAAGCGTGATGTGGGGATCTCAGAACTGTCCACAAATAGTGCAACTGAAATTTCTCGGGGACATTTTCAACAACGTGGGACGCAGTGATGCATTGGCTAGAGCAACAGACTCTCGGTCGAGATAACCCGTGTTCGAATCCTGTGTTGCCATGTCAAACTTTGGGCAATTTAATTCACTCTACATTGCTCTAGTTCACTCAGCTGTGTGAATCAGTACCTGGCTAGACAGTGGTGGATATTTGTGTATGAATAGTATTAGCGCATCAATTGCAGCATGGCTGAATGCTTCCCAGAGAAGTTGAGATGGAGTCCAATTGAACAGGTCTGCCAGGGAGTAAAGTGTAAAGTGCTTTGAGCAGTCCTAAGGACCAAATAGTGCGTTATGTAAGAACTTACCTTTACAGTAGCATATCTAGGATCCTGATAGTTTGTAATTCCTCTCGTTTTGATTGATTGGTGTTTTGGCTCTCATGTATATGAAGACATCATAAGTCATATGTGCTGAAGAAGTGTGCTATGCTGACGAAAGCCTACAGCTACAAGGTATAATCATGTATTGGATATGTCAAAAAGAAATCGTTTGCATAACTGTTGCGATCTGTTTCAGGTCTCTAGATTATTTCATTTCAAGACACCCGGCAGAAAGATGGTTGAGGAAAAGCAAGATGGAGGCTTGAGTTGTTGGCAGAGACTCAAAAACTTCTTTGCCCTTACAAAACCGGAGGCTACCCCGCTTGAATGGTCAACTGTCATGGTCACCCTTATTGGGCTAGTGCGTGTGATTCTCTTTGCAATTATTTATCATTTATTATTCTAGATTTAAACCAAAGTTGTCTGGTCCCTTTTTTAATATAATGTTTTAAATAGTAGAATAAATATGTTAATGGTTTACTGCCTGCAGAATTGTATGTAATAAATCCACAGCAGTGTTTGAAATTTTAATATTTCAGCTTGTGGTATTTACAGTTGAGCAAAATTATAATGATTAAATGATTATTTAATTTATTTTTTATCGGTAATAAACTTGTTTTCTTAAATATTAGGATGATAAATCACAAATGTGTACTTTAAATTGTGTTTTTTGTATTTTTACTATCAGATATAACCGGCAATTTGCATGACAATACAATTTGTGGCCTCTTATCTCTTCACCATTACAGCTAATAAAAAATAGGCTGTCTGGAGTTAATCTCTTGAGACGACAGCCAATGATGAAGATGCAATATCATGAATAGATAACCAGCTTTGTATAAACAAAATGAGATGAGATTGTATCATCTTTTGTTGCAGTTTGGAGGTTGCTACACAATCACTTTCATCTTTCCTTTCCTGCCAGAAATGATTGTGGTGAGTATAATATTTGTTATGCGGCATCTGCATACGTTGGTTGGCGACATGTTGGACTTCAACCCAGAGGTGTCAGTAACTCGGTTCCCCTTACAGACCACCTTCCATGCCACCGTTATATTGGGTCTATGATTGCCTCATGTAATAATTATAGACGGGCAGTTTAGAACGATGTTGCCAGTGGGTAGTCTGCGTTTCCCAGGTACTGGAAGGTCAACTTTCTGAGCAGTCCAGTTGTAGTAATGTACAAGATAAGTTAGCCACTATCACACATCGTACCCTTTCTATTCAGCACCCATCCTATTTGTTTAGTCTCCTTCATTTTTCCGATATCCCTAGGAATTTCAGATCATCTGTTTCACAACGACTTTTTGTTCCAAAAACCAAGCTTAATATTGGCAAACGTGCTTTTTCTGTAGCTGCACCCACAATCTGGAATCAACTCCCTATCGCTTTAAAATCATCTGAGATTATAGATACCTGTCGTAAAAAACTAAAGACTTATTATTTATTTGAAATTGCATTCCCACCCTAACCTTCGGCGGTCCCTTGCTCTAATGACGACTCTTGCTTGTCCATGGTAACGTTTTTGCCCCATGATTCATGTATGTTGTGCCTCTGCGCTCAGATTCCTGAGGATTTAGGTGCCATAGAAGTTTGTTATTGTTATTATTAGGAAATAAAATGTGTTTAAGTACAGAGTTGTGTGTATTTAAATTAATGCACCAAATATACATTTTATTTTAGTAATTCCTACTTTGAACATTGCTTATCAGAAATGCATTTAGTGTAAATAGAAAAGGTAAATTTACTAAACACAGTGTTCTGTATATAGCTTACCTCTGTGAAAGCAGCACTATCATATTGATTTGGTTTTTAATAATTGTTATTATGTTATCAATGTTGTATTTTAATGCTTCTGAATATTTCTTGTAGATATTCATCACTACATAAATAAAGGTTAATGTTATGATGTGATCTTATGCCACGTTACTGTGATAGGTACAGCCCACCTTTTCGCTGACTCAGTGGCCAAGCACTTGCAGGAATATCGCAAATTTGTCATGTAAACAAACTGGCTGACTTTGTACATGAATTTTTGACGGGTTATGATGTTTTAAATTAAAGAAATTTAGCATTAGTAAAGGTAATGATTTAAAGTATTATTATTTACGACTGTTTTATTGTTCCAAGACAATGACCGTAACACCAGTTTATGTTTTCTTTAGCAGATTTAGACCAGTCAATATAAAGGCTGTGGATAAATACATACACTGATACAGTATATTTACCCTACGGGTACTTAAGAAGTGTTTGCCAAGTGACCCGTAAGTTGACTTTCTCTTATAGTTCTTCGGCTACAAAGAAGAAGACAAAGGTTACTATGCTGGACTTGTGGCTTCGTGTATATTTCTTGGCAGATTCTTCAGCAGGTTTGTTCAAACACGCAGAATTGTACCAACAAATCCATGTACATAACAGTCACAATAGTGATTTATCCTTTGCGTTGATTTCAAGCAATTTTGTTTTGTATACATGCAAGATAACCAGGGGCCGGTTTCATGAAGTGTACTTAAAGTTACGCAATTACTTAGCGTCACGTATTTTTTTGTAATTCCTATGTTTAGTCATATTAAAAAAATCGCGTAATTTACTAAGACAATCATCTTAGCGTTAAGAACGTTCTTAGCCGCTTCATGAAACCGGCCCCTGGCTCGTGTTATGACTGGAAATGTGACGTGTTGCATGTTCTGCAGATCTGTTAACCAATTTAGTTTGCCTGTATGTTTTTTTAAAAATTTCTCAGTTGTCACAAATAATAGTTATAATATAAAACATTCAGACCCGTGGCGTGGTTATTTTTTGGGATGTGTGCATTTTTCAGCTGCAGATTGCGTATTTCCAACAAACATCCATCTCATTTGAGTTCATGGGGAGAGGTTGTGTTGGAGATTTTTCGTGGTCGGGGGGAGGGACTAGTATTGGATAGTGTTCAGCATTTTTTACATCACAATATAAAATCAAGCATGACTAGTTCCCTCCAAGCAGAAGTACTTCCCCAAGCGGAACTTTTGTGTGGGGGGTGCATACACACCTCTCCCCCTCTATCTACAAGCCTCTCAAGATAGATGGATGACAAAGATGATAATTTGCAGGAACAACGGTCTTTCCAGTTCCTTGACACTGGCACAGATTTTGTAAGGACCAAAGTCATAAATTAAAAGTTTCAGGACACAACGATAAACATCAGTTCAGAAAAAATTTCATAATTGACATCTACACTAAAAGATTCAAACCTTGCTACCAGTAATTTTGAATTCTTCAGATATCCCAATTTCATGTAAAGATTTCATTTACACATTGAAAACGAAAAACAGAGGTGAGTTTTTTCTCAACCCAAAAATAACGGATTTAGCTCGTTATGTGCTGAAGCCCTTTACGTGTAAATATAGTTAGTAGTATAAATAGAGGTGGATCCAGGGGGCCTGGGTGGCATGTGCCCCCCTAGACCTTTGGAATCTGGCATGCCCGTAGACCTTTTTGAATGGGCTCATATGACCGTGCCCCACCAGACCCTTGGAAATGTGCCCCCCCCGTTCAGGTTACAATAAGCTTACATAATTGATAAAAAAAATGTTCCTGGTATATTAACAGTATTTGAGATGTGGATCCTCGAATCAAAGTGTTTCTGCTGTGACCGTGTTTTAGTGTTGTTTCTCAATGTTGCAGTTATTTCTGGGGTTGGTTGTCGGACCGCAAAGGGCGACGTCCCGTGATGATTATCTGCCTTCTCACAATGAGCATTACCAACGTCGCGTTTGGCTTTTCAACTGACATCACAAGTGCCATGATCTTCCGACTTGTTGCTGGGGTAACCAACGGTAGGACTTGATTCAGTAGTTAATTGTAGTTACATTGTTCGAAAAGAGTAGGAGTGTAATATTTTAATCACCTCATTGTTATTAGTTCATGTTATTCTGATTGTGGAGAATGATTCACATTTTTGTAGACTTAGCCAGCACATAAATTTAGAATATATGTAATTTAACGCCAAGTCCATCCAGATTTGTTTCAATGAACAATTTCTTTTAATATCAATTTTTGATGATCTTAATGGTGAAGTGCCACTGTAATCTAAATACTGTATGATATAATTGTTTGTTTTTAAAATTATTATAAAATCAACGTTGTAACTTTAAATGAAACAATGTACTGTATGTCTTTGTTTATGTATCTCAAGGTCTTGTTGGTGCGACCAAGTCTGTGCTTTGTGACATCAGTGATGACACGAATCAAGCAGCGGGTATGTCAACAATTGCCCTCGCTTGGGGCCTGGGGATCGTGATGGGCCCCTTCATATCAGGTATGTATAATGTAATTAATTATTAACTAGCAACAGTTGTAACCATTACAGTATTTTGATCGTAAACTTGTTCCTGCTAACCATTTATTTCTGCTATCACCAATTATAACTTCTCAGTAATTCGAACATTATGCCACAGTGGAGCCATCTGGAGGATATTTCACATTCAATTCATAACTTATGCTGATGAAATTTGTTTTTGTGTGAGCTGACTTTGCGCAGAAGTTGTTGTTTGAAAAAAATTGAAGGAAGTTTTTTTGCAAAGGATGATATGTTTTGATGGAAACTGATTTCAAATTGTGTAAATTAACCCTATCACTGAGAAGGTAGAACAAACAATGTAATTTCTTACTGGACCACTGGCGCTGGTTAATGTAAAATATTTGTATTTTTGCATATAATTATATCAGCTACGTGTAAACCATCAATCCAGTTTTCCCCAGTGTTAGAGATGTTCGTACATTAGGCAAAGAGTTTGTCAGTGAATGATTCATAAGGTGTCCACCAGAGGAGCCATGAGTAACTTCGGGTAGCCTCTGCAAGCCAACAGCCGTGGTTGATATTGGGCAAGTTTTTATATCTTTATATACACCCCCTCGTCAAACCACCATGAAGTAAAATTAAAGTTAAATTCTTATATACCACAATATCCAGTCCTCAGAACTCAGTGCTTTACACTTTACTCCCTGGCAGACCTGTTCAATCGAACACCATCTCGACTTCTCTGGGAAGCATCCAGCCGCACTGCAATTAATGCACGAAAACTATCCGTACAATTCATACACAAATATCCACCACTGTCTGTAGCCAGGTACTCATTCATACAGATGAGTGAACTGGAGCAATTGAACGAGAGTGAATGAACTTGCCCAATGTTTAACACGACAGCACAGGATTCGAACCCGGGTTCTCTCGATTGAGAGACAGATGCTCTAGCTACTGCACTACTGCGCACCACACCATCTGCTCTACCTAGAAAAAAATCCACCTGCAACCCCTCAGGCTCCCAATTCCACCTCCCTTATGGTCAGGTCAGGCAGAACTCCCCCCTCAAGAGGAACTATTTTGCCTCAGGAGGGGGTGTGAACACACCCTTTGAACCCCTCCTCCCTAAGGGCCTGTTTTGTAATAGCAGGCCGGTTGTTCTTTCAGGGTATATTGCGAGCCCTGCGAAGAAATACCCGCAGCACTTCTCGGAAGATGGGATGTTTGGGCGCTATCCCTACCTACTGGCCAGCATCATCGCCAGCCTCATGTGCCTTTTACCCCTCGTCATAAACATCTTCTTCTTGCCTGAAACACGCCACAGAAAAAGGCGTGTCATGTAAGTCTACCCAGTAATCTTGACGGTGACCCACAATTAAGGCCAGTAAAGACAGGAAGTGGGATAAAGTACAATTAATTCAGCAAATATTTGTAATGACAATACCCTAGGGGTAGTCTAACAGAAGAGTTCACTAATATTTTTCCAAATTGATGAAATATAAATTATACATACCGGTATGCTTAATAATCCATGCATTTGTTATATCTTGCTTTTATATCAGTTGCCTCCACGCCATATCAGTTGCCTCCACGCCATATCCATGTTTTTGTGTAGTCCATTCATGTATATACAGTGGAACATCACTCTGAAAGTCACTCTCTTTATAAAAAAATTGCTAGGCAAATTTTCAGGTAAAGGTTTGTGTCGTAGCATGATAGATATCAACACTATCAGAATGGCATAGGCTGATTAACTAATATGTTTTCAAGAGGTTTACACCGAATAATTTAAAGTAAAAATATACGGATTTCAACAAAAATTATACAGTGTGTTTATATATTTCAAAATGTTCTTTTGTTTATTCTGGATGAATTTTCTTTTTGGCAGCCTTATTAGTGAGGTGAAGCTTGATGACATGAAGAAAAACAGCGAGGAATTGGTAGAAATGCTCCCTAAGGGACCATCTCACAGTGAAAACACGGAGGGGACAACTCAAAAATGCAGTGGAATTGCAACGTCGAATACAAAGACAGTTGACGTAAAAAGTGCCTTCAAGGACAAGCCAGACACATCTGAGACATCACGGTTAACGTGTGAACTTGACGTCATTGAGGCTGATAATAAACACAGCTGTGAGAAAGATGTGCAGTTGTCAATCGAAGAAAAAGACGTCGCTAAAGCGAAGACAAAACGTGGATGTTGGGATTATGTGAAGGAGATGGATTTTTATACAACGATGAAGTAAGTGTTTTCTGTTGTTTGGGAAAATATGAAACGTCTGTGTTTGAACTGTAAAAAGTGTGTTTCAAGTGTGATTCATTATACCAACCTACCTCTGTTGATCAACTAGATCTATTCAGATTCTCTGTGTTTTTAGACACACTAAAAATCTATAAAAAGAATAATTTTATGTAATGTACATTTTCAGACACCTGTAATTTTTGTGTCTGAATAAATACAGAACATACTGATTGTATGTTTTTGACACAAAATAATTAATTTTTGCACTGCATGTTTTGGAAAAACTGAGAATTTAATTATTTTTAAGTTTGCGGATACATACTGTCATTACGGCAGCCAAATGCTGACATACTTTATCTTTGGACAAGATCAGAACAAATTGAAGTTTTATCCAAAATGGCATATCATACTTGTACAAAACATTTTTCTAATTTTCGAAAATACCTTATCACTTCTTTAAGTTCTCTATATATACCTATTTACTTCTAATCTGTTGTGAACAATGTATTTAACATGTCATAACGTGTCGTTTACTGTCTCAGGACACCAGGTGTATGCATCATTGTCGCCCTCTATTCGCTCGTGTCATTCTGTGTCATTGGCGCAGATGAAGTCTTCACCGTATGGGCGTCGACCGATATTCACCTTCGTGAGTCGTATTTTGGGGCGAGGGATGGAGAGGAGAATACAGATGTAAACCTCTCAAAGTGGCTGGTTTTAAAGTGAGGTTGTCTGTTCCATTACCCGCAATCAGCCTGGGGTGGTAATTATTAGCAGGAAGTTCACTGAATATTTGTCCTTGGATCCAGCCAAACTGATATGTGCCGTTAGCATGTCTTTATAGAGTGAATGGTTTGTTAACAATTTGACCATTTCGACCATGCAGCATTCAAATTGTGAACACTGTTTTTGTCTAATTAAAAGCCATTTGGCATGCATGATAGTTTCCAAGACACTCATTTATTCTAGTTACGCATATCAAAGAATGAGGAAGAGACAGCCTCAGTTTTAAAAAACCGCACCATTTTGTCATTAAAGTCTAGTCTAGTAGACTAGTATCATCCAACCCATAGGCAGATCCAGAAGGGCCTGGGGGGCACGTGCCGCCCCCAAGACCTTTCGAATTTAGTGTGCCCGTAGATCTTTTTAAATGGGTGCACGTGACTGTGCCCTCCCCAGACCTGTGGAATGCGCCCATATTCAGGTTACAATAAGGTGAATAGACGTCGACGTGGCGGTGAACATTTTCAACAGCACCCCCCATCTTCCGATGTCACAGTTAAACCACCCGAAACAAGCTGAAGAAGAGCTGAAGATATGGCAACGTGGCAGTGAAAAATTGTCAACATTCCCTCCCCCCGTCTTTCAATGTCATGAATGATCCGACAACGCTACAGTAGAGTCATGCTGAAGGCCCGGCTCAGACCATTGAATATCCAGTAAAGATTTTTTGGGCCCCTGCTAGACTATCCTCTGGATCCGCCCCTGAATCCTCGCATACCAGGAGTACTGCTGATTACATCAGTCTCAGTACCCCAAGCAGATCGCCTTGCGAAACTCTGAAGATAAGCTCCGCCAATAATATTGCTTGCCGGGATGTTCCAGTGGTCTTCTGGATGGTTTTCAATTCAGCCAAACTCTGCTCATGGAAAGTTTGTGGAGTACACGTAATTATTTGATTTCACAGTACCGCTCAGCGGCTCGTGAGATTGATCGAATTGGTAATTAAAGTGAGATTTCCGTTATTTGATGGGTCTCTATTGTTCTCACTGGTATTACAGTCATGACTGGCACGAATTCAGTTACGAGTTTGATTCAGCTAACTTCCATACAATGCTTACTAGGAGATCTCCCAGGGGTAGTGTGCGTAGGCACCATCCCTGGCTTGCGAGGATGGTATCATCTTGACCTTCCAGATGTGTTTTAAAGTATATGTCACATAATATTTCATATTGTAGGTAAGCTTAAAATATTACCGAATATGTCTTAAGATTCATGCAGCAGATGCGTGTTTGTTGGTGCCTTTCAGATGGACTTGGCTTTAGAACAGAGGAGATTGGGATAGCCATGGGCTTGTCCAGTCTTCCCCTGTTGTTTATGCAGGTCTACCTCTTCCCTGCTGCAGAGAGGAGGTTCGGCTCAAAGAAGGTACATGTGCACTACTATCTCCTACTGTTCTGATTATTCCTTTCCTTGGTGTTCGCTCAAACTGCAACTATGGTTTCTCGAATGTAAGTCGCTGTGCTTTGAAAGGTTTTGCAGAGGGCCGCAGATCTTGTCTTTCACTGATGTCTCTGTGGGCCAGGTTGCTTTTCGCTCATTTTCGCGTATATGTGTGGCGGCTTAGGAAAACCAGTCACATTGACAAAAAAATAATATGTATTTTTATTCAAGAAATGGAAAGCAACACAATTTTTACTTCCAATACAGTTTACTGTATTCAAATATTCCCACCAGAACCAAAGTTACAAGAATTTAAAGAGGGCCCCTATCAAAAATTAGTTCAGGAGAAAAATCAGTTTTAAAGTCGAGAGTCATTATTCACATGAAAACAAAACTTCATGATGATATAACAAAATATCTGCTGCTATTACCATATACAATATGGGCATGGGAACTTCTGTCCCAGGTTTTAAGCGTTCGCAAAATAGAGTGCTTTTAATTCTAAAACGCTGCAACCTAGGACGAACTTCACGGTTACAAAAACAAAAAAAGTTCAACTTTCTCTTAGGTAATCAGGAAACTACTTGGTGAACTTATAAATAAGTATGTTAGCTAAAAGATCGCAGCGAAATCTCAAAATCAACCCGAATACGCAAAATCAACTTTATGATGTGTTTGCGGGCAATTACGCTTGGCGACTTCCGACTGGTTTTCCTAGGCCGCCAGACATATAGCAATCTTGAAGAATGTGTTTTACAGTCATTGGAGCCATGCCACATGTTTCTCCAATGTATAATTTAGAGTGCATTTGGTGCATGAGTCTGCAGTGTCCAGTCCAATCCAGATTAATCAATTTTGTCGATGTTTGGTTGGTCCATGCCTCTGAAAAGTCGAGCTTTTATGCAGGATAACATTTTACCAGTTCCAAAATGTCTTGGTAGATATGCACATACACGTGTGTGCACATCTGTATACAATCCAGTGCAAACGGGCACACCAACACATAAATACATGTGTGTATTGTGTGACACACGTTTTGAAAGCATACTTTAGATGAATAACAGTGGCAGTCAATAATTAATGAATAAGCTTTTTTTGCTCCTCAAATTTCCACCTGTCCAAATTCAAATTTCAACCCGTCCAGACATGAACTTTAGTCTAGATAAAGCTATGTGATCAGTTTTAAAATAATCTTATGTGAGCGATGATTATTTTAGATTATATAAAATGTTTTTTTATCAAATATGTAGGATTGCTGAGACATGAAAACATGTTTCGTGAAGTGATGCCATTTGATGTAATTCAAAAGAGAAAATCTTAAAATCAGTGTTCAACAGGAAGATGCAATGCATTAAATGTCTAAACATCACAAGACCAGAAAAGGCGTTCGATCATTTTCCTGTGTTATTCTCAATAATTGTGTACATTTTCATCCAGTTAAATGATGTCAGCAGTCAACAATGTGTCACACTAATACTGCCCCCTAGCAGTCAAATATTTCCCACAGTGGCCAGCCACAAACCAGTCATAATCGATCATCAATCGGCATAGCCAAACTGGTGATCAATAATTAAAATCAAACCAACACTACATTCTCCCATTAATACTGACCTGCATTTGTTGCCATCTAACAGCCGATAAGACAATCGAACATGTTTAGGTATATATATAATATATATAGGAAAGGTTTCAGGAAAAAATGCGATATATCCATTTTCTTCGTTTTGAGAAAAAGTCACTTTTGTGTTTCATCCGTAAAGTTTATATAACAACTTATAAATTAAGTTCATATATATTTAGAATCCAAAACCATAGAGAATGTTGGCAAACTCTGAAATATTTGTTGCACATTTGTTATACAAAATGTGATTTTAAATTATTTTGTTATCAAAATGCTGTATATTCATACATCGCATGCCATCACTCTGCATAGCTGTACATGCGGCACAGCAGTACTGATTGGCTGAAAATGGATATGTCGCATTTTGATAAAAAAAAGACGAATAGCACTTATCACATTTTAAAAACAAATGCTCTTGTGCACGTCGTTTCATGGGGATTTATTGCGTTTTTGTATAAATTAGATAGTCTCCTAGCTCAACATGTGTTTAAACAAATGTTTAGTCCTGGTTTGGGAAAATTTCAAAAATGACGTTTATTGCTTTTTGCCCTGAAACCTGTCACATATATATACTGTGTATATAATATATATATTATAATATATATATATATTATAATATATATATATATATATATGACTAGCCAATGAGTGTCTCCCCTTAATGTAATAAGCCATTTTGATAAAAAATCTGAAGAATATTTTTGCGAAATAGATCCTTATTGTAACTTCCTACCACTCACTTATTTATGTTTCACAAACAGATTGCTGGGCAAATTGGTCTGAGTGAAAGATTTGCACCTGTCTTACGAAAAATCACCATCTCATGTAAACACTGCTATCAGCATTAAGCATCCGGGTGGTTAAGAACCAATGACAGACTGCTGTTAATATAACTGCCTTGGAAGTCACGCTCATTCAGAAGACGCAACATGGAGATGGGCGGATAATGACCTGCTGACTATATATACGACGGGTTATAGGGCAAAATGCGATAAACAGCATTTTCGAAATTTCGCCCACACCAGGCCTAAACGTTTGTTTAAACACATGTTGAGCTAGGATACTAATTTTTACAAAAATGCAATAAATCCCCATGAAACGACGTGCACAAAAGAGCATTTGTTTTCAAAACGCGATAAGTGTCATCCTTCTTTTTTATCAAAACGCGATATATCCATATCACATATTGCATAACAAATTTGCAACAGATATTTTAGAGTTTGCCACCAGATTCGAAATTTATATTAACTTAATTTACAAGTTGTTATTTAATATTTGATGATGAAACACAAAAGTGACTTTTTCTCAAAACGGATATATCGCAATTTGCCGTGAAACTGTCTGTTCATTTGTAACTTCTTTTCTACTCTGTTTTCAGACATTCGAGATCTCATGTTTGTTTCTCATATTTTTGGCTACAACAGTTGGTACATTGAGGATTCTTCTTAACCAGTAAGTACCAGTAACCACCAGGTGAGAAAGTCGGAAACAATTATTACAATTTTACTTGAAATGAGGTAAGCTACATATAGCATGGACGCAACCAAAATTGGCGGGTGTCACCATTGCTTAGATTTGGAGTCGGCAGCATTGCAATGGTGATCCATGAGTGATGCTGATTTGATCGACTATAAATAAGTAAACTTTACGTAAGAAAGTTTAAAAATCATGTCTGAATAACGTTCCAGACAAATATACCTGCTGATGTGTTTGGCCAACTATCGTCACTATCAATAGTTCACTGTGCTATCGCCAATAACTATCGTTAGTTTAATTTACTATCAACAGTATTGCAGCGTGACATTGACTATCGCAATGTATCGATAGTTCAATGTATCGTTACGTCGCTCGTAAGAATGTAACCTCTTCTTGGCTGTTTCAGACCTACAACACTGTGGGTGTGTCTTCTTCTGTGTATGGGTATTAACAAGATCAGCACTGTCACTTGCTTTTCGGCCGTATCCATTCGCATAAACAACTCCGTTCCCCCGGAGAAAGTCGGTGCCCTTAACGGCATTGCGATGACCTTTGCTGCCCTCACCAGGTGGGTTTTCGTACTTGTGCTATAAAATTAAATGTCAGGTGGACAGAATTTAGTTTTCTGAGGCTAGCATTGTGATATATGTATTATAAGTTGGCGTTACTCACTGAGGATTGGACACTGTGCAATATAAGAACTTTTTCTCACTTAGTCCTCTTTGTGCCCCAGGTGGCACATGAGACTTCCACAAGAGAGCGCACTGGTAGCATTACAGTGTACAGCTATTCCTTGTAGAAATTATAATTTGTTAACTATTTGTCTTCATGTCAGTGTTGTGGATACATTATTGTTTAATTTAAAGTACAAAATGACACGTCATATATCTGTCAACTATTGCATAAGAAACAGTGTTACATTATCGTTATGTTATGCCTGACATGATGTATAGGTGCCATTATTATTCCACAGAACTTAACAATGCATGTTCCAGGGAGCTCATACTTGCATTATGCATGTTCCAGGGGCCTGGCTCCAACAGTCGGAGGCAGTCTGTTTGCATGGTCGATCACGAGTGGCGTGAAGATTGGCTTTCCGTTTGACGTCAATCTTGTGTTTATAATATTTGGCAGTGTGTTTCTCGCAAGTAACGTCTTGTGCAGCATGACGCCGAAGAGACTAAACCATCAGACCACTGCAAGACACAGCAAGACCCACTAACTGCTGGTCACTTGGTCCGAGCAGCGTGGACATACGTGTCCACTCTGAGTGGTGGAGATAGATAGATGTTTTTTCTGACAACACATCACTTTATCTGCCAACTTTTTTTTGTTGAAATCCGGGAGATTCATCAGCGATACAACACGCATCCCATGTCGCGTTGTCTCGTCGCACTCGGATCTTAACATCGGAAGATGAGGGGGTGCTGGTGGAGATTTTTTGCCGGAACTCCACCAGTTCACTGTCTCGAAGATGGGGGATGCTGTTGGAGATTTTTCGTCAGAAGTTCAGTGGTTTAGCATGAGATACACCCAAAATCCAGGAGACTCCCGGATTTCACGGGAGAATTAGGAGGTATACATCACAGAAGAGAAACTGGGGCTGGTTTCATGAAGTATTCAGTTATGCACTTACTTAGTATCATGTCTTTGCATAAACTCCTATTTTTGCTTTAAAAAACACTTCATATACTAAGACTATCATCTAAGCGTTAAGAATATGTTTACCAGTTTCATGAAGCGGCTAAGAACGTTCTTAACGCAAATATGACTATCTTAGTAAATGGTGCATTTAAAAAAAATAGACAAACAGGAGTTTAAGCAAACATGTGACGCTAACTAATTGCATAACTTTAAGAACCCTTTATGAAACCGGTACCGGTCCCAGGTGTTTACACCCATTACATAATATAAAATGCAATAAAAAGGAAGTATTTGAAAGAAATTACAGAAATGTAATAATTTTGAGAAGATAGCAGAGTTACCTGTCAAAATCCTCTGGTCTTGCTCAATGGAGCTTTTGGGTTCTTTGTGATGCTTTTGTCATTGTCATAGTGCGCTGCTCTCTGTTGTCACGATGACCCAAAACCAATATTCTAGTTCAAGTTGTTTCCAGCACTTGGCAACGTTCTATTAACTGACCAGTCTGTATATACCGTGGTTACAATGTTATGGTCTTATAAGGTTTCATTCAACTAGTCAGCTTTTTCACAACATTATCGCCAAGCCGACCTTTCTACGCTGGTCACTGCCTGGGTGCATGTCATCCTCGGTCATTCTTTTGCGTCCCAAATTGAGACGGGACTGACATTAACGTGATCTCCAAGTTACGAGGGATACACAGTCCCCAATGTTGAGAGCCAGGTTTTTACACCAAATATACCATATCTGCCCTGTGTGGGTTTTGAACTCGGAGCGCTGGCATGTCAAGCGGATGTGCTAACAACTACACTATTACGCTCTGACTCTGTAAAGTATTCTGAGAGGTAACTCTACTATCATATAAAAATGAATCCGGAATCAACCTACATGCGTAATATGAAATCATCCTATTTCTACAGTGGACCCTGCACAACTCTCAGAGACTGGTAACAAATCCGTAAGACCCACAAATATATCCATATTATAATCTGCATTCACTGGTGAATGCAGATTATAGGAGCTCAGAAGAGCGTGACTCTTGACATCATTTATCTGATGCTCCATTAATGGTGGACACAAATTCACAAAGACCAGAAAAACGTGTAGGGTTTCAAATTTTGTCAAACCCCCACCCGCCCCAACCAATACTAGGTGTAGGTCTGTGGGTCTTACAATTTTGAGCAATCCAAAATTGCAATTTTGAGCAATCCAAAAAGGCTCCTAAAACCACAGCTGATATCTGCAGGATCCAACTGACATGACATGGTTGCCAAGACGTTACGCGCCATAATAAAAATATGCATTAATGTATGTTCCACGCAATAGGCGGCGTCGTAGCAATTTATTTTCCCCATGGTACATGGTGTAATGATGGCGTTATCAAAACCATCACCCATCCAAATGTAACGCTAACGCTGTTTAGGACATAGGCACCCATCTCTATTCACAAGCCATTTGATAAACACGGACCGTTTAAAAATGTAGGGAATGTCTTCAATGCCTGTAAGATTGTCAAATTTTAGAATATATGTAAGGGGTCATGTCAGAACGTCGATGTCCGATATCAGACGAAATTACTTTCGTTTGAGGGAGAAGGGTCGGGATCTGAGGTAGTTTAGTCTGGCATCGGACATTGATGGTTTACTTTTCTAACCGATAGTGCTAATATATTTGTATCATCATATCAATATTTACACACTTTCGTCTGAGGCCAGGTGAAACTAATTTCATCTGGTATCGGACATCGACATTCTGAGATGATCCCTAAGACTTGCAGGTAAACCATAAGGGATTACTTGTGTGGTCATTACTGTATTCCGTTGAATAACAGCTGGACCGTTTCACTAAGATAATGGGCTCAAAGAAAATTTATCATTAAACAGCGGCGTTTTCAAAATGAAAAAAACCATTGGCATTGTATCACTGTGGACACTATTTCCGTGACACACCAATGAAAGTGTATGCTCGCATCGACACTTAATTATATACACGATCACTGTTAATGGGCGAAATTGATTTTAAAGAATAAAATCAGGCTTATGAGCTCATGAGAATGTTTCTGAAATGGTCCCCTAATGGTCATTGTTTCAGAGCATGACTGTCCAATGATGCCCGTTGAGGGTGAGATCAAAATTTATCAGGGATGGGCCGGACAAATCATGCGTGGGCTCAGTTTTACATGCGCATGATTCGGGGTTGTTGGATTTAAATGTTGGAAATTTGGGGGTAGGTAAATTTTCAGTGCACTGAGTATTGCCAACATAATTGTTGTGCAAATGTACAAAATGCGGGTAAGATTTGGGGTGGCGTTGGATTTCAAATCATGGACATGGTGTCTCCTCTGATTCCCTCCAGTCCACCTCATGGTAGATAATTACTGCTCCTTATGTAGCTGAAACAATGGCTGGTCTATTTGATTCGAAAGTGCTATGATAATAATAGTGGTCAGTATTATTTTCATGAATATATACTGTAGGTCGGTATAGATTGGACAATAGCTGCTGGTGCTTATAAAATATGCATATATATGTATGATTCAGGGTATAACCTTGGGTGTCTGCCTTAATTTTTACTTGACATAAACAACAATTACAATGTAGCAGGGATTGAATTTTGATGCATTTAATATTGACATTTTCAGTGCAGTTTTAATGATAGATTCATTCAAACTTATCAACATGATGTTGTCTTCAAGGCTGCCTTTGGCAGTTACAAATGGAGTTAGCATGTGATGTGGGCGATAACATGGATATGATGACATATAATATTAACTAGTCATGCATGACTTTTCTGAAGTTTTCAGTTTCAGTTGCAAACACATTTATCAACCAATGATGATAAGTTATTTAGCTATACCGGTTTTTAGGTGACTTACACATTTTTCTCTGACAAAGCAATCTGGTAATAATGAGAACGTTTGATTGATGTTGAGAGTATTATATACATAAGAGCTTTAATGTAGTTTGTTTACACCAATGTTTGTGTGGTAATAAATGTTAAATGTAATTAATGTATAGTTTTCAAAAGTTATGTTGTTTATTAATGTATATGAAGCAGTGTTTTGTAGAAACATGACTATTTTTACAATGAACAATTTGTAAAGATGTTGATTACTCGTGAGTTGTTGTTTTTTAATTGTTAGTCCTTTCTTGTTAGGACTATTGCCATCACTCTGTATTCGCTGTGCGCCGATGTTAGCTGCCGTATCTCAGAAACCGTTCAGCAACTTTTTCTCTAATTTTGCATAGACATATCTTAGGGCACTGCCACTATGCACGATAAATCTGTATTTGATTGAATCATTCTAAGGGCACCTAATGACCCCCAAAAAAGGACCCCAAAACTGGTAAATGTTCACATTTTGCCTATTTTTTCAAATTTGCTAACTAAATTCTCTGCGGCAGCAGCAGATCTATCATGCTTCCAGTCCTTTTGTTCAACTAATCCCTTTTCCTACAACATCTGTCACATCTCACTGTGGCAGCCCGATGGGATCTGTGACTAATCTGTAATTGGTCACTGGCAGAGGCTTGTTTCAATAGATAGCTCACTAGACCCCTGGACGGTTGTGCCTGCATTCTAAGGGGTCATCCTGAAACAACCAAATGTCAACCTTAGAAGAGTTGACATAGTTCCGTTATACACAAGAAATCAGTATTTCATTGAATTATTCTAGTATCATCAGCATATAGTAGAACATACATTTGCAAGAAAATGTCTACATCATCATCACTAAGGTTGTTGTAAATTTCACCAGCTGCCATGTCAAGTCCCTTATAATTATGACTAACAGTGTTCAAAATCGTTCAGGTAAATAGCAAATAACAAAGGAGACAAGTGTTCTCCTTGTGGTAACTCTACATCACATGAGAAGAAGGCTGACACAGCCCCCCAAATGTTTACACTATCTACTGATGTGGTTTTGAGAAGGACCCTTGAGACTATCCCCTAACAGTATATTTTGTGTATTGTGCCAGAAACAGAACACTATTCCCCTTCCCAAAACATCTGTCATATGCGGAGTCTGTGTCTTGCATGGATATCTATTTTATGCAGTTGTTTTATATAAGCAGGAAGTTTGTGAAATTAGTTATTCTTAGGCCACAGAACAGTAATTCCCGGTTTTTCGTCAATGCATGTATTTAAAAATATGTGCCACAATGTTTTATTTTCTATTATAATTATTCCTCTAAATGCAAGTCGTGGTGCAATAAGTGAACAGTAAATTTGTCAACATTTTACTTCTATCATAACCCTTAATGATCTGTAACTAAGATTCACCAAAAAACATTTGATTAATTATTACCTACATAGTTGTTTGATTTCTGCCCGGCAGAAACGGCAACAATAGGAAATACATGCCATTGATAGGCAAACGTGTTCTTTTTTATAGAAAACGTCAGTTTCTTTCTGTACCTGTCTACGTATGATAACCATTTGTCCGCCCTGCTCACAATAAACATCACACGAATGATAAAAGGAAGATCACTGCCACTTAACTTGTGGATTATTATTATAAAACTGCTCTTCTACTGCTTGGTGGACAGTTAATTAGTGGCTCAAGTTCAAATACATCAGGACGTTTTTCACAACTGTATGATAGTTTATGCTCAGTAGTGTGCTGGCAGCCAATAAACATATAGGCTTGTGTGAAAAGGATAGTTGGCAGAAGAATTTATTTCAAAGCACCATTACATCCATTTAGCCAGGCAGCAGTCACACTGTCAGAGTGTCTGCTGCTATGTTTGTATACATAGGCTTAATGATTCCAGTACACCAATCTGTTGACACAATGTCAGATAATAGAACTAGGTTATACATCTTAACAATAACTATAATTAGTTCTGTGGGCCTTTTCACTTTTTGACCCCTATCATGTTCAATGCTCCATAACTTTGCCAATTTTTGTATCAGTCGTAATTTTTGAAACCGTATAAAGCACCCTACCAATCCTTTACAAGAATGTAGGAAAATAATGTTACAATTTTTCCGACTTATCACTCATTTGGTCAGCCGGGGTCACATATAGACGTATTAGTCCAAAGGTCTTCAGGGCCACTTGGCCCATTTTTATCATCATGTATGCACGTGTTCGTGCACACTGTGCCATGAATGCCATAGATGTCCAGAATGATCAAGTCCAGGTACATTTTATAATGATCAACAATAACAATATTATTCAGATGCCAATTATTAACTTTTTGGAATTTGTTTTTTTAACATTGTACCAATTGCAGAAAATGGTGCACTGATGCTCTTAACAAGCGAATCTGTCATCTCGCATGTTAAGAGCATCAGTGCACGTCATGGAATACCCGAAGAGATCGTAGCAGACAACCAACCGTTTGGTAGCTATAGTTTTCGGCAATTCGCGAAGAGTTGGGGTATCACAGTGACTACATCGAGCCCAACATATGCTCAATCGAATGGGCAGGCAGAGCGAGTCGTGCAAACGTTGAAATCGCTCCTCAAGAAGGCAGACGAAGAGGGTCGTGATCCCTACATAGCGATGCTAGAATACAGGAACACGCCGATCAGTGGACTCCGCTATGCACCGGCACAACTGGCAATGAGCAGACTACTGAGGTCAAAGTTGCCGACAACCAAAGCCGTTCTTGAGCCGCGAGTCGTAAACGCGAAACAGGACTTGACAGACAGACAGACACGGTTCAAACAAGACTATGACCACGGTGCTACATCATTGAAGCCGTTGAAACCTGGTGATGTAGTACGAGTCCAGAGAAAGTGGGGCTGGGATCCCGCTATCGTTCAGCGGACACACGAGAGTCCGAGGTCATACGTGATCCAGCATGAGGGAGGAGAACTCCGTCGCAATCGTCGTCATCTACGGAGGACACGCGAGCAGCCGCCGCTGATTCTTCCTCAGATGGACGATCCCGACGTTCGAGGAGAAGGTAACGCTCTTCAGATGCCGGTACCGCCAGACGTGCCATCGCCACGAAGACTCGTCGCTGTGCCGCTACGAAGAGTCGTCGCTGAGCCACCTCCGCAAGAAGAGATTCCACAGAATGAACGATTCTCTAGATACGGTCGTGCAATCAGAAAGCCAATGCGATTTGACATTTAATTGTGTTTTTCAATACTATTTGACATTGGTAGTATTATTGATCTGTTTCGCAAGTAACCATTATGTGACATTCTATGTGATTTTTGATAGTCGATATAATGTGACTTTTAGCCTAGTTTGCTACTCGCTTGATATCGATTTATCCACAGCGAACATTCGTTAAAGCTGATGAATGTGTTTTTGAGTTTATGAATACAGTTTTTTTTTAGTCTTAAAGGAGGGATGTCATGTATCAGGATCGTTATAACTGGTACGTTATACAGCTACTTACTACAGTGAGCTCTTACACCGTTGATGGTAATAAAGGGTTGTTGTCTTCCGGTCAAATTCGAGTTGCACATGTCTAGTGTTTCCAGTTCCAATTAAACAAGCAATATGCTGCTTTATAAAGCATAACAAAATCCAAAGATGTTAAATTATCTAGTGCAATTTCGAAGTATTTAAACCCGTTTTCTCGTAAATATATCCGTTTTAACATTTTGCATGCCGAAAACGTGGACGGATCGACATAAGTCAAGCGATTGTTTGACAGATCAACATCTTCTAATTGTCGAGCGTAGCTCAAAATTGCTCTGAAATTGTTATTTCTTTTACCCAAAAAGTTGTCGGATTGGTTTAGTGCACGTAGAAGTGGCAAGTGTTGGAGAAACTCTGGATGGATGGATTCGACGACTCCGTGACTAGCATCAAGAACCTGCAGGTGCGACAACCCGACCAGAAGACCGTCGACTGGATTAAGAGTCTGCGTTCCAGAAACGTTGAGGAACAAAACACTGTTGGGACAGCTGAACCTTAACATCTTCCCGAAAGTCGGCATACGCTTAAAATTCGACATACTGGCGTCAATATATCGAATTGTAGGCAACACAAAGACGTTAGGTGAATATGTGTAGTCTTTCACGCATTCTCCGAGAACGGTCGAGTTGTCAACACGGAGAAGTGGCGGAACTGGTGGAAAGAAATCGTTCGCGTGAAACAGCCTAATACTTGAACGAACGTAATGATATTTGTAGCCAGGGCCCACCACGTTTGAATGGGACATGTCAATAATCTCTAACTGGCCTAAATGGTGCAACTTTTCGGTGTCATGTGTCATAGAGAATTCCAGGGGGTCGTACGCGACGCAGAGTTGCCGTAGCTGAGAGAGGCAATTCACGTCTCGTGTGACGAATGTTGTTAGCAAAACATTTCGCAAGCTAAGACGCTTTAAGCGCTTCCAAACGGGGCCATCGCAAAAATCATTGATATCATATACGTGCAATCCGTATTCAGAGTCGTAATTGAACGTGTCGTCGAGAACCACTGTGTCGATGGAAGTGTCCTGCATGTGTCTGAGTGCATACACCGTTTGTTTTACCTTCAATTCGTTGTTGGCGTACACGATTAAAGCTCGCAAGTTCTTGAAGTTGGAGAAAGCGCCAGTTTCTATATGGGCGAGGTACGCGCGACGAATCATCAAAGTGGTAATGTTCGAATCACGGATTGCACCAAAAGTGTCTGTCGTTATACGTTTCATACCGTTGGTTACATCACCGTTTTCATAACCGTCCAGGATGAGAGTGTCTAGCTTTGGAAGTCTGCCGTAGACATCAGGTAAATTAATGTCTTGCGATGTCACTGAAAGTATTTGCAATTCTCTGAGATCTTCTAAGATTCCTATAGGATATTCACCAGCCTTTCCTTGTTCGGCAATAGAAAGAAGCTGTAGCGACGGCAAACATGCGAAAGTCTCTCTTGGCAGTCGTGCAGGGTCGAGATTATTGTACGGTATGATCAACTGTCGCAGACGCCGCAGGCCGGAGAAGCAGTTCTTCTCCAATACACGAATGCCACAGAACGTCAAGTTCAATTGCGTTAAATTCGGCAAATGTCGAAATGCATACCTAGGGATAGTTGTAATACTGTTGAATGCGAGATTCAGCTCCGTTGCTCGACTCGAGATGTTTATGGGAAGTTGCGTGATATTTCGTGAGCTGCAGTCGATCGTAAGACGTTTGACCAGATCGGAGTGACGCGTCTCCTGGCAGCGGTGGCAGGAGAGAATTCCCCACAGAGCGCACAGTGTAACAAGGAGAGGCCACAACGACGTCATTGTATCGCAGACCACCGATCTGGAAAGATGAAACAAACATTACATCAGTGTAATTAATAGTGTATACAATAACACCAACTAATTTATTCACAATAGTTGAGGAATGTACAATATTCAGAACACCGACCGACCGACCACACCACACGTGTGTGTGTGTTTGTTTGTTTGTGTGTGTTTGTGCGTGCGTGTAGAATGAATTACTTTACAAAGAAATAGCATGCTAGTTAGGTTGGTAACAGCAGTCTGCATATTATAACTTATAGTTTCTAAGTACGAATAATCCCCATACCAAATGTGTGAGCCCGTTACCTAGACCCGTTTATCAGCCCTTGAAAGACCAAAAAGACTGGTGTAGTAAGTTGAAAACACTATCCATCGAAAACACTACGGTAGTGTTTTGAGCGTACCCTCATTATAATAAGAACACATACTTTCAGGACAGGATGAACGCAACAAAGCGCGCAGAATGAGCAAATGAATTAAACAGTTAACTTTGCCGCAATCTCGCAGCCTGCGTATGTTTAACTCAATAGCATGAAACTCTTTCAAAATGAACATGCAAGTTTGTCAGGTATACACTTTGTTTCCATTTCAGCACACCCGGTAGATGACAAAAGGGTCTATACGGAAGCCACGTCTTTATGGTACTGTGATCTGTGTACACAAACATCGTTGTTTGTAGTACAGTAGCCATAGCCACAATCTCTACCTCAGTTGCCCATGTTCCATTGTTGGCCATCCCGCTGGTTGAAACATACTGATTAATGTTTGCGCCATTGTAGTTGGTAAACATTTAACAATGTGTTGGTTCGCAAAAAAATGCTATTACCAGGTCCCGCACCATCTGTAGTTCGCTTGTGTGCCGGTCAATTCGAGACTCCTGGCTAAAAAAAACAGTTGCCATCACTTGTGATGGCGTCCGTCAGCTTTGGCTCGGTTAGATTAGCTATATGCTGTCTAGATTTCATGTTTTTAGGTAACGGAAGGTTCAAGCATCCAGCTTAGTATCTTCGCCAGGCTGATATGTAGTTGGAACTTGGCACGAACGCAAGCTGCTGTGTGATCTTTGTTAGCATTATATCAGGCATCTCGGTGTCAGGTTTCTCGTCGGGCGGGTCGAAGTTCGGCGGCATGTCGGCGGTCGGGTCGAAGTTTGGCGGCATGTCTGCGGGCGGGTCGAAGTTTGGCGGCATGTCGGCAGGCAGATCGAAGTTTGACGGCATGTCGGCGAGCGGGTCGAAGTTTGCATGGCGGTTTGTCGGCGGGCGGTTCGGGTGTCAGGCATTTCCTTTGCTGCCGCAGGTATGACCGATCGAGTCAAGATGCTGTCGCTTACAGTAATGTTTCAGGTTGACACCGTGAGCCTTCTCTTTCAGAATGATACTCCACGCATGAGATCGTAGTTGCCATTTTGCATGACAGCGTGGATGGTGTACGGGCCAAGCCACGGATCACACGTCTTCCCGCCTTTCCTGTCGGCTCGTCGGAGATTCCAAAGAAACCCCTCTCTTGAATGATATATAACTCTAACCCACCATAACTCAGTCTAACCATAATTTAACTTAATAACCTCGACCATAATGAATAATTAGTTATTCCCGTCGCCTCATCATGACACTAACTATTTATTTCCGCCGTCTTACTTGTTCAAATGATTACGCTATAATTAACCCTAACCGTAACTAATTATAGTAATGACATTATGCCTAATTAATGTTTTATGACATTTTACACTAACTATTTATTCCCGTTGTCTAATTGGCTCCAAAGATTATGAACTTGACCTCAGTGTGTAGGATGATTCCCAAAGGTGACTGGTGTAACTGGTAAAATATACGGACGGTAGTTTTTTGAAATTGGTTAATGTTTTGAGCAGCGTACGTAGGGGTAGTGTTTTGAGCGTAACCGTGGTGTTTTGAGGGTAGGCTCAAAACACTGCGGTAGTGTTTTGAGGGTCCGCTCAAAACACTACCGTAGTGTTTTCAGCGGGGTAGTGTTTTCAGCGTTCTACACCGGCCCCTTGGGTTTTGGGGGTGATTTGGGTTTCACCCGCTTTATTTAGATCTCTATTGTTTACAAATCAGCCATTTTGTTTATAAATTTTGGTAGGCAAAATAATATAGCGAAACTATAGCTTGGAAACAATTAAATATATTAAAGGAAAACAAAAAGCAACATTTTTGTGAAAAGAAAGAGTTAATGCAAACTAACAATTTCCAACTACAATCAAATTTTTAACGTCAGCGGTTTACCAGGAAAAAAAATTTGAATACATAACTACCGAATTTCTACGGACCGCGCCATTGTTAGAAGAAATTGACGTCACAGTGTCTCCGTAATTTGTGTGGCGTACTAATTGTCGGATTTTTCAGATTCTTCTTCTGATGACTAAAATCAAATGGATTCAGAAATAGTTGGTTACTGCTAGTCAAAAGTATCAGCCAGCATGATTACTATCTTATCAGTAAATGTGTTTATTCAAACTTCCAAAACTGATAATGTAAATGTTGTTTACATGTCACGTATTAATATGTGGACCACCGACTTATGCATGGGACCACAGATGTTATATAGTCAAAGTTCCTGATGACCAACTTTTCAGTAGTTCAGTTACTCAGATTTAGAACGATTAATTGATATAATGATTAGGTAGGGTGATACAGAATGGGCACTATACATCTTCACACAAAAAACCCAGATAGTATCAGGTGGACGTATTATGTTCTCAGGCAAGTATTCCTGTTCGTGTCTTGTTTCAATCAGAACTCTTTCTGTTTATTGGTCAAGTTCTCTCAAAGTATTTAGTATACAGTATTTACAAACTGTATAAAATGAATACATATCAAGTTTGGTACTTACTCCATCAACTGTGCGTCACCGTTACATGTTGCACAACACAGTTGGTTTGATACACTCTGTGACCAAAAAAGGAGATCCTCGAATCCCTTGCCTCGGGCCTTCGCAGTTAACTTGCGGTTGATGCCATTCGCCCGTGCCACATCATGTTGGTGATCGAGCTAGCTGAAATGCAAAATGCAATTTTTATTTTTGATCCAAATTCAAGATCTTTTCACAACAGCTGTTACCTGTTTTTGCTATTAGTGTGCAAATAACAAGGTAGTGAAGATGTGTGCACATGGTATGTCATTAAAGATATTTCGACAATATTATGATTATTGAGTGATGCCAGTATTTTTATAATACAGACATGGTATATCTGGTGAGCTCATTGATAACTATATTTGGATCACATAATTACTCCCAGAGATATCCTTCGTCCAAATGCAGTTATTTTTTAATGTTTTTTGAGAAAATGACCATAACATATGGCATAATGGATAAAATTACTTGATATTGACACCCTTATTCCATGAATAAGAGTGGATTAAAGGTTTGTAATTTTGTAGTTTGTAAAGTAATCTCTGTTGATAGTAAACGTAAAAATAATAAGCTATCATAATCTGGCATAAAAACATTTTATTATTTATGTCTCAAAAACACTGTTTTACCTGGGTTGTGAAAAAATTTAGTAACATTATTGTAATATTTACTAAATACAAATTAACACATTTTAAACGTTTTACAATATAGTATATGGTGATATTCTTCGTCACATCGACATTAGTCACACATAATATACATAAATAATAGGCCAAACATTTCTCATATCGACATATGACAACGTCTAATGCAATGTGGATGAATAAGATACCTATTCATCAGAACGTATTTACAAGTTTTTGTTCATTTAATGCAAAACACATTAAGTTTTGCAATGTTATTATAAACAACAATTCCAGCCCACGTTAATCCGTTACTGTAATATCGCTCATCCGACTTGATATACTTAATTTAGTTTACTTAGGTTATTCCTGACCGTAGGCGGTGGCCTCGATGGTCAGATCTACGTCTGTTTCTGTAAAAGCTCTACGGCTTCCTGATAAGGCGGCTTTGCAGTCGTAGAGAAATTCTTCCGTTCTCCAGTGGTTATCTAGGCGGGTTTTAAATGAGTTGATACTAGGTGTATTTATTACCTGTTATGGTAAATTGTTCCATAATCTTGTAACTCTGATTGAAAAACTCTCCTTTCTTGTATTTACATGTGAACGGTCTTGGAATAATTTCAAACTATGACCCCTTGTTCCTTCCTTTATTTTACACTTTTTGCATAACATGACAATGTTAAAAGATACATTAATATCATACTTCCCTTTTAACAGTTTATATACTTCTATCATATCTCCGCGTGTTCTTCTATATGCTAACGTGGGGAGTTTCAACCTCATATCTTTCTTGGTAAGGAGTATCCTTAATTCCTGGAAGTTGCTTAGTTGCACGTCTCTGCACAATTTCTATTGCATCCTTATATTTTTATTTATATGGGGACCATATACTTACGGGAAACTGTGCAGGCACGTTTTTCTTTTTTTTCTGTCCGATTTTTCGAAAATGTTACGTACATCGTCGGCCAAATGGTCTTAGTCAGAAAGTTTACAACATTGTTCACTGTGTTTAAATAAAATCTAGCCATGGTAAAATATATAAATTTGTGGATTCGATTAGGCCCCGACAATCCGTGTGTTCATTTGGGTGGCGTCCTACCCCATCTGTGCCCATGTCACACTTGCCATGGAGTCCATGTACTCAGCTAATGAGGAGAAGAAGGAGGAGAAGCGTAAGGACGAGAAACGTAAGGAGGAGGAGGAGGGAGAGAAGAGGCGCCTACTCTATACAGATGACAGGAATCGTGTTTACGAGGAGTTGAAGAAGTATTCCCATCCTCTTAAAATGACAAGTCCGTGCCTCTATAACATTATTAATGGTAACGTGGCGAGTGCTTCTGTCACCATCGAGGAAGCCCTTAAGATAGGGGAGGGCATGCTCCTAGACTTCAGGTCGTCATTGCCTAACGGCTTTCCCTAAAAATAAAAGTCAAAACCATGGAATCAATCAAATGTAGCGTGGCCGACCATAGGTGATAAGACGCTCTATGACATAGCATCTCTATTCAGTCGTCTCATCACGGTAGGGCAGCACTTCAAATTTTTTTTGACTATGAACTGTGCGCTGTCCCTGCATCAATCACTGATGAATATGGATGTCTGAGGTCTGGGACAAAATCCACTCTCGTTTCTAAACTGAAAGTGGATGATCTTCAACCAGCAGCTCCAAATATAGTGATCGTCGATGGCCAGCAACTTCTATATCATATTGTTTGGCCCTGTGCTGGGTCTGCTTCAGATCTTGCCAACAGGATGAAGGACAGACTCAACCAGTACATTTTTTATCGTTATGATAACCCGTCAGCAAAGGACCATGAACGAATCCGGCGTGCAGGTGAAGGGGCTGTTGACTATAACATCACAATATCCAGCAAGCTCCCATGCCGCGACGCCATCATGAAGAGCAAGGCAAATAAGAAGGCTCTCATTAAGGTTCTCTTCACATTCAGTTTGGGCAACAATGTGACGATGGTTGGAAGAGAGGAGGGCGTGTTCAGCCTTGATGAAGCATATATTATTATCATTAGTTATCTTCTGGAGGCTTTGAAGAATGGTAAGAAAACTGTTCGAGTGATCAGCGATGACACAGACGTCTTAGTTCTGCTTATCTTCTGGGTGTGGAGTACGCAGGTGACAGCCAGTGTGCAGCTAGCTCGATGGAGTGGGGCTATCCTCAACTTCAATGAAAGTACTTTCCTCCTTGGTCCGAAATCCCTCCAACTGCTTGGTATGCATGCACTGTCAGGCTGCGATACTGTGTCCTATCCATGTGGTCTCTAAGAAAAGCTTGCAGCAGTCATGCATGTAGCTGTCATTCTGCAGAATTGTCCTACACACCGTATTGTTTCTGTGTTGGTGAAGCCATGTGTCTCAACCCGGTCACCAAACACGATGAGCATGAGAATGACGCTAGATATGGTAATGAGGAAGAAGGTGACAGTACAGAGGAAATAGAAGAGGAAGATGAGAGAGAATGGCGGGACTAAACTTTTCTATGAGAATGTAATGTGAATGGCGTCCCTTTCATATATCGTTGGTTTTGAATTGATTAATAATATACACATTGTCAATGTTCAAATGAAACCTGGCATTACAAAAAAGGTCTCAAATTGTGTTTCATTGTGTTTCAGCAAATTTATAATTGAGTAGTTCTTACTTTGAATTTTGTACTTTTAAATGTTATACGTGTATGATACAGATTCATTCGTGATTACTGCATGCCATTTTGCAAAGCTTTTATATGTTTCTTGTCAGAAGTAGCCATATACATGTACATGTATATATAGCTATACTCGTAGCTCAGTCATGATGACTGATCATTGCAGATGAAGAACTGTAAATAAATGTTATCTTACAAACGTCCCAATTTTAACAACAGCTTTATTGCCATGTCACATCAATACAAAATCATTTACAAAAATTCCAATGAACTCATTATGCACAAAAAAATCATGTTTCTGGCATCATCCAATCAAAAGTCATGGTCGATTTTGGCTATTTTCGGTAAAAATTACGACCATTTTGAATTCTAGTCAGGTGTTCATAGTCGGGCATCATTGGAAATGGTTCCATTGAATTCCTGATATGGCAAAACATAGGGATGGACACCTAAATCGTGTCTCTAGCATAAACCAATCAAATGTTATGCTCGATTTTGTTTGCTAATTTCTGTGAAAATGGCGGCCATTTTGAATTTTTATTATGTGAACATAGTCGGACATCATTGGAAATGGTTCCATTGCATTCCTCATATGCCAGAACATGTGTATAAACACCAAAATCATGTTCCTAGCATGCTCCAGTGCAAACATGTGTAACATGTTGAAATCTTATTTGTTCGCTCATCGCTAGAGTGCACCACATTACATTGATGTTCACCGTTAGCTCGACTTTAAATCACCGTCAGCTCGACTTTAATTATTGTGTGACGTAGCGCGTCTCATCCGGGCACCACAACAGCCATGTTCGCGTCTTGTTGCGGTGAAACTATCATTATACAACGGTAATAATTGCATTTTAAGCCACACACCTTATTTAGTTACGTCCTACTTATACGATTACTAGTGCTGTTTGTGACGTAGATCAATATTGTTTACTCAATAGACTGTTAGATGTTCTGTATTCCGTTTGATGTGCTAATTAATATGTCAACAAGTGCCCGTAGGCCAGGCTTGCGTCGATGACACTGACGGCTGACAATCTAATAGTAACCATAGATTATACTAAGCGTATGTTCGTTAGCCTTTTGTATGCGTTTGTAATTGTAATAATAACATATCTCATCATGTTGATACAGACAATTGCCGTGTAGTCTTGTACTTGCCACTGTAGGCTAATTACTGCATGATGAGCTCATGTTATAATATAGGCAAGATTGCTGCATAGTATAGTATGCTACTGTAGCCGTAGGCGCAATCATTGCTACGCTTACACTGTAGGCCCTATTTATAGGCTGTCATTTTGAGTAATTATACAATCGTCGCAGTTATACACAGGCATTCTAGGCATGTTACTATCAGTCGATCCATTTTACAGCGTGCTGAACAACCGCGGGCACACTCAAGAAGTGAACTAACCTACAAATGTAGACTGTGGACCGCCGCATGACTGTCGCCTCTCAGGGGTGCGTTTGTGAAATGATGCCTTCTAGACTATATTGTACCTGATTATATAATCATTATATAATAATATGTCGTGTTAACAATCGTTGCGTGTAGTTAGTTTACTGCGTATTGTTAGTTAATTATCAATGTATACTGCATTTGCTAGGCTAACTAGATATACCTTTTGTTCAGACGGACCAACTGAAACTGATAACATGCATGCATGATGATGGTAACGTAGTGCGTAGCAGACTGCAATTGTAGACAACCTCTCACCGGTCCTATAATGTAATGCATGTAAAATGGCGCATCTATTCACTGTATTTTGCATTCCGTTGTCAGGGTGTGAACTCGTTTCCCTTCAATAAACCTGCAACCCCGACAAAGTTTCGAGTTGTCACAATTGGCGCTGCGAGCAGGGTACATTGACCGTTGAGACGACCCGACATGCCCCCTGAGACGGCAAGATGACCACTTCGACTATCTCGACTCGCCATTGACATTCGTCACCAATACCAATGTGTACATGTGTAGACATACTCGTACATACATAGACATAATCGAACACTCATAGACACACTGTGTATTGCACTGCGTTGTGTGTGATTGTATGTATGTGAGTGAAGCTATACTGCCCTGTGTCTAACTGTACGATGTCTACCACCGAGGACCTCCGCGCGCTTTTGAAGGCGGAGCAACAGAAGTCTGCAGACGCCCGCGAGAAGGTGATGGCGGCGCAACACGAACTAGAAAGAGTAAGGGAAGCGACCGCCAGATCGACACTTGCCACTGACCCGCTACCGCGATTTGTTGTGGCCCAGACCCGCCGGTTGGAGCGACTGGGGGGACGGGCCGAGTGACAGGGCGACCCGGATGTCGCCGAGTGGGTTGAAGACATGCGCTGCCATCTCGCTGGCAATCCCATGTCAGATATCGCCGCATGCGCTTTGGTGGTAGGTCACCTGAGGGGCAAGGCGCGACTTGAGATTGCCGGGCGCGGCCTGGAGAAGACCGAGGACATCTTCGCGGCAATCCTGGCTGCGTTCGGAGACGGCAATGATGTCGCAACCCTACAGGAGCGCCTTTTTCAATACAGGCAACTACCAGGCGAATCCATCATCGACTGTTCACTGAAGCTGGTGGACTTGTTCAATAAAATCGTGGAAAAAGATGTCGCCTATGCTGGCAGGAGGGACCGGACCCTAAAGGAGCGTCTAGCGGCAGCAGTGTCAGACCAGAGTCTCACAAGAGAGATGCGGCGCCTGATGCATGATGCTTCATCTCTCAGTTTCTTTGAGATGCGTGACAGAGCCATTGAGTGGGCAGGTGGAGACACCGCCATTACAGCGTCGCACCATGAAACCACCGCCATCCCCGAAGGCATAGCGGTGATTCTAAGGCGACAGGAGGAAATTCTACAGCAACAGGGGAAACAGATAGACGAGTTGACAGCCGTGATGAAGTCCACCCAGTTGCATCAGAATCAGCAGCGTGACAAACAGCGACGACGTCCGGTAGAATGCTGGGCATGCGGAGAACCAGGCCATGTCTGTCGTGAGTGCCGCAATAGCCGCTCTAGACCGAACACCCGCCCGGATTTCCACTAGCACCCGCCGTTGAGAGCCACACGTCGGAGCCAGAAGTTGCTATCGGCTCTACACTATACAAAGCTATAGGCGAATGCCCGGAAGCATGTGTGCAGATTGGAGGGGTATCGTTCAACTGTTTATTGGACACAGGTGCTCAGGTGTCTACGATCACAGAGTCGTTCTTCCGTAGGCACTTGAAGCAGCACGCTGCGAGTATAGTTGACGTGTCACCCTATTTGCGCATTTCCGCGGCGCAAGGTCTAGATATCCCCTACGTCGGTTACATCGAGCTACCTATCGCGTTTCTCGGGCATACGTTTAGTGCAATGGGATTCCTGATCGTGCGGGACTCTGTCGGCATCGCTTTGTCGGAAAGGAAGAAAGCTGTTCCGGTTGTCATTGGCTGCAACGTGCTCCGTGACGTAAGAGAACAACTATCCGCACAAGGAGACGACTTTCTTGCGTCTTTAGGGAAGGTTGGAGGACGCGCCTGGGCGCATACGTTGGCGGTATATTGTGGAGTCAAGCGTGACACAACTGACGAGTCTGGTACTAGGGTTCGAGTCGCAGGCAGGAAGCCGCAGTTGATAGCAGCACGGTCCATACGCGTCATTCGAGGATCAACAAGGCCTCGCGTCGATGGTCAGGTTCACGAATGCCTCATCGAGCGTCACGACGCACACCGCAGGTCGCTACCGCAAGGCATAGAGTTAGGTCGTGCCTACGTTACCGTCGATCATGCAGGAATGATTCCGGTACAGGTTGCGAACTTCAGCGATCACGATATCTATCTTCAACCGAGAACGCCGGTTGGTATTCTGCAGAGTGCTTCTCCAAAGTCAGAGATAGAGATCGCATTTGATGGAAAACAGGAGGTGTTCGTAAACGAAGTCGCCTCTGCTGATGCGAAGCAGGATATAGAGACTCTACTCTCTCGCATGAAGGTCAGTGACCTGAGTAGTGAACAGCATGCAGCACTGCGGACCCTGATAACTAGACATTACAGTGTATTCAGTCAGGACGAAGACGACATCGGGTTCTGTGACCTGATTACGCATCGGATCCGCACAACCGACGACAATCCCGTGAAGGTGGCACATCGTAGGGTTCCGCCTCATCATTGGGGAGAAGTGCGAGAGTACTTGAAGAAGAGTTTGGAGCGCCAAATCATCAGACCTTCGACGAGCGCATATGCCGCACCCGTTGTTGTGGTTCGCAAGAAGGATGGCACGATGAGACTCTGTGTAGATTACCGTTCTCTCAACGCAAAGACGCATAAGGACGCATATCCGCTGCCTAGAATAGAGGAGGCGCTGCAAGCGCTAAACGGCGCTAGGTACTTCGTCAGCCTAGATCTCGCGCACGGCTTCCATCAGATCCCGATGGCAGAAGAAGACGTGTAGAAGACTGCTTTCCGAGTGGGTACGGGTGGCCTATACGAGTACACCCGTATGCCGTTTGGCCTTTGTAATTCTCCAGCGACCTTCATGAGATTGATGGACGGCCTGTTTGGAGACCAAAACTTCCAAACTCTCCTGATTTATCTGGACGACATCTTGGTGTTCGGAAGGACGTTTGACGAAACCGTCGAACGACTGGATATGGTTTTAGACAGACTGGGTCGACATAACCTGAAGATGAAACCTGAGAAGTGTCAGCTCTTCTACCAGAAACTGAGATACCTGGTACACTTGGTCACAGAGGACGGGATCTTGCCCGACCCAGATAAAACCAATGTAGTCGACAACTGGCCCACACCGACCAGCGAATCTGAGATGAGACAATTTCTTGGGCTGGCTGGATACTATCGGAGATTCGTTCCCGGATACGCAAAGACCGCCGCTCCTCTTCACGCTTTGCTGGGAGACCCGAAGAAGAAGCGCAAAACGAGGAACACCAAAACGTCACCATTCTCTGAGCGGTGGGAGGAATCGTGCAGCAGTGCATTTCATGAGCTGAAGCGACGATTGGTGTCGGCACCCATCTTAGGCTACCCCGACTTTACGAGACCCTTCATCCTGGAAACCGACGCAAGCCTAAATGGCTTGGGAGCAGTGCAGTCACAACAACAGGAGAACGGCATGGTCGTCCTCAGCTATGCCAGTCGAGATCTGCGCGAGCCGGAACGGAACATGCAGAACTACAGCAGCATAAAGCTGGAACTCTTAGCCTTACACTGGGCAGTGGCAGTAAAGTTTCGTGATATGCTGTTGGGTGCACATTTCACTGTGTACACTGATAACAATCCACTGAGTTACATACAGACGACGACCAAACTGGGAGCTACAGAAATGCGCTGGGCTGCGGATCTTGCATTGTTCTCCTTTGATGTCAAGTATCGTTCCGGGAGAAGTAACGGAAACGCCGACGCCCTTAGTCGGAAACCACAGTACGTCTTGAGCGAGGAACACATATCGACTGAGCTGGATATCGCCCTGAAATCGATGGCACTTCCAGTTGTTCTACCGATCGCCGTCCACGATGCCCGCACCCAGCGCATTCAAGCACGAGTGGACCACATAGCAGCAGACGCCACAGCAATGACGACACTGCCTCGCATCGGCCGAGAAGATCTCTCCAAGTTGCAACAAGCAGACACACACATCGGACGACTATGGACATTCTGGAGCACAGGCAGAACGCCATCAACCCGAGAAATAATGGCGGAGGACAAGGCGACACGAAAGTTGCTGAACGAGTGGGGCCGAATATCCTGTAGTGATGGTGTTCTGCGTCGCACAGTGAAGAAGAACGGCGACACTATCCAGCAACTTCTTGTACCCGAGGCATTGAGGAAACAAGTCCTAGAGGCGCTTCACGATCAAGTTGGTCATCAAGCCACGGAAAAGACTCTCGCGCTGGCCCGCGCCAGATGCTTTTGGCCTGGAATGGCACACGACATTGAAGAGTACTGCAAGAAGTGTAGACGGTGCATGCTCGCGAAAGCCGCGAAGCCATGTCGCCCAACGATCGGGAGCTTCACCGCCAGCAGACCACTCGAAGTTCTCGCGATCGACTACACCCTGTTGGAGCCAGCTAACAATGGTCTAGAAAACGTCTTAGTCCTCACTGACGTTTTCACCAAGCTTACCCAAGCAGTACCAACACGCGACCAAAAAGCGAAGACAGTAGCGAAGACACTGGTGAAAGAATGGTTCGTGCGGTATGGTGTGCCCGAGAGGATCCACAGTGATCAAGGTCGAAACTTCGAGAGCGAAATCATCCGCGAACTTTGCAACATCTACGGAATCACAAAGACTCGCACTACTGCTTACCATCCCGAGGGCAACGGTCAATGCGAAAGATTCAACCGCACGCTTCACGATCGGTTACGTACGTTACCGCCAGACAAGAAGAGGAAGTGGCCAGAATATCTGCCGGAACTGATGTACGCATACAATTGCACGCCACACTCCTCTACTGGTTACTCACCGCACTACTTGTTCTTCGGTCGTGAACCTCGACTCCCGATAGACCACGTATTGGATGTCGCGGCAGAGGAACCGGAAAGTGGATTGACGAATGGGTGACCGGCCATCACTACAGACTGAAGGAGGCGTTTCGTTTGAGTAACGCCATGACGGAGAAACAGGCACTCCGCCGGATGGCTCACCGCAATGCTAACGCAGACGACACTGACATCTCCATTGGAACCCGTGTGTTCTTGCGAAACCGAGGTGTCAAGGGACGTAACAAGATCCAAGACACGTTCCTTCCGGCACCGTACAAAGTCATCGAGAGGAAACTCCCCAACGTGTACGAGGTTGAGCCATTGGATGGGAGCGGACCATCAAAAACAGTCTATCGCAGGGAACTTCTTGATTCACGAGAACTTGTCGAAAGCTCCGAATCGGAAGATGAGACTCCTTCAGTTGAGAATAACGATGAGATGGTCATCCCACCCAACAAAGAGCGCATAGACTCACGGGGACCCGTCGGTAACCCGCAAGCAGAAGTTGAACCTCCAACAGCTAGCGACGACGAATATGACCTCGTGATCCCGTCCGAACCGCCCCAAGGAGGGAAGTTGCCCGAACGAGAGGGAGATGTAGAAAACGGTGCTCGATCTGACAATGCAGCTGCTGTGAAGCCAGAACCACCTGGTTTGGACAGAGCATGGGAGCACCTCACAATGCCTCCTGTCAATCAATTTCCAGTACGTCAGTCTAGGCGAACAACCAAGGGTACTCACCTAAACCCGCACCACCTACCAACGTCCGCTAGACAGGAAGGTGTAGATACGAACAACCTGCTATCTGAAGTAGACAAACGTATTTTAGCTAACGTCAGTCAGACGCAATTATTGTTAATGCAAATGTTGGCCGGAGTTGTTCCTCGTCGTGATATGTAGTTCAAAGCATTTAGCGTAAGTTGTTCGAAGTTGTCGAGACGTCAACATTAAGCAGGGGAGTCTGTAACATGTTGAAATCTTATTTGTTCGCTCATCGCTAGAGTGCACCACATTACATTGATGTTCACCGTTAGCTCGACTTTAATTATTGTGTGACGTAGCGCGTCTCATCCGGGCACCACAACAGCCATGTTCGCGTCTTGTTGCTGTGGAACTATCATTATACAACGGTAATAATTGCATTTTAAGCCACACACCTTATTTAGTTACGTCCGACTTATACGATTACTAGTGCTGTTTGTGACGTAGATCAATATTGTTTACTCAATAGACCGTTAGATGTTCTGTATTCCGTTTGCTGTGCTAATTAATATGTCAACAAGTGCCCGTAGGCCAGGCTTGCGTCGATGACACTGACGGCTGACAATCTATATCGTATGGAAACGTTTGCCGTCGTTTTTCTTTAAACGAGCTTTTCCTATTGCGTACGACAAAATTGCGAACCACTACTAGTCTAGTGCATTAACCTTGGCTTGAGCCTTGAATATCGCCATCTACCTCGCACAGTTTTGAGCCCCCCTGGCTTTGGTCTCCAACCTTCCCGTTTCAATTTCGCTTCCCATACCTTCCTCCTGCTTTTACCGAAAGAAAACCAGAATAACCGTATACCAGTTTCGCTACAATTAGAGCATCCCCAAGCAGAACAGCACGGCATTGCATCCTGCAAACTGACATTGACACCCTCGAAGATTGGAGTAAAGAATGTTTGCTACAATTCAACCCCGAGAGTTAATGAAAGTGGGGAAATCGCCACACAAAATGTACACTATGACACACAAGACTGGAACCATAGTGAACCTCGAGACAACAAACGAAGAAAAGGACGTTGGGGTGTGGGTGACAACCAACCTAAAACCGACTGTGCAATGCCAGAAAGCAGCAAAGAAAGCCATGCAAGCTCTTGGCATGGTAAAGAGAAGTTTTAAGCACATGACCAAGAAATCATTTGTGACACTCTACCGGGCATATGTCCGTCCACACCTCGAATTTTGTGTACAAGCATGGTGCCCATATCTGGCAAAGGACATTGACATCCTCGAAAAGGTACAGCGAAGAGCAACCAAGCTGGTTACCAGCATAGCAAAGCTCAAATACGAACAACGATTACAACAACTGAAACTACACTCGTTGTATTACCGACGTCAGAGAGGCGACCTTATTGAAACGTACAAAATACTTAACGGAATCGACAAAGTTGAAGCTCGTAACTTATTCCAGGAGAGGGACAGTACAGCAACAGGAGGACACACGAGAAAGCTTTTCAAGCAAAGAACAAGACTGCTGGTCAGACAGAATTACTTCTCAGTTAGAGCCGTGGATCAGTGGAACAAGCTCCCACAACATGTGGTAGATGCCAAGACCGTCACACAGTTTAAGGCCAGACTCGACAAACACTGGGATATGGGCACCAACAAAGGCCAATGGCCTAAATCAGCCCATTAACCTGTAAGTGTAAGTGTTCTCCCTGAGGACGCGTTGGACCGAAAATGGCGTCCACAGTCATCGACCAATCAAAAATCGGAACCTCAATGGCCAAACTCGTGGCTTTTAACAAGATTGCCACCCAGAGAATTAACTCTAGGTGGCAGGTGGATAAGGAAGCCCTTTGGCTTATCGAGAGTCCGACCCTTTTATCTATGTGTATCCCGCCCGTCTGAGGTATGTGTCGATTTTATTTTTAAACCTTCACGCTACTAGCACCCACGCAATCAGCAGGTAATCTATTCCATTCATGTACAGTCCTTTGTGAAAAAGAAAACTTTCTTATATCCAATCTACTCTGCTCCTTTGCCAATGTAAGTTCATGTCCTCTAGTCCTTCTATCTTTCTTAACAGAGAAAAAAATATTTCTATCAATATTTTCATAACCCTTCAATATTTTAAACACTATCTGATCTCCTCTCAATCTCCTGGTCTCTAATGTTGTTAAACCACATTCTTTTAGGCGTATTTCGTAACTTAGATCCCTCAGTTTTGGTATCATTTTAGTTGCTCTCCTCTGCACTCTTTCTAGCATATCTATGTCCTTCCTGCGATATGGCCTCCACGCTTGAATACAATATTCTAAATGAGGCCTAACTATTGTTTTGTACAGCGGTATTATTAGCACTTTTTCCTTATACGTTATGTTTCGCCTAATTAATCCAAGGATTTGATTTCCCTTTGAAGCTGCAATTCCGCACTGTTCTTAAACCTTCATATCAGCACTAATGGTTAACCCTAAGTCCTTTTCTTTTACAGTAGTACTTAGTACAGTACCCCCCCATTGTATATTCTACCTCTTCGTTCCCATGTCCTGTGTGGAGGCATTTACATTTCCCAAAATTGAACAGTATTTGCCACTTTTCAGACCATTTGATCAACCTGTCAAGATCATCTTGTAAATGCTGTCTATCTCCATCACTTTTAATCCTTCTAAACACTTGTATCATCCGCAAATTTCAACACCTTGCTTGTTATTTCATCATCCAAATCGTTGATATATATTAAGAATAATATAGGTCCTAATACTGATCCCTGTGGTACCCCATTCAATACCGATTTCCAGTTTGAAGCCTCCCCATCAACTACTACACGTTGTCTTCTGTCAATCAGCCATTGTTCTATCCAGTTTATTATACCATTTCCTATGCCATTGGCCTTTAGTTTAAGCAGTAATCTTTGATGTGGTACTTTGTCGAAAGCTTTTTGAAAATCTAAGTAGACGATATCTACTGGTGATCCCTCATCTACCCACTTAGTGATGTCTTCCAAAAAACATAACATATTTGTTAAGCATGACCTCGCTTTAAAAAAACCATGTTGAGATGGGTTAATCAAGTTGTGTTTAACAAGAAAATCCACCATGTGATCTTTAATTAGTCTTTCTAATAATTTACAAATCACTGATGTTAAACTCACTGGTCTATAATTCTCTGACTTATTTCTGGAATTTTTTTTGAATAACTATAATGTTTGCTTCTTTCCATTCTAAAGGAACCACTCCCTCTTCTAATGACAAGTTGAAAACTGTTGCAAGCGGTATGCTAATTTGTTCTACAATTTTCAATAGTAGTTTGGGTGGAATACCATCCACACCAGGTGATTTATTATCCTTCATAACCCTTATTTTCTTAGCTACCATTTCCGGGGTTACAATTAATTGTCCTAAATAGTCTTAATCTGCCCCCTTGAACTTAGCCTGTGGTACTGGCAGTGAACTAATATCTTCCCTGGTAAACACTGAACTAAAGTACTCATTCAGGTCTTCTGCCATTAAGAATCCCTCTGATATTATATTTCCAGCACTATCTTCTAGAGGACCGACCTTATCTCGAACTTTCTGTTTGCTTCGAACATACGCATAAAAACTCTTGCTGTCATGTTTTATATTACTAGCTAATTGTTGTTCATAGCTTCTCTTTGAATTTCTAATTTCAGCTGTAGCTTGGTTAAGTGCTTCTTTATAACTGTTGTAATCTTCATCATTTCCAGTACATCTATATGACTTCCACATCATTTGTTTATACTTAATTTTTCTAATGGCTTCTTTCGATAAGTGTTTCTTTTTGGACCGTTTTCCTTGTTTTTGAAGGGTACAAATTTATCGACTATGCACTTAATTTCACTCTTTAATATATTCCAGCATTCTGTTGCCGTCTTATTTTTCAGTGTGTTATTCCAGTCTATCTTTGCTAAATATTTCCTCATGTCCTTATACCTTCCTTTGTGGAAATTTCTCCTATACTGCTTTTACTATTCCTTTCTGATTTTACTTTGATGGTAAAATGTATCTGGTTGTGATCACTACTCCCCAGTGGCTCACATATCTTGACATTGTCAACTAATTCTTTCTGTGAGGACAAAACTAAGTCTAACACATTCTCTCCCCTGGTTGGTTCTAGCACATGTTGAGAAAGGAAACTATCTTGTACTAAAACTAAAACTTGTGGTCCTCACTACCCATACTCTGTAGAGATTTCCATTTTATATGCCCATGGTTAAAATCCCCCATAATAACACAGTCCCGTTTGCTCACTTCCCTTATAGCGTTTTGTATTTTTCATTCTCTTCTATGCTTATGTTTGGACTTTGATAAACTAATCCAACCGTTAACGTTGAGTTTCCTGTAACTATGTTACACCAAACAGCTTCTTCACAATCTGCTTCTCTGTCTAATTTTATTTCATAAGCCTGGATAGATTCTTTAATATATAAAATAACTCCACCTCCCTTTCTTCCTATTCTATCTTTTCTAAACATTACATATCCTGTCAGTCCCAATTCAGCATCTGATATATCGGTGGTGGTCCAGGATTCGGTTATACCTATTATATGAAGGTCAATATCTTCTACCATAATGTTTAGTTCATTTCTTTTGTTTACTATACTCCTTGCATTTAAACAAACACATTTATATCCAGCTTCAGAAGAGTTTTCCAGACTGTTATTTGCTGATTTATTTGTGCTGTCTTTATCTATGCCTCCATTTTCAGGCTTTTCTGTGAGTCCCCCCTGCGAATCTAGTTTAAATAGATACAACCTGTCCCACTGTCAACAGATCGCAGCAGGTTCTCTGAGAAAACTGCTGCCCCCTTTCCACTAAGATGGAGGCCATCTCTCATGTACATATCTTCCCTCCCAACAAAGTATCCCCATAAATCTGTGAATCCCACCCCCTCTTCCTCACACATCTGCTCAACTAGTGCGTTGATCGCCATCCTCTTACAGTTTCTATACGTTGCCCCCCTTCCTCCCATTATTGGCAAAATTCCTGACAGAATAACCTGTTCAACTCTCGTCTTCTTTACCTTCCTCACTAACTGTCTATACTTCTGTATTATCGCAGTTGTTCCCTCCCTGTCAGCATTATTTGTTCCTACATGTACCAGTATAGACCCCCCCTTGCCATGTCCCAATACCTTCTCTACCCTGTCAGCTTTGACCAGACTGAATTAGTTATGCCATCTAGCGGGTTATGTTGTAATTAACGACAGACCTTGGCTGGGGAATTGTTGGCATTGTTGACTCTGATCAATACGAGGACAACGGTCGTGACCCCATTGAGTCATAGGATCGTAGCATGCGAAGTTCAGTCACAACTGCACGGATATGAGGCTAGAGATGGCAACCGGCATGAAGTTCTACATTCCGTAAGGACCATCACAAAGGAAGTGGTCGATCCGGTCCAAGTTGCGAGAATGATGGAGCTAGATTTTAGTGAACGGTATCCGGAGGAAAGGGCGCCGTCACAGAGAGATCTGAGGTTTTTGTCAGTGATGGTGAAGGAGGGGGTTCACCAGATAACTGATCGTCTCTATGAAATGCCACTACCCTTTGAGGAAGTAGAGCCGAATCTCCCGGAAAACAGAGTGCTTGCATTTCATCGCTCGAAACAGCTGAAGGACCGTTTCAAGAAAAGTCCACAGTATCACAAAGACTACACGACATTTATGGAAGGGGCATGCTGAGAGAGTGCCAGCCTCTAGACCGACGAGGAGCGATGGGCTCGTGTGGTATATACAATCCGAAGAAACTTGCAAAGATATGTGTCGTGTTTGACTGCATTGCGAAGTTCCATGTTGAATGATTGTCTTCTCCGGGGGTCGGATCTCACCAATACACTCGTTGGTGTACTCTGCCGGTTTCGTCGAGAACCCGTTGCCATCATGTGTGACATCAAGCAGATGTTCCACCAATTCAACGTGAACCAAGAACACCGATATTACCTCCGATTCCTGTGGTGGGAAGGCGGAAAGTACGAAACCCAACCTACCGAATACAGAATGACCGTACACTTGTTTGGTGCAGGCTCCTCTCCAGGATGTGCCAATTACGGCCTGAAACAGCAACCGATTACGAAGCTGAATGTGAACCAGAAGCGGCACGTTTGTACGTCACGACTTCTACGTGGATAATGGCTTGACGCCTCTGCCGACTGTCAAGGATGCGATTAACTTTGTCATCAAGAGCAAGGAACTGTGTGCAAGAGGATGCCTGACGTTGCACAAGTTTGCATTAAACAGTTCCGGCCAATGGTCGAACAACGAAGGATGTCGATTTGCTTCACGACGACCACGTGGTAGAACGGGCTCTTGGTATCGACTGGTGTATAGAGTATGACGTACAGCTTTCAGTTCAGAATCACGCTGAAGGACCGCGCTTTGACAAGACGTGGAATTCTGGCTACCGTCAGTTCAGTCTATGGTTCTTTTGGCTTCATTGCATCGGTCGTACTAGTGGGAAAGCAGACCCTGCATCAGACATGTAAGGACAAGACAGATTGGGACGATCTACTCGTCGACGACGCACTGCGATCACCATATTAGCAGTGGAGACGTGATCTTCTCCGTCTGCCAGGTATGAACATTCGCAAATGCTATAAACCTGAGGGATTTGGAAAGGTGACGTCTGTCGACCTCCATCACTTTTCAGATGCGAGCACAATCGGATACGGATAATGTTCGTATCTTCGTTTGAAAGACGACGAACAGCGAGTGCATTGCTTTCTTGTGATGGGCAAAGCGAGAATGACGCCGCTAAAGCCAGTGTCGATTCCTCGTATGGAGTTGACCGCCGCACTGGTGTCAGTGAAAGTGAGCGCACTGCTGCGGAAAGAGCTAGACTACGACGTCAGCTCAAAACTGTTTTGGACCGACAGCAGAGTTGTTCTTGGATACATTGCTAATGAAGCACGACGATTCCAAGTGTTTGTCGCCAACGGAGTGCAACACATCCGAGATCAGACCGACCCAAAGCAGTGGCGGTATGTGAAGTCCAGTGACAATCCAGTCGATGATGCGTCACGTGGGCTCAGAGCAGACGAACTTATGACACGATCCAGGTGGCTAACTGGACCTGATTTCCTCTGGAAAAAGGAAATTCCATGCGATAATGAGAGTTGTACATCCGTGTCGAGTGATGATCACACCTTTGCCATTGAGACAGATGCGTCGTCCAATTACGTCCGGATGGAACGACTGGAACCCTTTTCCGACTGGCATCGAGCGAAGCGGGCAGTAGCGGCCTGTCTTAGACTGAAAGCTCGGTTGAAAGCAAGATTGTTGAAGAAACCAAAGACGACGTTACCAATTGAAACCTTGCGCAATGACCAATTGAAACATACCGCAATGACGAGCCAACATTGACGAACTTTGCGACGCTGAAGTTGAAATAATCTAGCTTGTACATACGAAAGCATTCAAAGACGAGACAACAATTCTGAGGGATATCGGAATAAGACAAGACAACTGCGACAGGGTGATGGCAAGGAAACGCAACGTTTCAGTAAAAGAGAACAGCAGCGTCTATCGACTAGATCCGTTCTTAGATAACGACAATTTTGTCCGGTTTGGTAGCCGTATCAGAAGAGCTGCACTCTCTTCAAGTGTAAGGCATCCAGCAATACTACCAAGAAAACATCACATTACCGAGCTTGTGATTTGCCATTTCCATCAGCAAACTGCACATCAAGGTCGAGGAATGATTACCAATGAGATTTGATGCAGCGGATTTTGGATCATTGGTGCAGTGTCAAGTCACATCTCCAAGTGTGTGGAATGTCGGAGAATGCGCGGCACTATTCAGGAACAGAAGATGGCTGACCTACCCGAAGATAGACTAACACCTGCCCCAACTTTCACTTATTGTGGAATTGACTTCTTTGGTCCGTGGCACATTAAGGAAGGACGGAAGAAAGTGAAGAGATACGGGGTCCTCTTCACGTGCATGGCATCCAGAGCTATTCATCTGGAAACGGCAAACTATCTCAGTACAGACTCGTTCATTAACGCACTGCGTCGATTTATTGCAATCCGTGTACCCATCCGCCAACTGAGATCCGATCGAGGCACCAATTTTGTTGGAGCCGAACGAGAGTTGAACGAGTGTCTTAGCAAGATGGACAGCAATAAGATCGGACAGTTCCTCTTGAAGAAAGGTTGCGACTATTTCGACTTCAAGTTAAACGTTCCCTCGGCGAGTCATATGGGTGGAGTATGGGAACGACATATCCGCATAGTACGTAGCATTCTTGCGTCTCTGTTGGAACACTCCAGTTCACAAAAAGACGACGAATCACTGAGAACCCTCATGTCCGAAGTGACTGCCGTCCTCTGACTGTGAACAACCTCAGTGATCCCACGTCACTCTAGCCGTTGACACCATGCAAATCACCTGTTGACAATGAAGTCAACAATTGTGTCACCTCCACCAGGGAAATTCTTGCGTACTGACATGTATTCGCGATGACTGCGGTCAAAGTGGGTGCGCCCTAGACGGAACTTGCGCACTGGTGTCATTGTCATTGTGAAGGACGAACATTCACCGCGCAACCAGTGGCAACTTGCATGAGTACAAGAAACTTACGTAGATGAAGATCACTTTGTGCGAAAGGTGAAACTCACCATTACTGACAGTACCAAAGGAAAACGAACGCTTTCGCCGACGTCTCTGGAGCGCCCTGTTCAGAAGTTGGTGCTACTCGTTGAAGATCACGGACTCCCCGTCGAGGAGCCTTAGTGCTATCAGTCGTTTCAGTGACTGTTTTTGTTATAGACATCTCATATGAACATTAGACGACGTCTTAATCGACACATGTTAACTTTATCTGCTTCCGCATGATCAAACTTGATTGTCTCACTTAATATTATTATCATCGGGTGACATTTCCGTTGTTGGTTGATACCAAATGGACGCTTGTAATCATGATGACACCTTATGCTAATATTAATCATTTAATTGAGTCAGTAAGTTTGTGTCTCGAAACAATTGGCAACTTTCACCTATTGGTGTATTTCCATATGACGAGACTATGTGTCTATGGGTTATTGTTCTGCAATTGAAATATGATGGTTTAGAAATTAGCATAAGTAAGCTTGCATGGCGCACGCAACTGCGGCTCACAGAGGTTATTTATTGATCTGGATACCTGCTAATTAAGTTAATCTTTCTATGACTATTTGTTATAATGATCTGCCGCTGCAGCCTACGTCCATCGTTTGTTAAAGGAAATAAAACCAAGACATTAGCTAAAATCCGTTTTCTATGTGTACACATAGTTTAACATTGTACCATATTTTCATTTTTGTGACGAATAAATAATTACTACAAAAATAAAATAAATATTTACAAACAGTGCATCATACTATATACATTATTTGGTTTATATTACTTACACCGTGTAATAATTCGCGTACAAACCGTCCTCGCGTACAAACTATCCCCTATCAACGAAACGTTGACCGGTATAAATATTGCATTGATCAGCTCGTGCATGGGGTATTGATTAGCGCGTTAGTTGATGCAGTCACGTATCACAACACTTCATTAGCACGTACCTGACACACGGAAAGTAAAATAACACACCAACGGTATTAATTTGCAAAACCCAGACAACTCTACTTTTAACACACCAAACATGAATCCATACTAAGGGCGGATCTAGAGAGGGTAGTCTGGGGGGGGGGGGCAAAACCTCCACTTGAACCCCCTAGAGTCTTGCAAAAAAACACAATTAATTTTGGTTGGGCTACTTTTGGAATTTCTTCGCGACGACGTTCATAATTTGTTGAGATGTTGAGGGTTGTTTTGGAGATATGTCGACCACCAACTGCACCTCCGCCGAAATTTTGGGCATATGTCCAACCGTTCAGTTCGCAAAACGCGGCTACTCCCCCGTTCAGACGCCTATGTGATCATAAAAGAACCATTTCTGGTTAGGTCGCAGTTAGCTGTAATTAGACTGTTTCACAGCTAGCAAAACAATGGAACAGGATATTGGAGGTGCGGCTGCTGCAGTTGCTGTAGCAGTGTCCTTCTACATGGCGTAAGTGTGCGTGAACATGTTTAGAACTTCGATAGTTTCAAAAATTGCTGTTGGTACACAAAAGGCTTTTAGGCGAGCGGCAAATCCCCCAAAAAGTGCTTTATTTTAGGAGTTTAAATGTCCCCTACAAACACCCAAATCCATTTGGAGGGCATAGTTTGTATGATCGTAGATTGTTAGCCAATGCATAATTGCTGCGAAAGATTATATATCGTCTCAGCTCTGATGTCCTCAATAGTAACTAATAGTAATAAATAGTATGCCTATTAAATAAGTAGTAAATAGTATGCATATTAAATAAATAGTAAATAATATGCATATTAAATAAGTAGTAAATAGTATGCATATTAAATAAGTAGTAAATAGTATGTATATTAAATAAGTAATAAACAGTATGCATATTAAATAAGTAATAAACAGTACGCATATTATATCAACCGGAATATATACAAACAGGATTACAAAGAATAACTTGGTGTGTAAACAACTTTTGTGTACGCGATAAAACATTTGAGAAGATCACATTTTTATATTAGATTATCCCATATATGTATGAGTAAATGCAAAGTTCAACACCTGATACACATACGTGTACAAATTATAAAATATTTGGTTTTATGCAACGGCGTGTACAGGAAGATGTCAATTAATTAATAAAAATACTTTGTGACATAAGTTTGAGTTTATGGCTTTCAAATAACCTTCAAAATCGAGGGTGGCATCCACACACATCTATTTTCTTATCCCATGTGTGATGGGTCTAGCAAGAATTCCTGCCATTAACAAAAATGCATTTAAAAGTATAACATCACATGTTGGCTAACGTACATACTATATGCAGAAAGGCATAATTTCGAAAATTCATCTTTTGACGTTGACCTTGTTTAACCTTCACTCCACAGTTAGAGCACCACATCACAACTCCATGACGTACATCATTTTTACAAAAATACAATATGCTTTCAAACGGATTGTAGCCTAGTGTACGTAGACAAAGTAGTTACGCAACCATTGTAAGTGTAGAACTTTTGCGGAGTGGCGTAGTTTTGAACATTCGTCGTTTTATGTTGACCTTGTTTAACCTTCACTCTACACTAGTTTACTGCACCACGTGATAGCTCCCCGTCGTATCGCGTGTCTATGTGGAGATAGTTGGCATTCCAATGGTATACGACTTTGCCACGAGTAGATAGTTAACGTAGATAAATTATAAATGCATCACTTTGCTCTGGCTGTTTTCCTGATGAATTCAAATACGTCCATGTCACTCCACTTCTTAAGAAGTCATCTCTGCCTAAACAAGACCTAAACAGTTATAGACCTATGTCTAACCTCAGCTTTAATTCCCAAATACTATAAAAGGTTGTAGCAAGTCGTCTAAGGTCTCACATTGGCACAAATGTCATAACTAGTGTGTCACAATCAGCATATAGACAGTTTCATTCAACAGAGACTGCCCTCTTAAAGGTTCATAATGACATTAACTTGAACATTAATAATGGTAAAGTGACTGCATTTACCTTACTAGATCTCTCTGCCGCTTTTGACACGATTGATCACAGCATTCTCTTGAACGCTTATTAAAGTTGTACGGCATATCTGGCTAAGCTCTAAGCTGTTTTTCTTCATATCTAACTGATATATACAAAACTATAAAGATTGGGAACTGCTTTTCAGCTGCACTGTCGGCTTTATTTGGTGTTCCCCAGAGTTCTGTTATTGGGCCTTTACTCTTTACACCATGCCACTAAGCTCAGTTATACAAAGACATAACTTGGATCATCATCTTTATACTGATGATACTCAGATCTACATTTCGTTGGCTATCCCGGATACAAATCGCTCCCTTAACCAACTTAGTGATTGCCTTAAATATATCTTCCACTGGATGACTGACAGTTGAAATTAAATGCAAATAAAACTGAATTGATCATTATTGGTACTCCAATGCAGCGTAGTAAACTGGATGGTTTTTTCCCTACGCGTATTTTGAATCAGTATATCACGCCAGCAACCTCGGTGCGGAATCTAGGAGTGATCTTTGATAGTAACTTCAATTTCCGACATCACATATCTCAAACATGTCGCTGCTGCTTTTATCATAGTCGTGATCTTCGTCGTATTCGCCGGTATATGTCAATTTATGTTGCTAAAACTATTGCAACAGCGCTTGTTAGCAGCATACTTGAATATTGCAATTCCCTCCTTTATAATATCGCTAGCAAGGATATCACAAAACTTCAGCGTGTCCAAAATTGTCTAGCAAGAGTAGTTACAAGATCTCCTCGTTTTTCTCGCTCTGTACCACATTTGAAGTCTTTGCATTGGCTTCCTGTATGATATCGTATACTATTTAAGATCTGTACCATTACATACCAGGCACTGTCCAATAAGCAACCATCTTATTTGCATTCATTGCTTGCTCCTGTAAGAAAACCTATCCAGCTTCGATCATCTACCGGTAGTTCTGACCTACTTTTTGTTCGTAGAACCAACACTAATATTGGAACCAGGGCTTTTTCTGTTGCTGCACCAACTCTTTGGAATGTGCTCCTTCTTAGTGTTAGATCAGTTGAAAATATTACAAAATTCGTCGTCATTTAAAAACTAACTTTACAAACTTGCTTATCCACCGTAGCTCCCTAGCGCCTTGACCAGTGGCGTAGGCAGGATTTTTAATATGGAGGGGGCCATCTGGCATTCAAGCAAGCAATGAGTAGCGGTATATGACACATGCACGCACGCACGCACGCACACACACACACACGTATGTATATATATATATATATGTGTGCGTGCGTGCGTGCGTGCGTGTTTGTGATGAGTCGCTGGCGTTCAACCAATATTTCACAACAAATCCGTACCGCGGTGGCGGCGTCGAGTGAGCTTCACAAAAATGTCCCTGTCACGTGTAACGTTGTCGCTTATTAAAATTAATTAATTCACAATAGGAAATTCTGACTACCCAGTGGAAAATCGACTAGATAAATTGCTTTGGCCGTTTTGGCAGGTTGCAACTTGATCTTAGTCTAGTAACTAATCATCTTGCCGGGCAACTATCATTTTGCATCCTTGTGTTGATATATTAATAGGCATTAGCCATCAAGCACATTGTGAATGATGACATATTCGTTGCCCTGTCACCTCTTGGACTGCAACCTGCTGGATGCTTATCGCCTACGGCAGAAGCAGCGGGATTCCTCTACTTTTGGTAACTCAATCCCATTTGAATGATGACAAATGTCTTTGCCAAAGACTTGGAAGTCCTACACAGGCACCCCTATAACCTCTGTACCTTGTCACTCTATAAATCAGGCAACCAGTTATATGTCTTCAGTCTTCTATACCCTCCTAATTTTCCGGGATTGGGGGGCCATGGCCCCCCTCTGGCTACGCCACTGGCCTTGACCCATCTGTTGACAACTGGAATATTGCTTATGGATTTTGAGATTGACCAATCCTTCTGAGCTTGGTTTCCAAGGATTTAGGCACAATAGAAGTTATCTTATTATTATTATTATACACGCAACAATTTATATTGTATGACGTTTGCGGGATGACACAAATTTGAACATTTATCACTTGACGGTGACTCCGTTTGATCGTCGCTCCACACCTACTCCATCAGCTTACCGCTCCATGTCACATCTCATTTTGACGGGGAGAAATGTTTCTTTCACACAGTGTATGATTCGTGCACATAAATGATGTAGTTGCAGGGTCATTGTAATTTTATAACTTTCGCGGTATTGCAAAAAACGAATATTCTTAATTTCACGGTGACCTTGTTTGACCTTAGCTCCACTCGTACCATATCAGGTAACACCTCCATATCATACATCAGTTTGATGGGGAGACAATAAGCTTTCCATTTCCATAAATATATGACTTGGCCATTTTGTAATTAAGTAAAGTAGATACGCGACCATTGTACTGTTAAGACGATTGCGGAAGCGCACAATTCCGAAAATTCATCATGTTTGTGCACACGCGGGAACCTGCATGAGACGTCTCCGTGAGTGCGATTAGACGGTTCAGGATTTTGCGACGCCTACTACGTACAGTTTCACAGTTAAATCACTCTCATTGACGCAGTCTGGAATAAGCGCCACCAATGGCTTCGTTTCTTTACATCAAGAAAATCATTACCATCGGTGTTCGGTGTCGACGTATAATTATTAATTATGTAGAAATAAAACTGCTTCGTTTTGTGTGTGTACTTTCATTTGTTGTGTGTGTGTGTGTGCTTGTGTGCGTGTGTGCGTGAGTGCGTACCAGCGTGTGTGTGGGTGTGTGCTTTTGTGTGTGCGTGTGTGTGTGTGCGTGCGAGCGTGCGTGTGTATAGACTTTTATCACTGTTGTAATATCACCATCTCTTTGGCCAGTCGTCGTCTCTAGAACGCTGTGTGAACATTTTGTTCTTAGCTCTTTTAATCTCGGTCCCCGTTCACGTGATTGCATTATACTACTACCTTTGTGGTCTGCAAGTATGTACTGGAATTGTACATCTCCACGTCTGGTGATAAACCGGTCATCTCCGCTTGTAACAGCCGACTAGGTGGCCGAAGAAGAGCAAGCACTGCGTGAAGTAGATTTAGACACGATGGAGAACAACTATTTTTTAAAAGTTTGCAATCGAACACATTTTGAATGAAATGGTTTGTTTATTTCGTTTTTGATTTTTTTTCAGTATATTTTATTTTACTGGTTTTACTTGATGCAAGTAGAAAGTGTGAACTTATATTAATTACATTAATTGTCTTCCCTATTATTTTAAATTTATAGTTTTGCATTTGTTTGCTCCTCTCTCTTTACCTCTCTTTCCCAATCTCACACCCCTCCCATCCCCACCCTCCCCTCCAGCCATGCTTCCGTCCGTCAGTCCGTCCGTTCATCCGTCCATCCCTCGCTCCCTCGCTCCCTCCCTCCACCCTCCCTCTCTCCCGCACTCTCTTCATCCTTTCTTCCATCAGCCACTCCCCTTCCTTCCAGTCATCCCTCCACTCCTTCCTCCCTACCTGCGTCCCTCCTTCCCTGCCTACAGTCGGTCGGTCCGTCCGTCCGTCCGTCTGCCTGCCTGCCACCCTCTCTCTCTCTGTCTCTCTATCTCTCTTTCCTCTCTCCTCTCTCACCTCTCTCTCTCTCCTCTTTCTCTCTCTCTCTCCTCTCTCCTCTCTCTCTTCTCTCTCTCCTCTCTCTCTCCTCTCTCTCTTCTCTCTCCTCTCTCTCCTCTCTCTCCTCTCTCTCTCCTCTCTCTCTCTCTCTCTCTCTATCTCCCCCCCTCTCTCTCCCTCTTTCTCTCTATCTCTCTCTATCTATCTAGTTAGCTATCTATATATTTATCTATCTCACACACATACACACGCACGCGCGCGCACACACACACACGTCGCACGCATGCACACACAATGCATTCCTTTTCCCTTGACACCAAACATATCGATCAGCGTCCTCGTCTGTATTGGCCTGTGGCCGCGCAAACCTGTCGTCTAGCAGGTCGAGTTGTCGATCGATGGGGGTTGCCGACTCGGTCTTGTGTTTACCCGGGATTCAGTGTCGCGGTGTTCCACAGACGAGTGGCAACGATGTGGCTGTCCGCGAAGTGGGTGAAGCGCCCGCCGTCTTTACCGCCGTTGTTTTTGTTCCTAGCCTTGCTCTTCACTTGGGTACGCGGTGGTTTATCACAAGGAAGTAACGGTAAGGCGATTGTCTGTATTTTACTTTAACAAAAACACATTACCGGAAGTGTTTCCGAACGTGCATAGAATAGGAAGCGGAAAACACACCCATCTAGGGGACAATTAACGCCTTCCCAGCTCAATAGCGGATCCAGAAAGTGAGTCTATTGCTTCATAATGGCGATCGACAATTGTTGACGTTGGGTCGGTGGACTCGCTAAATACGTAAATGTACGTAATTACATAATAAAGTTAGAAATTTACGTCAGCGAATAGTATTACAGCGACATAATAAACCTTCTGATCTGTTTGGCCAACTATCGTCACTATCGATAGTTTACTGTGTTATCACCGATAACTATCGATAGTTAAATGTACTATGGTTAGTATTGCAACATCGACTATCGCGATCCATCAATAATTCGATGTATTCTTACACCTCTGCTTCCCTCATTATCTCTTGAAAATAGCTATATAGCTAGATAGACCTGTGTCATCAGCCACGGAAAATGTGACAAATGAAGTGAACATCTAGTATATGGAAATGTGATTCTAGCAATGGTATTTATATATAAATGTATTGGTTGCAGGCGATATCTGAGAACAATAGACAACTAAATAAATCATTATACACCCCTGTATTATTTCAAACTTCCACCTCATGGCGTGTTGCGCAAAGGGTGGCCCAAGGTGTGGTCCAGGGTGTGTCTCTTACCCAAGGGAAGTCCTCCGTTAATGGGATTAATTGATTTTTCTAAAACTAGGTAGAGCCCACGTTAACAATTCCAGCACAATGCAAGCATCATCGAAATTTGACTGGTGTATTCATACACATTGACGTACAAGGGTTCTTTACTCGGCATGTGCGATACCCCGTGAACATTTTAGTATGGCATAATCGTTGGTAACTACTACGGCTGTAACGACCTAAAAATGCATCGATGTATCGCGATACTTCCCTCACGACATTGGTGATACATTTTCCACGCACGGCGATAAATCCGATACGTGAAAACATTAAAAAAATATGTTATCGTGTTGAAAGTTGTCAAAACTAACAAAACAACAAGGGATAGATGTATTTTAATTAATATTTCCATACGTGGATGCAGAGAGGCCTGGGGGGCACGTGACCGTTTGAAATGCCCCCCCCCCCCGTTCTGGTTATGATAACAATAAGTTGAAGTTACGGTGACGCGGTGACGAAAAATTTTCAACAGCACACCCTCCCTCCATCTTCCGATATCACCAGTCTAGCCGAGACAGCGGAGCAGGGCTGAAATTACGGCGGCGCGGCAGCGACAACATTTCGAATACTCCATTTGGTTCGGTCGCCAGTGGAGGTTTTTTGTGCTCCCTGTAGATTTGATTTCTGGATCCACCCCTGATTTCTGGGTCAGTGACTTAGGGGATAATTTATATAAACATTATGGTCTCTAAGGTTTTAGTTAATACAAATATTGTTTTTTCAATAGGCCCTTTAAGGTATCCTAGGGAGCTCTGTATAATGCGTTGCAAATTAATTGTATCTCTGAAACTATGTGTAATTATGTATCGCGATGCGTTTTGTGACACACGTATCATGATACATATCGTGGCTAGTACAGACTACGCAATTTGTACGTTTCCGTTTTAAATCTAGCAGTTCTTATTCTTTGTAGACCTATTGATATGCCTACATAAGCCCGGTGCAAAGTTGATTTGGGAAGGAGTGCATTTTATGACCTGCGATTGCATACTCCCAACACAATTCGAAATGCTCCCCGTGAAACCTCAAACTGCACCCCCTTGTGGCTTCAAAAAACCTCCATCCGCACCCCACTTGGGATATCCAAGTGCACCCCTCGAGGCTCCCTAAGACATCCAGCTGTACCCCACTTGAGGCTCCCAAAAAAGTACGTGGTGAGACCTTTTCCCTTGAGTGGAACTCTTTTGCCTCAGCGTGGGGTGCATACGCACCCATCGCACCCCAATCTATATAGCCTAATGCCCACGTGATAGACGTAATTTTAATGTTCTGCCGAAAACACTAATTAGTGTCTCTAATAGTTCCTATTTCCTATATAAAATATACACAAAAATCCTTTACACGACGTATTTTAGAAACGTTGGAGCTAGCGAATACCATCGACAGTCAAAGCGAGATTTTAATATTAAATGATGTTTGCCTTGTTACTATTGCGTTGACTGGAACGCTGGGATGGTCCCATGTTGCTTACGCCATTGTCAACGGTGGTTTGGGAGATGTGCTTGTGGCTTGAAAATCGCCACAGCGTATAAATTATAAAATACGTGTACTGCGTAGACAAGGTTGCGTGAGCATGCGTTACACGATAGGCGAGGTACGCGAGGTTCACGTTTGCGCTTGGCTGGACATATGCCTACAGGTATATAATTGTTTTGTGGACGTACCACTTTTACACGATCGTAAATATATCGCAATCGCGATCCATATCAAGTTGGATCTGCGATCGTATTTACAACAATGCTTCCGTTCCGCCACCACTGAATTAATCACAATCGCAATTGAGCAAGTGCAGTAGCACATGTCCAAAAGCGGATCCAGGGGGCCTGGAGGGCACGTGCCCGTAGATATTTGGAATTTGGCCCCGTTATGCCTGCGTTAGAGCGGCGTGCCCCCCATACCTTTTGAGCCTGCCCCCTACATGTCCCAGCTTAGACTGTTGTATCGTGTTCCCCCGTTTAGGTGAGTCACAGGGGTGGGGTACAATTGGAGGTTTTGGGTTAATTTCCGAAATTGTGAACGTCATTGCGAAAAATGTTCAACAGCACCCCCCCCCCTTCAGATGTCATGCATGATCCGACTCAGCCCACCCAATATGAGTTTGGTTCGGCTGCCAGCCAGTGGAGGCTTTTTGGCGACCATCGAGGGGGTGCAATTGGAGGTTTCGTGCCTCCCTTAGACCACCCTCTCTGGATTTGTTTTGGGTAACCATAGTTTCTGCATGGCCAAACCAGTCATTAAAGAGAGGTGGATGCACACAGCAAGTTGCAGGTACCGTGTTGTATAACGTGGCGATTTTGATATTTCGTATTAATTATGTATAGTATAGTAATTTGGAATCAATCAAGAGCTTCGTCTACAATTTACCAAACGCGTTCAAACGCGTTCTTAAAGTCAACGAAATTGTGATAAAGGTATTGTTGGTGATCGATGTCTTTCTCGATCAGAAGTTTGATGTTGGAGATTTGTTCAGTGGTATTGTGTAGTGCCGTGGTGCAGTGGCTAGAGCTTTGGACTCTCAATCGAGAGAACCCGGGTTCGAATCCTGTGTTGCGGTGTCGAACCTTGGGCAAGTTCGTTCACTACACATTGCTCCAGTTCACTCAGCTGTATGAATGAGTACCTGGCTATAGACAGCGGTGGATATTTGTGTACGAACAGTCTTCGCGCATTAATTGCAGCGTGGCTGGATGCTTCCCAGAGAAGTCGAGATGGTGTTCGAGTGAACAGGTCTGCCAGGGAGTAAAATGTAAAGCGCTTTGAGCAGTCCTGAGGACTGGATACTGCGCTATATAAGAATTTACATTTTTTTTATTTCGTTTTGGTCTGAAGCTAGCTTGTTCCTCTGATAGCAATTCCTCCACTTTCCCATTTATCGAGTCTGTTTAAGATGATTTTTTAGCTTGGAGGCTCAATGTTGAAAGTGGGGGACAGCCCCAATATTTCTGTTTTTTTTATAGATTTTTTGTGAGCGCCATTCCAGTTGAATTGCGCATAATTATAAAATAAAACGTGTTCATTTGTTCCCTGAAAATATTCAACAACACCCACCACCGTCTATTTTCCTGCAAACATTTTGGAAGTCATCGCTATTTTTAACAGCCCCCCCCCCCCCCCCTCTAATAATTTCTTTCCGACGCCACTGTTGCCACCACTGCATTGTTACCACAAGATAAAATGCCCGTCACCTGACGGGATGCCTTGGTAGCTGAAAGTCGTGATAGTAATATTTACCAAATTTTAGAGAACACGCGGCCTCGTTACACAAACACCGTAACGCGCTCGCAGGTAGGCCTACTCGTTGTTTGTTCAATGTGACGAAGTTCGGAGAGAATGTGAAGTTCACGTCCATTGATAAGTTCTAGCCGGGATAGTGTAGAATTATCAAGTAATATTCGCATTGCAACATATATTCTACTGGCATGAGGGTTGCCGCGACAGCACCAAGGAATTAAAGCATTAGTGTGTCAGCGTCTACTCGATCCATGTTGCCAAATCTATGACGCAGGGTCCGTTTTCCAGAAGTATAAATTTGCCATGCGTACGATATTCCTGCGATTGTTAGGTTACGTTTTACGTTCCGAACAACTTAGTTACCACATAAAAGGTGAGAATCTTGATATATATGGGGTATCTTACGTCCTTCCAAGGGTCGTAGATTAATCCATGAAAGTTCAGCACTCGATATTCAAGCCATCTAAGAGGATTATAAGCTCAATTATAAGAAGATGCTTGATTAGTTCTGCTGGGATGTTGTCAGCGTTTTGTGATTTTCTTGTCTTCAGTTCATCTACTTCTTCTCTTAATATAGGTGTGTCAATGTCAACGTTTTGAGTGTATTCCGATGTGTGATCGTATCCGGATTTAGTTCCTAGTTGTAGAATATAGGCCTATAGCTATTTGCAGTTTTGCTTCCTTTTGATTTCAATTAGACTATTCCCATTAGTGTCATCAGAGAATCTGTCATGTTTTGTCTGTATTGAGGCTTTCAAGATGTCACACGCCTGTCTGTGTTGTTTGCTCGCACCCCATCTCCTACCGTATGTTATTGCATCACCGATTAAGCCAGTCTTTCTTCATTCTTATTGTATTATTTGTCTCGGTATTGCTCCTTTGCTCGTTCATTGGAAGCGCTATTCTTTTTTTCTTTTTTTTTGAACACATAGTTATAAAATTATTTATAAAATGTACATTACTTACAAATATGCATGTTTTATATGCTCTACATATTCTATTTGTCTCATATAGTAACCACTGTAGACCTTACGTTTGTGGAATGACAGTGTGAGGCTAAAGGAATATGTCCATTTTATATGATTTTCAATTCAATTCAATAATTTCATTATATTGTGGGGTTTGTTTGTGTTCGTAGATCTTCATTTGCTATTAAAAGCTAGCTATATAAAATATAGTACATATCCGGGGCCGTAGCTGGCTTAAAACAACTAGGGGGCAGTAAACAATTACAGTAAAGCTTATATATTCACGCGGGAGTTCTCTCCAAGAAAATGTTGACAATCTACCCCCTCTTGGTGCAATCTAGCATATTTTCTTGAGAATTTCGCCCACGGCTCAATTATTGTTTCAGTGTCGGTCGCATGTTGCATAGGAATAAAAAAATACATGAACAAATACATTTATCAAAATCGACAGCTATGCATCATATACGGGATATCGGTTCAACACTTATACATCCGTCTGAAAATGTTTTTTTCAAGATCACTTTCTCTCACCGTCGCGTGCAGTATTTCGCTAATTGGCATTACACAAATAAACCTCTTCGGGGGTGGGAAGATAGTTTGATTTTATATAGACATATAACATTCCGAGGCTATTGAGCCGTCTTTCTGTCAGAAGAATTACCCCTCGCAAGCAACACTTTCGACTGGTGTGGTGAGGAAGATGTTTACGTACGATCTTGCTGATGATGGCAAATGTTTGACCACTCGCCGAAATCGGTTCACGCGAATACGACAGTCGTGGAACTTGATGGTTATCGTCCCTCCTTCGCCACTTAGTCCTGTGTCATCTACAGGGGGCGCGCGATAGTGTAGTGGTTAGCACATCCGCCTGACATGCCGGCGCCTCGAGTTCAATACCCGGACCGCGCAGGTATGGTATATTTGGTGTAAAAACCTGGCTCTCAACATTGGGGACTGTGTATCCCTCGTGACTCGGAGATCACGTTAATGTCGGACCCGTCTCAATTTGGAACGTAAAAGAACCACTGAGGACGACAAGCACCCTGGCAGTGACAACCCTCAATGCCAGCATAGAAAGGTCGGCTTGGCGATAATGTTCTGAAAAAGGCTGACTAGTTGAATGAGACCTCATAAGATCATAACATTGTAACTGTTGTTACAATATATACAGACTAGTCAGTTAATAGAACGTTGCCGAGTGCTGGAAACAACTAGGAATCTAGTTTCTGTAGTCTGGACGGCAGGATCGAGGTCTTCAGCTGCAGTGAGTTCATAGTGGTCACTCGAAAATCATTCAGCCAACTCGTCAAGGACGTGATCAAAAAAACGGATAAATTATATTGATGCGATAGTAGTCAGCTGTTGATTGATCCGTGTCTCCAGCGAAGGCGGTGAAGCTGTGCCGTTCTGGGTTTACGACTCTCAATAACTGTATAGAGTTGGCCACCTGCCCAACACGGCGCTACATTTCATCCCACCCTGGTGGGATGGTCATGCATGCAGTCCCGGATGCAAATACTCGCCAACGAAATGTCCTCCTGTGTTTGGCTTTGAGGTCCTTGGTTACAGACGCAAGAAAACTGAGCACCTTTTGGGCGACCTGTAGGGGCACGATTAATTGCGAATCTTCCTGAAGACGGCTGTATACGCGGCTGCGTCATTTGTGCGTCACCGGTGGGACCTACTGGCCCGTTCGATGCCGTCCAGCGGATCAAACACAGTTTTCTATTTATTTGTTAGTGTGTGTATTTTTTTGTATTTAATGTTAAGTGTGATTAGATGCAACAAAGATTCCTTCGCCTCTACGCATCTACGGTCTTGACCAGGGGCGGACATCTAACAGGACGAAACAGCACTTTTAAGAAAAGGTGCCCTTTTCATATCGGGAAAGGAGCCCTTAAAATACGGGGTATCATTCTATGGTTCTTTCAAGCACAACAATACTACAGTATATTTCAAGCACAGCAATACTATTGTATATTGCTGTGCTCGAAGGAACTACCCGCACCCTTCACTCTGTCCCATATATCCACGTCTCAACACTGGGCTCGATCGTTTCCAGGCACATAACCAGAAATATGGGAGATATATTGCGGGCCAATCTGAAAATAAGACACTTCAAAATGACCAATATGTGGGCATGGAATCACAAAAAAACATAGTGACATAAATAATATAGGCTAGAGAAAAGGGGCACTTTTAAACTAAAAGGGCATTTTTTTGGGGGGGCAACTGCCCCCCCTGCCCATGCTAACTACGGCCCTGAAATCACAAAAAAAACAATCATGTCCATTTGTCGACGTTGTATACGTCACCGGATTTCATCAAACTAGTTATCTGGAGGTACTATATCAAAACTATAATATTTAACGAGAGCTTTTCTGTTCCATATTACCCGGAAATACCTTCTCAAACCAGGGGTACATGGAAATAATATTAACAGGAAGTTCGTTCCACGCCCCACATACTAACGCGCCAAAACATCAATTCAAGGAACTTCCTGACAGCCTCGCTTGTCTCCAAAATAATGCTTTGAATAGTGCATGTGCATGTTTTACTACTTTTTTGTGTGGAGTAACATTGTTTTTGATATCTAGGACAGGCAGCATACATGTACCTTCAACACACGTAGGCATAGACGCGGGAACAGGGGGCAGGGGGGCAGCTGCCCCTCTGGAATTTCTCTAGGGAGGCAGACATATGGTTCTGCCTCTCATTAAATGTGAGTGTGAATGTTTGTTTTTTTGTGGCGAGCGTCAATGGCGGGTGGAAATTTTATGAGACGATTAATGTGTATTTTTGTCGACTGTGAAAGGTGCAGTTGGAGGGTAGATATTTGTCAGTGGTGCTGAAGCTCCGTACGTTAGCCCCCCACCCCAATATTAATTTCGTTCCCGCGTCACTGCAACTTTTATAGGGTAGTTTTTTTATTTCTGCAAGTTCATATTTGGCAAGGCACAAGTGTTAGATGTCCCCAAGATCAAACACCGTGTATCAATAAAAAATACAAGACGGTCCAGCGCGCGCTGTTCACGTTATTCAAATAAAGTACGTCAATGGAGCGGTTATAGTCCGCCATTCCGGATGAGCGCGCCAAGCCAGAACAAATGTAGTCTCGCTTAACCGACTCTTGCCCGGCTGCGTGACTTCACCGGGAAGAGAGTCTGGTTCTGAAGCCGCCTTTGAAATGTTACGCTAGATGGCAACAGTCAGCATGTTGATCTATCCTGGTTCATGATAAACACAAACTACTGCAAAAAAAATAATTTATGTTTATTTTGTGTGTGACATATAACTTTAATGTTGATTTTTTAGCATAGTATTATCTAATAAAAGTGTATCCTTATTTAATTTGTTATTTCATAGTTGGCCTGAGATCCAATAATCGTCTCTACCTGAATCTGGGGTAAAGCTGCCCTACCGCAGTATATTTTTGAGAAATTACTTTTTATAATATTCACTTGCTCTGACATAAGTGCACTTGAGTAGTCAGATTTCTAGATGTGATTGTTGAAGCTGTTGTCAGTAAAATGGTGTCTTTTTAGCTGATTTTACTAAGCGGAAGGGTATCTGGCAGCAATTTGGCTAGTTGACACTTTAGCCGGATTACTGCCTGCATGCATTTGTAAATATTGACGGGGTTCATACATACAGGCATTTTGCAAGAGCTAGAGATATTAGATTTTGACTAAAATCGACCCGCATGTCAATGAGATGATAATAACAGCAGGTGGGAAGTTTAAGAAACTTTATAGGTCACGTTTTCTTATAATCACACACAATATTAACATGGTCGCCAATGGGAAAACTGACAGTGTGCTGAGCCCATTAGCTTCTTGCCAAAGATTAAGTGATGCCATCTGGCGGTAACACTCAAACCACGCGCGTCTGCAGCCAGATTTCATCTTCCCGATTCGTATCACACCGGTTTACAGTCATGCGATAGTCGTCAATAGTCAAGGTTAGCGTCGGCAGATTGACTAAAAGCAGACCTTTTATTTGGCTTTGTACCATAGAAAAAGGCTCAGAAATATTTTGCGGATTTACACCGTGGCGCCACCACGCGAATTGTAGGCAAACTTTGGCTCACGCAATAAATGTTGACGCATGCACATAAATTAATTACGGGCGTCTGCTTTGGAAATAGAATAAGTCTTCGTACGTAGGTCGACCTTTAGGTTGAATGCATTCGACGGGAATACTAAACACACAGTAATATTATTGCACAACAATGTCATTTAATATAGTTACCGGGTCGTGATTCGACCCACACCACAATCTGTCGCTTTGAATCTCGCGAGCTCTAGCCGCTGATATATTTTTCATGACATTGTGACTGTCATTGACATTGGTTATAACCGCGGCGCTAGGACGGTAAACGCTGTTCAGCCTGTTGCCGTTGGTGTTAATAAACTTTTCGCGCGGCGCTGTGTTTTAGTACGTAAACTAAGTATTTCACTAAAACCAACTTTTCTGACAATTTATTTGCATGACACAAATAAGGGATAAGGAGTTACAATATGGGTATCTCTCGCAAATATTGTTCAGGTTTTTAAATTTTATGAAAACGGCATATTTAAATTATATTACTGACACGATCGGCGATCATAATGTTGGTGTGGGCAATAATCGTGGGTCCAATCGTGTTTTGCCATTTTTAGTCCTTTGGGCCGAAGGTCCAAAGGACTTATGCCATCACTCTGCGTCCGCCGTGCGCCGTTAGCTGCCATATCTCAGAAACCGTTCAGTAACTTTTTGTCAAATTTTGCATAGACGTATCTTAGCCTTAGCCTTAGGGTACTGCCACTATGCACGAGGAATGTGTAATGCACAACATACGGTATGCCATACGGGTCTGTTAACGGTTGTAATGCAGTTTAATTAAGTTTGCATTCTTCTCTCCTGTTGTATAGTATTGCATTTATTTTTGGATCTGTTGATTATTATGAGTAAATAATGTTTATTATTACGTAGCAGTATGAGTATTTACCAAAAACACTTTGCTTGGCATATGTGTCCATTTTGGATAATGGACACATACTGGAATAATCTGACAGCTGGATATTTTTTGTACTTTTTTACTTAAGTACTTTTTGATACAAGTACTTTTTACTTAAGTACTTTCTTGGGGGGATACTTTTACTTAAGTAGTTTTTAGTCCTTTGGCCGAAGGTCCAAGGGACTATTGCCATCACTCTGCGTCCACCATGCGCCGTTAGCTGATGTATCTCAGAAACCGTTCAGCAACTTTTTCTCTAATTTTACATATACATTTCATGTGGTAGTGTCACTGTACACAATAAATCTGTATTTGATTGAATCACTCTAAGGGCAACTAATGACCCCCAAAGAAGGACCCCAAAACTGATAAATTTTCACATTTTGCCTATTTAAAAAAAAACTCTTAAGTAACTTTTTCTCAAATTTTGCTTATACATTTCATGTAGTAGTGCCACTATACACAATAAATCTGTATTTGATTGAATCATTCTAAGGGCACCAAAGGTCCCTTAAAATGCTAAATTTGCTAACTAAATTGTCACTGGCAGAGGCTTCCAGGTTCCTTTTCTGACACAATACACCAAATCTACTGCTAGGGGATAGTCTCAAGGGCCCTTCTCAAAACCACATCACTAGATAGTGTACAAATTTTGCATTTTTTGGGGCTGTGTCAGCCTTCTTCTGATGTGATGTAGAGTTACCACAAGGAGAAAACGTGTCTCCTTCGTTATTTGCTATTTACCTGAATGATTTTGAACAGAGTGTTAGTCAATTATAAGGGACTTGACATGGCAGCTGGTGAAATTTACAACAAACTTAGTAACGATGATGATGAAAATGTATGTTCTACTATATGCTGATGATACTAGAATGATTAAATCAAATACAGATTTCTTGTGTATAGTAGCGGAACTATGTCAACTCTTCTAATGGTTGACATTTGGTTGTTTCAGGATGACCCCTTAAAATGTAAGCCCAACTGTCCAGGGGTCTAGTGGGTGCTGGCTGGCTGGGAAGCTATTCCCCTTCCCAAAACATCTGTCACGTGCAGAGTCTGTGTCTTGCATGGATATCTATTTTATGCAGTTGGTCTATATAAGCAGGAAGTTTGTGAAATTAGTTATTCTTAGGCCACAGAAAACTAATTCCCAGTTTCTCATCAATGCATGTATTTAAAAACAACATTTTATTTTCTGTTATAATTATTCCTCTAAATGCAAGACATAGTGCAATAAGTGAACAGTAAACATGTTTCATTTTATTTCCATCATAACCCTTTATGGTCTGTAACTATGATTCACCAAAAAAACATTTGATTAATAATTACCTACAGGGTTGTTTGATTTCTGCCCAGCAGAAACGGCAACAATAGGAAATACATGCCATTGATAGGCAAACGTGTTCTTTTTATAGAAAACGTTAGTTTCTTTCTGTACCTGTCTACGTATGATAACCATTTGTCCGCCCTGCTCACAATAAACATCACATGAATGATAAAAAGAAGATCACTGCCACTTAACTTGTGGATTAGTATTATAAAACTGCTCTGCTACTGCTTGGTGGACAGTTAATTAGTGGCTCAAGTTCAAATACATCAGCACGTTTTTCACACCTACATGGTAGCTTAGGCTCAGTAGTGTGCTGGCAGCCACTAAACCTATAGGCTTGTGTGAAAAGGATAGTTGGCAGAAGAACTAACTTCAAAGCACCATTGCATCCATTTAGCCAGGCAGCAGTCACACGGTCCCAGTGTCTGATGCCACCATTTGCTCTCAAATAATCTGTCCTCCTAGTTTTACACATAAAGACATAATTTGGCATAACTTGATAAGTTTTTGTAGCAGCACATTTGTACTTCTACTGTATCAGTGCAACATAACATACATACTGTGTGCCACATTTGAATGTCATGCATGTAATATTTCCATGCATATATAATGTAAAACTTCAACAGCTGTTTTCTTTATTTTCACTTTTTGAACAGTCATAATTTTAGAAACCATGTAAAGCACCCTATCCAACCTTTACAAGGATGTAAGAAAACAATGTTAAAATTTTTCCGAGTTATCACTCATTTGGTCAGCTGGGGTCACATATCGACGTATTAGTCCAAAGGACTTCAGGGCCTCTTGGCCCATTTTTTGGGAGTTACTTTTACTTAGTTACTTTATTGGAGTACTTGTACCAGCACTGGTAACAGTAGATGTTGTACTTTGTACAGAACCTGGCAGCTATACCCCTTCCCTACAACATCTGTCACATGCAGAGTCTGTGTCTTGCATGGATATCTAATTTTATGCAGTTGTTTTATATGGAGGTTGGAGGTTGTCTTTTCTGTTATGTAATTATAAGCAGGATGTTTATTAAATTAGTTATTTTTAGGCCACAGAAAAGTAATTCCCGGTTTCTCATCAATGCATGTATTTAAGTCACACAGCTATACCCCTTCGATACAACATCTGTCACATGCGGAGTCTGTGTCTTGCATGGATATCTATTTTTATGCAGTTGTTTTATATGGAGATTGGAGGTTGTCTTTTCGGTCATGCAATTATAAGCAGGAAGTTTGTGAAATTAGTTATTCTTGAGCCACAGAAAAATAATTCCCGGTTTCTCATCAATGCATGTATTTAAAAATAGGTGCCACAACATTTTATTTTCTATTATAATTATTCCTCTAAATGCAAGACGTGGTGCAATAAGTGAACATTAAACATGTCAACATTTTACTTCCATCATAACCCTTAATGATCTGTAACTATGATTCACCAAAAAACAATTAATAATTACCAACAGAGTTGTTTGATTTAAATCATTTGATTTAAATCATTGATTTAAATCACTCCAAAAAAATTTAAGAACCCTTTGATTTACGATTTTTAGTCCTTTGGGCCGAAGGTCCAACAGATTTATAAAATCACTCTGCGTCCGCCATGCACCATGCGCCGTTAGCTGCCATATCTCAGAAACCATTCAGCAACTTTTTCTCTAATTTTGCATAGACATATCTTAGGGTACTGCCACTATGCACGAGAAATCTGTATTTGGTTGAATCATTCTAAGGGCCCCCAAGGCCCCCAAAACTGGTAGAATTTTAAATTTTGCTTATTTTTTAAAACTTCAGTAGAATTTTACATTTTGTATATTTTTTAAAACTCTTCAGTAACTTTTTATCTAATTTTGTAAGACATTCCATGTAGTAGTGTCACTATACACAAGAAATCTGTATTTGATTGAATCATTCTAAGAGCCCCCCAAAATGTTAAATCTTCTTTCTAAATTCTCTACTGCTGCAGGACCTGGATGCTGCCTAGCCACTGAGCTCTATTTATAACTGGCTGGCTGGACACCCTTATCTCTGATCACTGGGCTGGCTGAGTGGAGCATACTGTATTGCACATTGGCTGGGCTCCTGCCTGCCATTCTAATGAGGCTCATGGATATTTAACTAAATCATTAGACCTCAATAGTGAAATTTTTGGAAGTGATATAATTCGCTGGATGACTAAAACTACACGACGTCACAGCATAAACAACCTTTAACTGTGCTACATGCGAGATTGTAGCTCACTAACTGTCCTGCAAGGTTTCTACAACCACTGGAAATTGGCATAAATAGCAGAGTATCGGGATAAATTTCTACAGTATTTTTAATAACGCATCAACTAATATATACAATCTTCACGAAACGGTCTACTCGAATATTTTATTTCCAGGTGCATCTTCATTGGCATGCATATAGTCTCCACTAAGCATTTCAACATTTTACTTCCATCATAACCCTTAATGATCTGTAACTGTGATTCACCAAAAGACATTTCATTATTAACTACAAACTCACAATATAGTCCAAAGGACTTCAGGTCCTCTTGGCCCATTTTTACGAAAACCTGATCAAATTATTCCGAAAGATATGTGCTAAATCTCTAACACATATTCCTTCCAATTTCTGCAAACAAACTTTAAAAAAAACTTGTTATGAGTGAAGTACTTACGAAAATATACCGGCCAAATCCAAATCTCGTTGAAGACGCCTGCGTCAAAAACCCTGGGTCCTATCTGTGCTGTGTAAGTCCTATCTGTGCTGTGTAAGTCCTATCTATGCTGTGTAAAATGAATCAGTGCGAGACCAAGCAGTGTATTAAAATAGGCAAAGAGCATTAGAACACAAGATTTCAGTGTCACAAATTTTCTGGTCGCGAGTCAGGATCTTTAGCCTTAGGGTTGTTTCTGCTAGTGAATTTGATATTTAGCAGGATATCGACTGTCGGCTGAGACTAAGTGTCGTCTGCTTTGCCTTTGTCATCTACACTCTACACATAGGTCAGCGTTTGAGAATCTTAATTTCGACATACGAATACTAAGCAAATATAATTGTACATCACCGTAATTTAGTCAGTGTATTTTACGTGAATAGAGTAATTGTTTCAAGTACATGCGACGCTACTGAATCATATCCTGCAAGTTTTTGTTCGTCTTGATGGGAAAATTGAGAAGAGATTTAGAGCTGCTCTAGAAATAACGGTGTAGGCTATTTCTGGAGCAGATACCGACGCATGCATGCACTTAGCAGGCATGAGTTAATTTCAGTTGTTAATTGTTTAATTTTTTTGTTCAATTAACTAAATTATGTTAATTAAATTAATTAGCTTTCTATAAAATAACAATTAAATTAATTAACTTAACTGGAAGAGGTTAATTTAATTTACAAAATCACAGTGAACTTTTTAATTTGGTATTACCATTATTATAAGCAGTCCAGAGGTGATTGCCACTGGCTTGTTCTCTGAAGTAAGAATTAGCTTTGATGGTTATAGTGCACATTAGAAGCAAATGTGACAACCACTGAGCCACTGGTGAAGTTCACCCAGGTGGGGTATCAAAGGAACCTTCAGTTATGGTCCAGGGTGTTGTTTGAACAAATCACCTGTTTGAACAGTGTCAGTGACAAGTCATTGTAAATGAATGAATAAGCTGAATTGTGGCTGTGCATGGCCAGGTGCTATAGGCGCATTATGTAACAGTATTGACTCCTTTTGCTTCTGTGGCTTTTTATCACATATTCAAGGGGATGCAATACAAACTGTGTCAGTAGTGTGGAGTTTCTCTACACAACAATCCCACATAACAAAACTCCAAGGGACAAATGTGAAAAGTGAATGAAATCCTGCAATACAATATTTATTTTTACTTCTCATTAAATGCATTAACAGTTAGTTATCAACTAATATCTGATTTAAAGTTAATTGGCAATTTAATTGAAATAAATTTTTAATTTAATGAAAGTTAAATGTTAATTTAATAAAAAAAATGGGAGGTTAATTTAATTGACCTGATAAATGTTAGACGGTAATTTAGTTTAAATTTATTGGATTTTTGGAGTCAGTTGTAACTTGAATAAGTAACTTTCCAAGTTAATTGCCCCATGCCTGGCACTTAGTAATGTTTTCATGGTATATACATACGTGGACAGACATAATCTATCTAGATATAATATACTTTGTACAATTATAGTTTGAAACTATTATGTCATGTATCATGCGTCTGATGTATGATTAGGACATTATACTATAATTTGATTTTGAAACCGTGTTATAACATATTGTTCAATTTCCATAAAAATATATCTGTATGCATGTCGGTGTGCATGCGTATGTGCGTGCCTGTGCATTTGTGTATGGCTCGAAGCTTACAAAACTGCATAGACCACCATATTTTCTGGTTTGGGTTTCAGAATCTGGACCCCATTTTTGTTGTAGGGACCAGGACCCTATTTTATAAAACATTTCCCTGTATATTGGCTATACAATACTAAAAGTTTTTGTGTGTTTTCCATGGTACTGTATATGTCCAAGTTGCAGCAAAGAATGAGAAGAAATCAAATATGATCCAAATAATTTATTAACATTAGGTCCTACATCAGTACATGGCATTTTTATTGGAGCTTACTTGTCAAGTTGGCTCAAATGGCTATGATTCCAACCCTATGGTAGTTTGCGTTTGAGTCCAAGATTAATCGGAAGAGTTAATTGACACGAGACATACTTAATTGTTTGCCCAAAATTATGTTTGTTATTACATACGTATGTGTATGTAAATTTGAGCAGCTTTTCGTGTTGACTCAAGCTAATCGGTGGAATTTGATGTCCATCGAACAACGAACCCTAAAACTGTTAAAAACCTTAACGAACAGGAAATTTTTTATAAAATTAACTGCAGTACTTTTCTTCCGAGGCCCGAGATGAACCCCTGAAAGTTTGGCACCCAAGGTGCAGTCTACGAGGAAAACATTAATACACATGCACACAGCCACACAAGAGTCATTATACTTTATACCATCATTTGGGTTTAGGAACAAAGGAAACAGTCATTATGTCTGAATAACACAAAAGTTTGTCAATACCTGATTACCTGCACATCTGATGTATGCGGATGGCTGTATAGTATATGGTTACACTGAACATTTACCAGGATAATACAGCGTTCAAAATAGAGCTTGTCCGTTTGTCTTGGTCAGTGGTTTTTGGCCCAGATAAGTAGAATGCTGCTGCATGATTGTTGGGTGGAGAAGTGAAAATTGACTGTAAATAGTGACAAGTGGAAAACAGCAACCTTTTTATTTAGGAAATTCTAGTGTAAACACAGTTGACATGCGATCACTCGTGTTTCAGTTTCGTTAGCCTGTTGGCGTCTTGTCCATTGCATGAACATCTAGGAGGCTTATAGCCAAGAACAGTGTCTTTTTGATATAATTAGTAAATGTTGAAATATAATTATAAATAATTTTGGGGGTATTTAAACAAATTTCAGTCATGAGTATTAAAAGTAGGCATGTCACATTAAGTACAGCATTATTTTTAATGATGCCGATGGTAAAACTTGTTAGTAAAGTCTCAGGCACTCAGATGTGTGTTGTCTTTTTTAGTCGATAACTACACATTGCTGGCTGCAACATCGGATGGTATTTGGACAGTTTCAGTGAACGGTTCAGTGACACCTCCAAAATATGGGACAGCAAAACGACTAATTGGTAAAGGTATGTTATCATATGGCATAGCATCCAGGCGTTACACATATGAGGTTGAATTAAGTAAGTTGACAAGCTTGTAGACAGATTTCGACAAGGGGATTCACAATATAAACCCCAGGTGGCACCACAAGTTCATTACAGAGGGCAGCACAAGTACCGTGTCACAACATATTGCTTACCTACTGCTACATATTCAGTTATATGTCATAAAATAAAACAAAAGTGAAACAGTTATCAATTCTTTAATTGTGCAGTGCACAGCTGAAAATAATTTATAAGAACATATTTCTTGAAATTAGTACTTTTTTAAACAAGAAAAGGTTGAGAACAATTTCTTAAAAGTTCTAAATATATGAATAATAAGAACAAATTTTATTGCATTAAGAACAAATTTCTTAGTCAAGCTATATGTTGAGAAGAATATTTCTTACTCAAGAAAATTTTGAGAACTAGTCCTTAGTCAAGGAAATTTTAAGAACAATTTTCTTAACCCTTTAGATCTTAATCATCCAAAAGTGTCTGAATTATCTATTGAATATAGCGTTCTCACGTTCAAACATCCTATATTTACAGTTTTCTTTGGTCTGGTCAGCAACGCTGTTGGCTGCCGAACGTCTGATTGGCTCTGATCCGGAAGTGTCATACTTTCCATGTATCTATCAAGTCACACATTCAGTCTCCGTAACAATTATTGAACTAGGGCAGTAGGTTTAATTTTCAGGTTTTCCTTCCCTTAGTCAGAGCCTTGTTTGCCCACAACCACAAGGTATAGTGGTTTCCTAGGAGGAACCGCAAGGAGGTGAGGTTGACCTGGGTGTCCTACGATTTGCTCTGTTCACTCTGCTATTAATGCAAAATCTGAGGCAAGTCAGTTTAAATTTAAAGAATACTGTACATAAAAATACAATGTGACAGTATATAGTATCATACGCCTATTATCAGCTTGGGGGGTGAAACTTTAGCTGGCTGTCCTCAGCACACCAAAAGCATTTGTTTGTTTTGGTTGTGCCTGAGGCCGTATAGCCAGGACCAAGCATACATGACACCATGATAAATTTGTATCTAAACGTGATATCACGTGTCATGTATCACTTTATGACTGGCGAAGTAAACAACGCGGAGGTATGCAACAATCTGAATGCTGTCCATGCAGAGTCCTTGCTCTCGTTCCGCCAAGGCTGTTTGTATTACAAGATCCACTGCTGCAACCATGCAACGCTGTCAAACGTTTGGCAGTATAACAAATGCCTTGAATTCTTGATGTCTTTCTGTTATGGAATATGCACTACCGTAATGACTGTATGTATTGGGGCACTTAAACATAATTAAATTATCAGCTGTCCCAAAACATATGGTGCAAAAATAATTCACTGTCTCAATAGTTAGGGACGCAAATGAATCCTGACGTCATGTCCCCATTTTATTTTCGTGGTTGTTGAGCTGGCTTTGTAACTTCACAGTAGTTACCTCGTCCATTACCCTGCTACTAACTGTATTTTGAGTTGATGAATGGCCCCATATACTGTGAAACAAATGGTATGTAATGCAGGGATGAGAAATTTCCGGTTTTTGCCGGAATTCCAGTTTTTATACTGCTCCAAAGATCACTTTTGTGAATCGTGTAAATCCGGGGAGAAAAAAATGAATGTTGGGGTAGGGCATATAAAATCCTGGAAATTCACTGACAATCTGTCTGCGGATTGAGTTAACCATCTATCCACCTGGTGTCGCCACGTGTTAATGACGCTGCCTGGCGATTAGAGACAGAACCGACCCAACCGAACCCGTGAATCTGCGAAGTAAAACCCTTGGTATGTCGGCTGTTCGCTTCAACGCTTTTGAAGTGCGCGCACAAAAGCAGTGGACCAATAGGAAACGACGATGTATTTTGTGGAGATGTCGATCATTTTCGAACACAATGCTAATCGACAATTTGTTGTACGGCAAGACAAATGTTGCATGAAGGACATTGACAAAAGTGTCAAGAATAAGTGGAATTGGGCATAGCTGGAAAGATCGGCTGGAGACACTATGTTAAATATATTCATCAGTAAATTATCAGCACCAGGGAAAGCCTACTGTTTGTGGTGCGAGGCCGATGTCAACTATGCGGATTGGATCCTACACTGGCTACAGGCTACACTGCTGGCAGAGGGGAACTGAAGGCACTGTCTGAAGTACACACGCTGGCACTGCCCACGCTGGTCACCAATGTTCTATTAGAACCTGAACAGAGGGCATATCATATGGAAGTTCGCTGATTCCATGTAGACAACACACTTCCACAAGCAGCCACAAGTTCCAGATTGGACTCGTGGTGGGCTACCATATTCTCTACTGGCAAGTTTCCAGCCTTGTCAAAGCTGGTGGCTGCAATGATGAGCTGCTTTCATGGTCCTCAAGTGGAAGGGTGTTTTAGTCACATGTCTAGCATCATGAATACCGCCACTGCCAGAAAGAATGTTAGTACATTCAACACTATCCAGACAGTGAAGTACTCACTCATGCCATCATAGCAAGCAACAAGACTGCTATACAGGACTTCCACAAACAGGACTGGTCGCCTCGTTCACAACATGAGGGGTGCACACAAAATGTACTCCATCCATCTTGCCGAGGAAGGAAAGATGAAGGAGGAGAAGAAAACTGAGCTGAACATGTCAAAGACGAAGGCAGCCACCAAGTACAAAGCTAAGGAAGCAATTGAGCTGGCAACGAAGAAAACTAGAATGGCCCATCAACAGGGGCTGTTTTGACAAAGCTGGCCAAGGAGAAAGCTGCCCGTCAGCCAACTCGGGTTCAGCCCGGAAAATATCATTAACAAATGAGTTAGTAATATGACAATGTGTGCGTGAGTCCATGTGCTTTTTTTGCTATTGGAAATGTTAAGATTTTCTATTTAATATTGCTCAAAATACACCATAATTCGTCTACAATTAAAAAAAATAGCGGAGTCACCCCCTCCCCCCGATTAGATGAGACAGTCCTCTTGGGCTGAAATGTGGGCCACAGCAAAATTTCCGGTTTTTTCTCTGAATGTCACTCTCATCCCTGGTAATGTAGGGACTACATCTCAGCCATGTGAAATGTTTAGTCTGTCTGGTATCGGTTTTCCACACTTAATTGTTCGAAGACTATTTATTGAGTGACAGCTTGTACCACCCATCAGGCATGTGTTAATTTCAGTTGTTAATTTGTTAATTCTGTTAACTTAATGTAATTAATTAACTTTATAAGGAGACAACAATTAATTTAATTAATTAACTTTTCTGGAAGAGATTAATTTAATGTAAAAACTAGTAGATATAATTAGCCTTGATAATATTATAACAAACCCTGAGTTATTCTTCGAATTCCCACTAAACATACTGCAGATTAAAACACCAACTATACGTGAAACGATGTGCAAGTCTTGGGACAATGCAGACTGTCGAGAGATCACACAGTTTTGTACATTATAGACAAACATTGGGGGACTGCAACTAGGATTTTAGATGCATACTGTGATACTTCCTAAATATATAAAGGCCACAGGTGGTTGCTGAGAGAACGACGAAACACCGTTGCTGGTGCAGTAGTTACATCACCCAAGTTTGTGTTGGTCACATCAGAGCACCTGCGGTTGTAATACGTTTTATTGATACACTGTTTTTTATTTATGCGTCAGCATCAGGAAAAAAGTGGGTACTCGCTCGTCAAAAGTACAAATAATTGGTGTCCCAATACATAGGGACGAAAATTATTACATTTACAAAGGTGTCCGAAAACATACGGCACAGAAAAATAATGTGTACCAATACATACGGTCATTACAGTAGTTAGCGTTTCATCATGCAGATTACAATTGAGATCGTCTGCTGTCATCCCTAGGCAGTGTATAACAAAACCACTTATTGAGTGTAATTAATAACCCCCCGCCATTCGCCAATCATGCTTGTGGACACAAATGAATTCGGCAGTGCATACATGTCATCATATATGCATGGCTGTATTCTAGTTGCAGTTTTCTTTAATTAGTTATAACTAAAACATAACAAAACGAACATTGATTTAAATATCAAATAACAAGATTTGGCTTTAGGGTCGTGTCAGTTTTCTATGTAGGGTCGGTGGTTAATCGGACTGAAATCAGCTTAAAAAAATGTGCCGAGCCAGCGGGCCAGTGTTAATGTCGAGCCCTGGCAAGGCTAAGTCAGACTTTCTTCAGAATTATTCATTGTAATCATGCATGAAACTTTGTTGTGTTCAATTACCAATAAGAATTTGCAAAGTCGTGGCAGAGTTTCTTCAGAATGTTCATCTTAAAAAATTAACCCTTTAAACCTTATTAAACCTTAATCCAGTGACAGAAGTTACGTAAGTATCTGTAAGATGGCGCCACCTTAACACGCTGTCAGTTAGGAAAAATTTGTGGCCGGTGTCGCACTTACATTTATCTGGCCGTTAAATAATATCCGGGTGACGTTTCTGCGCGTGCACGTATCTAGGGGAATGCATTTAGCACCAGCTATGACTGTCGCGTTTTCATTTATCCGGGCGTTATGTATATTTATATGTCTATATATATACATAAATTATAAAATATTTGCTTCCCACAGACATAAACAATTTTTGTCATTAAACAGTTTCCTCTCCATGCACACGTCATATGACTCCACGCACACGTCACATGACATACTCTTATACTTGGTCACAAATCTGAAACAGCAAATTATAATTATGTACTCTAACTATAACGCTCGTATTATGACAAACAAAACATATTTAATTACTGGATATTATTGATCACTACGTGACCTACTGGTGCCAAATATTATGCCTTACATATGCATATAAACATCACCCGGATAAAATTTAACGCCCGGATAAATGTAAGCGTGACACCGGTTGGGGCTGCTCAAGGAAACGGGTTCGGCCACTTAAGGTCTAAAGGGTTAATCATAAAACTTTATTTTTTTGAGCTATCAGTAAGTCATTGCAAAACTTTGTATTTAGTGTGCAGTCTTCGAATACAATTATGTTGTATAATTTATTTATGTGATTTTTTTCGCGACTTTATTTCTGCCCTCCATCCATCCCTCTCCTTGCAGAGTGCCACACTGGCCTGGGTAATGTTTGAACAAAATCCAGCTGCTTTGTAAGGTGTTCATAGTTTTGAGAAAGAGCAAAATTAAGATGTAGTTAGGGAGGTTCATTTTGGAGAGAGATTAACATGCAGTTTAAGAGGGTTCACATTTTAGAGAAAGGGGATTCACAGAAAGAGAGTTCCTGTGGCTTATGTACCCCATGTAAGTTATCATTTTGTAGGGAAGATAGGCTAATTTAGTTGCTTTGGTACTAATATGTGATAGGTGCAATCATTACTATCGCAGAGGAAATGCAATAGTTTCATAGCCATTGCGACCACATTGTGTTGATGTCAAGGAGCTGGCATTTATGCAGTATATCTACCAATCGACTTACTAATTTAGATTTTATTTGTTCATAGTTCCACAACATTCCACAGTGCAGTGGTAGTGATTCCTGTTGCTACCTCAAGGGAGCACGCATGAACCTGTACGTGTGCCATGTGATGATGAGTCGTGACATGTATAACCCACCGTCATCGGTTGTCGGCAACAATTTGTATGCTTGCCTTACATGTTACAGGTTCTGTTAAAACCATAACCGTTGATGATGTTCGTAACTACATCTACTGGAGCGTAGACAAGACGATATATCGTACCACAGTTGGTGGCTTCAATAAAGAATCATTCTTTAACACAAGTAAGTTAAAGTGTACATTTTACATTGATCTTTTATGAGTGATAGGTTTATATATACTGGGCAGTGAGACCTTGACATTAAGAGTTACCCGGTTGCCTAGGGCAGAGCAGAATTTACACATGGGTAAGTGAAGTTGGTGTAGTACTTGCCGGGTCAAACATGCAAGCCCATCGACATGTAATGATCTTTCGACACTGCATGGTTTTATCGTTGCATATTATAATGCATCATTTAAAAACACACCCTTTGCCCAGATATAGATTTTATATTATGAGCACGATTGTGGGGTGATTATGGTCTTGCTGTTTTAATACCATTTCAAATTTGACAAGTATTTGGACATCGTTGTTAGATATAATTCATCGATATGTCATGACGTACTAAAAAATTACTCTAATTTAGTTGAAAAACAACACGTTAGTATTAACTCCTTGTCAGATGTAGGCTAGAAACAATAAAAATGTGTTACATTCTTAAAGTAACATGATGAGTTGCTAACAGCATCATGGGCGTCATTCATCACAATCAAACATATGATCATGTATTACATTCTTACAGTGACATGATTTACTAACAGCATCATGGGCATCATTCGTCACAATCAAACATGATAATGTACATCACAAATGCTCAGTGTGTGATAATTACTGACTTGTTTACATTCTACATGTGATTTCATCTTAGTTGAAGCTTCAGTTGGGTGTTTAATTTATTAAGATAATAAAAATGTCACATTTTTGGAACAACCTTTTAAAACTGCTCAAACTAGGAAAAATGCCCATCCTCCGGATGGCATAAGGTACACAGAGATGCATAAGAGAGTTTCATGGAGAATTCGTAAATGGCATTGATTGTTCACAATGTGTAACATTGTGATCCATCGATTAACATCCGCCTAACATCCGGTACTAACCCTAAAACCAATGAAAATCCTTAACCTGTGTTGCCTTGATATTGAGGGGTCGTAGATTAAAGGAAAACACTCACAATACACGCACGCACGCACACCACTTGAATTACAATTTAATTTGTATTCATGTTGAACTTATTTGTCAGTACATAATAATCACATCCTATTTTTTCTTATAGATAAACCGATCAGAGGATTAGCAGTTGACACGAACAGTGGAAGTCTGTACATTGGCAATGAAAAAGACGTAGTCCATGCCACACAGAATGGCAGTAAGACCATTTATACAGTAATGGACAAACATGTTAATGGCATTGCTGTTGATCCGGTGAAAAGGTAATCAGTATTTTTTTATTTCCAACAAACAGTGCACATTCCACAATAATGGTAAAATAAATACACTACAAAACAAATCAGCCTGAGCTGCTAATCTGATCCCGCTGGGAAGCACCCCTCCACTGTCCTCATGCAAATAGTATGACCATATAAGGATGTGGGTAACTGTATATCCAGCACCAGACACCCCTGTGCCATATTCCAAAGCCAGCATGCATCCCAAAATAGCTTTGGTGCCCCAGATTGTACTGACCAGTAAACAAGGATGACCACAGCCATTACTAGTTTAGTAAAAAGTATTTAATTCAATAATGGATTAAATGCCGATTTTACTCACCGTCGTACTGTTGACATATAAGTGCAACTGTGGTAGTGTATTGTTGGTGTAGCGTGCTGGGCTTAGCTAAGTTTATGTAGTGAAAGAAAGACACATTGTGTGGTTGGTAAATGGCAATGCCCTTTATGTACATTATAGTAAACGGTAGTAACAGTGACATGGGCATAGCCGGTTACTTAACTACAAAGCAAAGGCAATTCCCCTTACAGGATAGGTGAGTAAAACAGCTGTCAGTGGGGATTGCCGATGATTGAATAACTAGCTAAGCATAATAAATGTGGGGCCCAGAAACCACCCAAAAACCCCACACAAAGCGCAGCAGACTCTAGCAACACCATGGTTCCTGGGCATGGCAGCAAGTCTGTCATACAATGTACAGACCTCGCCTCCTGTGAGCAGTGCAGGCCATCCTTGCATTAAAACCTCAAAAGTCACTTTTGGAACAAGAGAGGACAAAAGATGAGAATGTTGCACGCATGCAGTAACCCCGTCACTTACTCACAGGGATATAGCCATCAATGTAAGATATCTACATACATTGTAAAACAACACAAATGCACGGTTGCAGTAGATGATACAACTGCCAAGCTCAAATATTCTGCAGCAAAGATGCTATTGGGTAAGGAAAGCGACATGCCATGCAACCCAACCTCCGGCCCAAAGCTGGAAGGCCAAGAATGCATAAAACTCCCTCCGTCAAGTCCAAATTGTAAACATACATATACAAGAATATATACCAAGAGTTGTAGTGTTGTACACGCCACAGCTATAGGGTTACACATATTACAGTAGTGAGTTTGAGGCAAGGGGTGATACGGAAGGCAAGCCAACTCCGAGCCCAAAGCTGAAGAGTTGGACATGCCTCCAGCTCCACTCTACCGTTACATGGAACAGTACATATACACACAGGACAAATATGGTACTGTAGCTTATAAGTATAAAATGCACCTCTTTGAATACAACTATACACCGACCTACCTCTGTGATTATATGTAAGCATGTAAGTATAGTATTTGTGCCCTAGAAATAATAAAAGGAAAACAAGGTAAATTAACTGCATAAACAGTTGTTTAGCGGTGTATATTACCACCAGACCCGAATTGGAAGGGCTTAATAAAATAAGCAGTATGACGACAGAATGAATTATAATGTCCAAACCAGCCTGCAAACTCTGTGGCATAGAGTACAGCTAGTTGAGGTAGTCACATTAAGTATTATAATGTGTAATGGTGAATAATGAATATATATATATATATTTGGAAAACCAGCAAGAACACACATTTACAATTAAAGACTTGAATGGAGATAAAAGTGGACCCAAAGCCGTGTACTTTAGTCCCCGTGACCCCTCATTGCAATGAACTGAGGGACAGCCCTGCAAGAGGAGTAGCAGGGTTGGAGCTAGTGCCTCCGGGCTTCTGTGCCCGGCAGTTGATGTGGGCATGTCCTTGTTTACCACAAGAGCTGCATGCGTGACTGAAACGACATGCCTTGCGGGAACATCCGCCAGTATTATTGTACATGTAGCACACACCAATACTGACATCTAGCTGGCGATTCGTCGGCAATGGCTGTCGTTGCTGCCTGTGTGATTCCACCTGCGAAGCCCCACCAAGTATCGCATTCATGGCAAGATCACAGTTGGTCGAATGCCAAGGCAGAGATGGCATCAGGGTGTAGAATGCCCGGTGTCTACTATTATTTCCCTTGGTCGCATCTGCCTGTTCCGTTCGTAGACTCAGTATTCTAATTTGGGCACGTATTGCAATGTTCTTCCTCTGCGTTGTTTTCCTAGACAATTTAGACATCGACCTACTCAGTTCAGCCAATGTGTCATTGTCTAATAGAAATAAGATACTCACAGAGGAAGATTCTAATTACTCAATTATCGCAGAAGACTTTCCCTTGTTCGTTTCAAGAACTTTAATACAGAGTTAGCATGATACAGATCAGTACAATCAATACTGGTCCTCCATGGGAACCAGACATAATGTTACATGGTTCTCCTCCAAAGCCTCTCTCAATCCAATCGCGCACTACTCTTTCCTTAAATACTCGCTACTTCCCTCTCTTCCTAGTGACTCGCGATTCCCATTGGTCAGTGCCTCTTCTGCATTTCTTAATATGGCACACTATAGTCGGGCTCGCTACCTGGCTACCTGGTCTCTGATACCGCATTACCTTATCTGCTAACTGACTCATCTCCCGACTATTGTCCAGCCCAGCTATCTTTGGAGATGACCTGAGCTAAACCTATGGGAACATCCTGTATCTCAGATCTAATTATAAGAACACAAGCTACTAGACTAAAGCAGTTCTAAGCATATACTTATTAACAAAACTTCCTATATAATAATTACTATATTTCATGGACAAGTAATTACTAGGAATTTATGCAGAGCTTAATTCCTTACAAGGGCATGCACCCAGCTAAATTTTTTGTCGTACACACGCCAAGCAATTCCCCCGTGGCGCCTCTTCATGTCTAGGATGCAGCATATGTACGTGAACAGGGATGGAGCTTCTGCCGGGTGACATTCCACGTATACACTAGCATGCAAACAGAATGCGTGTAGCCAGTGGAACATGCCCGTGATCAGTGGAGCTCGGGATGGTGTTGTTGTGAAAGGTGGCTGCTGTCTCTCTCCAGTGATGGCTCGATGTTGGATGCCAACACACCAAGATCAATGCACTGGTGGGACCAAATCAAAGCCTTGATCTTGGGGTCAAGTCTGTTGTTGTAGTTGCAGAAGTGACTCGCGAAGATCCTCCTGCTCGCTGGTGCATGTCAAGCTGTTGCTCTAGTTGTCATTGACCAGACTTGCGGGCACACGAGTCTTCGTGACAGGACATCGGCAGATGGTCGCAGGTCCACCCTTCTGTCCATACTTCACTTTAGACATAGCTGCAATGAGGAAACATACCAAAGCAGATCTCCACAAATGAGTGAACAGGCAGCCAGCCTAGAATGGGGAACGATGCTGCAGCATTTGTTCTGCAGGTGCATGTATGCTGGGGCCGCAGTGATTGTTGCCTATGAATAAAATAATGACGTAAAGACCTAGGGAACCAAAGACACACGCTGTTAGTTCACAAGGTCTGCTGACAGGAGCACCTCCTTGTACTGCAGCAAGCCTACAAAATAAATGGATGCTCACGCGTCATAAATGGCCTAACAATTCAGGCATGCCCCAAGCACACTTAAAATGTACATATGATGATTATGCTGTAATGTAGTCATGCATAATTGTAATCACGAATATAAAGCAAAAGTAATCAAATTCAATTACATTTTCACACCCATCATTCGTGTTCGTAGTTGTACTCGTGCAGTTTACCATTATTAAGATATGATACAGTTGTGATGTAAGCAATCTCTGGGGCTAGCCCGACCTTAAAAAAGCCCAACAACATAGGGCACTGCCATACTCATCAGCAATAGAAATAAGCCAGAATATTTACTTGTCTGGCGGACAAGTAAGTTTTGAAATCTACTTGTCCGCCAAAATTTTAACTTGTCCGAGTGGTTGTCAAGAGGAATCGAAGCTTCGGAAAAAACGTCTTTTTATGACAACAACACAATGTTCCTGCTGTTTCGTTGAAGGTACATCTGAGTGACTTGTGATCAAAGACACATTTAATCTACAAATTTTGAAATTGCAAAATTCTATTTTCCGGTCCATTATTATTCATCACGAATATTAAAAGTAGACACGTTACATGATGTATACCAATATTTTAGTGATGCTGATATGAACGCTTTTATTAATAACAAATAATTATTACTATGATAGGAATGAGACAGTTGTTTTCCTTGCTATTTGTTTTGTAATGTTGCAAAAACTGTTTATGTTTAATATGGTATATATATATATATATATATATATATAACATTACATTACAAAACAAATAGCAAGGAAAACAATTGTCACAACAATCATGGCCATATCATGTGCCCAAACAATTTGGACAAGGCTCAGATTAATTAATCCGATTCGACTATGTCATGCACCCAAACAATTTGGACATGGCTCATATAAATTCGTTGTCCAGGTGTGACCATATCATGCACCCAAGCAATTTGGAAAATGCTTCCGACTCATCGACCCTGCTGGACCGTATTATGCGCCAAACATGGCTCAATACTAGATACGGTACGAAAACAGAGGTCTAAGAACTAAACATGCTGACCCCTGCAAAGCCAAGATTTTACCAAAGTAGTCCAACACTCCCAATCAGCAGCTGTAGGAAAGAAATGTATATTAGATTCTAACAGTTTATTTTTTACATCTCCAGTGATGTACCCAATTGGGTGCAATGCCCTGTAATAGATGATTATGCCCTGTTCATTCCCAAGAAACCAACCAATTAACATATATGCTGTCTCAGTTGTCTTACAAAGAAAAATTGTACAACCCAAGATCGACTTCCTGCTAGGCATGGATCTCCGCAAAACTTCCATATTACCATCCAAGTGACAGTTTACAACGGAATAGGGTACAACGACAACAACCCATGGACAGGGGCCATACACGGCCTGGTAAACATTCAATGCAATGACCTGAAACAAGGTCATTTGATCATTCCTTTACCTACATAGAGGAAACAAATGGAGAGATATATATATAATATATTATAAACGTCTGACATAAGGAACTCTGTGGTTAGCCCTCCTTGCGTTTTGCCCTACAAGTGAAACATGATGATCAACCACTGACAGATAGTCCCCCATTGCAGACCTGCCTACCATTCCGGATTGTCCGGAATCATTCCAGAAAGTCACCTCAAATTACGGTATTACGGTGAGGGATGAAAATATTACGGACTGTGACCATGTTGGGCAATCACTCAAATTTAAGTTCCACTATATTCAACAGGTGGCAGCATATGTATGCAGCATGTTGTGACATGGTTTTTCATTCGCTGAGTCTGGTCGTAATGTAACCAATAGGAAACAGCGTTACGACAAATTCGCATTTCCGCGATCAAACAAAACGAAGTCACGCGGCACGAAATGATGGCTGACAGCGAAACGACACCACCGCCACCCCAAAAGAAATGTGTAATGCAAAAATGTAGTGAGTGTTGTACTTGTAGTGTTAGGCCAAGTGACTGTACTAAGACTAAGTTAGTGTATTTATTGAGGAGTTTAGTGTATCATTTACAGCCTATCATACAGTTACTACAGTCTAGGCGATGTCGATGACAGTGTAATGTAATGGTTTTGGTCAATCGCTACCCCCCCCCCCGTCTATCATTTATCATACTAAAGTTGAGTAGGCTAGAGTTTAGGTGGTGTTGATGACAGCATAACTAATGGGTTTGACCCGTCTATTCAACGTCAATGCAAAGACGTAACATCGTTTTCGAAGTTACAGCCAGATGTACGGAAAGTACGGCTACTCCGCTACGGGCTTCGCTTCTTAACTTGACAGGGCTGACTATGTTGTACGCTTAGGCGTCGTTCTTTTTCAAAAAACATAATAAAATGTAACATCTGAGTGGTTTTATAAAGCGTTATTGTGGATTTCCAAAAAAATAATTATTTGAGTGCAATCTTAGCTTAGCCTCGATTATCCAAGCCTCGTTATGACATTAGGTGGCACTACCGTTTGCCTCGCCACTCTACCTTGTCCACTCTACAGCGTACCAAAACACACAACATTCTAGTCATTTTATAGAGTGTTTATTGCACGCAATAGTATTCATGAATCTAGTTTAATATTATAATAATATAAAAAATGGGCCAAGTGGCCCTGAAGTCCTTTGGACTAATATGTCTATATGTGACCCCGGCTGACCAAATGAGTGATAAGTCGGAAAAATTGTAACATTGTTTTCTTACATCCTTGTAAAGGTTTGGTAGGGTGCTTTACACGGTTTCAAAAATTATGACTGCTACAAAAATTGGCGAAGTTATGGAGCATTGAACATGGCAGGGGTCAAAAAGTGAATAAAACGGCTGTTGAAGTTTTACATTATATATGCAAATTGATTGCATGGAAATATTACATGCACAACATTCAAATGTGGCACACAGTATGTAATATGTATGTTATGTTGCAATGATACACTGGAAGTACAAATGTACTGCTACAAAGACTTATCAAGTTATGCCAGATTATGTCTTTATGTGCAAAACTAAGGACAGATTATTTGAGAGCAAAAGGTAGACTCACTGTTTGACACAGTTCAAAACCTACAGTTTAACAGGGGTCTAGTGGCTTAATGCTGTCTGTTGATACAAGCTACTGCCAGTGACCCATTGCAGATTAGTCACAGTTTCCATCAAACAATAGCAGGCAGAGAATCTTAGCTCCACAGCTGGGTGTAATACACAACCAGATCAACCACTGATTCATGGTCAAGTAGATTAGCTCAATGCACCAACTAAAACAATACACAACACTGTGAGTGACAGTGTCCAGAGTGAGGCCTAAGCAGTGTCCTCATTACTGAATAGATCAATTAAACCTGCCAAGTGGGTGACATTCTGCACAAGTGTTCATTAATCCTTAGTGATTGTTCAGAACACCAGACTGACCACATACCTAAACAAAGCGAATGTAATAGGTGAAGAACAGGCAGTGTACAGATAGGGTATTGGTTGAATTGTATTTGTCTCGACGCAAAAGGCTTTATTGTGCTTTCATCGATTATAAGAAAGCATTTGATTTAGTAGACTGGTCCTCACTGTGGTCTAAGATAATTTCATGCGGTATTAATGGTAATGTGTTGAAAGTTGTATACAACATGTACAAAAATGCTAAATCATGTATAAATCGGCCAGTCTGTGTCAGCCTTCTTCTCATGTGATGTAGAGGTATGGCAAGGAGAAAACTTGTGTCCTTTGTTATTTGCTATTTATCTGAATCATTTTGAACACTGTTAGTCACAATTATAATGGACTTGACATGGCAGCTGGTGAAATTTACAACAACCTTAGTGATGATGATGTAGAAAATGTATGTTCTACTATATGGTGATGACACTAGAATGATTCAATCAAATACAGATTTCTTGCTTGTGTATAGCGGAACTACGTCAACTCTTCTAATGGTTGACATTTGATTGTATCAGGTGTCAACTATATTGTGAATCTGTAATTATTAGTCTATATTGATACAATTGATTTACACAGTACCATGTCTACACAAGGCATGGCAAGCGTAAACAGAACAGTAGAATGCATTTGATATCAATAGTGTAGGATATTTCACTCTATAGTTGTCCAGAATATTAATTTTCTATGTTTGTCACGTATAGGTTTCTACAGACAATGCATCTTTAACCAATAGACACCACAGTCACACCATTTTATAATAATTAAATGAACATCAAAATAAACACAACTTGCAATTATAGAAAATCAATAATTTTGAAGATACAGTTTACAAGTTTTAGGCAACTGTTCAGTCTAACAGGGGTCAAGTGTGTCTACTCTGCCTGGACCCTGTGACCAATTAAAGGTCTCAATGGAACAGGAGCACTAGGCTGCAGAGTTTAGTCATGCTGCTGGCTTTCTGGCACATTAAACAAAATCTACTGTTGGGGGTGGTCTCAAGGGCCCTTCTCAAAATCACTAGATAATGTAAAACTTTTGCACTTTGGGGGCCCCTTAGGTGCCCTTAGAATGATTCAATCAAATACAGATTTCTTGTATATAGTGGCAGCACCCTAAGATACATCTATGCAAAATTAGAAAAAAAGTTGCTGAACAGTTTTTGAAAAAAATAGGCAAAATGTTACAATTTACTCACCGCTCCCAACCCTCAACTTGAGTGTAGTTGTAGGATGTGACGTGTATTGGAGTCTGCTGTGCATTGCTTGGTTTATGTAGCGAGAGATAAACACACACAAGGTGTGGTTGGATAATGGCAATGCCCTTTAATTGCATCTAGTAAAGTAATGTATAGACATGACAATGGGCATTGCCGTTGGCCTAGATAAAAAAGGCAAATCCCCTTACAAGCGTAGAGGAGTCATACATGTCTGTCAATGGGGATTGCCAATGATTAACTATCTAAGCAGAATAAATGTGGGGCTCAGAAACCACCCAAATAACTCCAACCCCACACAGTTGCTGAACAGTTTTTGAAAAAAATAGGCAAAATGTTACATTTTTACCAGTTTTGGGGTCCTTGGAGGCCCTAGGGAGCCCTTAAAATGATTCAATCAAATACAGATTTCTTGTGCATAGTGGCAATGCCCTAAGATATGTCTATGCAAAATTAGAGAAAAAGTTGCTGAACGGTTTCTGAGATACGGCAGCTAACGGCGGACGCACAGTGATGGCAATAGTCCCTTGGACCTTCGGCCAAAGGACTAAAAACCAGCAGGATCGTTGACAATGCAGACTAGACTTCTTGGCTACTGGAGTCGGTCTGAGCTGCTAATCTGATCCCACTGGGAAGCACCCCTCCACTGTCCTCATACAAGTAGGAAAACCATTTAAGGATGTGGGTAACTGTATATCCAGCACCAGACACCCCTGTGCCATGCAAATTCCAAAGCCAGCATGCATCCCAAAATAGCTTTGGTGCCCCAGCTTGTACTGACCAGTAAACAAGGATGACTGGTCAGTGGCCACAGCCAGTACTATTTTAGTAAAAAATATTTAATTCAATAATGGATTAAATACCGATATATATATATACATGTGTGTATATATGCACTAGTGCTGGTTCGATACCAGAATTCTTCGATATCGATCGATACCAGAATTTTTTGGAATACTTACGTTGTAAGTCTAATTCATATACAGTATAGATCCCAATAGAAACACACTATCCATCTAGACTAATGGCATAGAAGCACACACTGTTTTTCATTAGGGAAACATGTAGAAAAATAGATTTTTTATGAATGAATGCATGCTAGACATAACTGATGGCAACACTGTTGCTAGCGCCACCTTGCAGATGCTTGATAGGTAATTCATAGTGTGCGCGCGTGTGTGTGTGTGTGTGTGTGTGTGTGTGTGTGTGTGTGTGTGTGTGTGTGTGTGTGCCTTTAGCTGCAACATGTTGCATTCTTATCATGTGTCGATGTTGCATCAGTCAGTTTGGTAGATGTGCACTGCTGACTATGTGCGTTTGAAAAAGTGTTGCCTGGTACCACTTTTAAGAAACAAGTAGTTGTGCACCCAAGTCTTAGCATACGCTCTGAGCGTCTGTTGGGAACTATACGGTACACCTATTCAATTTTCAACTTAACCATTGATACATACTAATTGATATAGTTATGCAAACAATGATTAATATGCAATTTTCATTTTATTTCAATAACCAAATAACGGTTGTAAATTGTAATTGTTTAATTCTAATTTATTAATGTTGTAAAAGTAATTGTAATGTAACATATAAAACAATACAGTATTACAGACAATAGCAATATAATACCTCGTAATAAATAAATAAAACTGGTAGTCACATCGCGTACGTCACTTCTTGACGCTGTCGCCGCAGTAGACTCTGCAACCGATGGCGATTCACTTCGACTGTAACTACTACTAAATGTCCATTGCTTGGTTTCTGACAAAAATGTTGATGGAACACGTCGGTCTCGTTAACGTTGTTGTTACTGTTAGTGTTACCACGACTTCCTTAAATCATCATGTTTTGGTAGTCTCTTGGATGATGGACAGTGACATGTTTCGTCAAATTCGATGTATTTCCCCCACTAGTTTGGGGGGAACGTTTCTGGCATAGTAGACACTCTACAGTGTTTCCATATTTGTAAAAAAACTGCCAAATTGGCGATGTACATTTTGACATTTTGTCGTTCATCTTGGTTGAGCGAGTACGGCAAACGGTGGCGCCATCAAACAGCAAAACATAGCGCCACCAAACGGAACCTGGGTAAACGAGTCTAGTGTGTCGTGCTTGAATAATTATTTATATTATTATTATTATATTAAACTAGATTCATGAATACTAATGCATGCAATAAACACTCTATAAAATTATTGGAATGTTATGTGTTTTTGGTACGCTGTAGAGTGGGCAAGGTAAAGTGGTAAAGCAAACGGTAGTGCCACCCAACGTCGTAACGAGGCTTGAATAATCGAGGCTAAGCTGAGATCGCACTGAAATAATTATTTGTATACAGACTTTTTTGGAAACTGACTCCACAATAAAGCTTTAATAAAACACTGAGATGTAACATTTTTTTTTTTTTGAAAAAGATCCACGCCTAAGCGGCCTAATATATACAACATAGTCAACCCTGTCAAGTTAGGAAGCGAGGCCCACAGCGGAGTAGCCGTACTTTCCGTACATCCGGCCGTAACTTCGTCTTGAAAAACGATGTTACGTCTTCGCATTGACGTCGAATGGACTCTATATCGAAGTATAGGTATCGTCAAAGTATCGAAGGTATCGAAATATTGACGTATCGAAAGATCGAAGGTATCAAAATATTGAAGGTATTGAACTGTGGCCGTTCGATACCAAAATATAAAAGTATCGCGATACCACGAAGTATTGGTATCGAACTTTCACAAGTATCGCGATACTTCGATATATCGAATATCGAACCAGCACTAATATGTACTGTATGGGTTCTTTTTAGCATACATGTCCTAATTAGCATACACCTCCCTTTTCCAGCAGGGCCTGATGTCCGTGTGTGACTAAAACTGAACACTGGATCCATCATTTATTGTAATTCCATGTCAATCATTGACAATATCAGAAAGAAAGTTCCACCTGCATCCACAGTCATTGCAGAGTTTCACTATCCCTTTCACCACAAAATCACCATCACATGGCTGTATAAATCACTTCTAGTTAGCTTCAGACAGTTACGTTGACGTGTCTCATCCCGGCTGAACTAATCTTGAATATATGCATAGCCATAGTGTAAAGGTCGATCATGTTTAGACCGAAAGGCAACAGTGTTATAATTGGAATAGTTGGTAGAAACTTATTCATAGAATATCGTACGTGGCTAGGGAAACGTTGAGCGAGATTGGGAAATAGCTTGCTCCCATAAAGATTGTCGGGATAGCCGATCTGAATAATCACTGTCAGTAGAGAAGCGAAGAGTGAACGATTAATGTATCAGTTGTATGGTGGCTAGGGAAACATTGAGCGGTCAGCTGTATAATGATTGCCGGGATAGCCGGTTTGAATAATTACTGTCAGTAGATACTACAAATTGAACCATTTTAGTTCCACCCGGGATTAGTGCTCCCAATTAATAGCTGCCGGACAATTGGCACCGGAATCAGTTAAGGTTGCACATATTTCATTGCAGGAGATCGTTGTTTGTCAGTAATGTTGTATGTCAGATAACTGCTTGTCCGCCAGCGTGTTGATTGTTGATTAATGTCCCCTACGTGGGACATAGATGATTATCTGTAGACGGTATAAAAGGAGACAGAACTATAGAGTTGGGGAGATCACTTTCCCTGACTAGGGGAGATCACTTTCTCTGACTAGGGAGATCTCTTTCTTGTTGCTAGAGGTCATGCTGTTGTACGTTGTGCAATAAAAGCCTATGCTATAGGTCGAGTCTGGACTTCTGCGATTTTTAATGTGAGACCTCGCTAGTCCTGACTAGGGAGAATCCTGAACGAAGTAGGGAGGACACCTAGCCAGACTGCGATATCTTGTACAATAGGATGGCATGGCCATGGCCTGCTCTCTGATTTTGTCCGTGTCTTAGCACCAATGACAATGTCATGCAGATTGTTTGTCTTCTGCTGTCCACTGCTAACTTATCTCTCCGAGAAGTAGTTTTAATATGTGGTAACCATAAATAATTAACAAAAATGTTTCCTAATTTAGAGTGACACACGTGTCAATAGCGCCATGTTTATTTAAAAAACAGAAATGAACGATCTAGTGGCGCTACATAGCAGAGTGCAGTAAAGACTAAAAAATATTTCCACCATGTGGCGCCTCCATTTTTTTATTTTCACACTGGTTTGAGAAACAGAATTTTGTAACCTTAAAAGTATTTCATAAGCATACTGTACACTAAAAAGAATGAATATGGTATGTATGTATGTATATATCTGTATCTGTATTTTGACTGGCAAAATGTCCTATGGACACATCACGCCAGTGCGCATGGTCGCTCTTATGGATTAATTTTTTACATGTTGGGCTAGACTAATCTGGAATGAATTCAGTGATGTACTTGATACAATGCTTGGAGGTAGAGAATTCCACTCTTTTATTGTGACTGGGAAAAAGCTGTTTCCAAATATGTTTTTTGAGTGCCTGATTTGTACTAACTGTTTATTATGTTTACGTGAGCATCTGGTGTTGCGTTTGATGTATTGATCTAGTGGGATATCTATGAGGTTATGTTCCATTTTATATAATATGCTAAGTCTTTGGGTTTTTCTTCTTGATTGGAGGGTGTCCCACTGGAGATCTTTAAGGAGTTGTGTTACCGTTCCTGGCTCTCTAGAATAGTTGTTCTTACAAAATCTGGCGGCTTGTCTCTGGGTTCTTTCTATGAGTTTGATATTTCTTAGTCAATGTGGACCCCATGATGCTGACGCTTATTCAAGTATAGTGCGGACAAGGGTTGTGTAGGCTATGGACTTGATTTGGGTTGGGCATTTATTTAAATTTCTTCTAATAATTCCCAATGTCTGTTGTGCTTTTTTGTGACTGAGTTGCTTTGTATTGTCCAATTTAATGTACTTGATATATGTATGCCAAGATAACAGTGTGATTCAACAGATTTAAGTTGTTGTCCGCAGAAGGTGCAGAGATTTGGTTTTGGTTTTCTTGAGGCTATTGTCATTGTATAACATTTAGTGGGGTTGAATTTCATAAGCCACGTGTGTTGCCATTTCTCAAGTTTGAGCAGATCGTTTTGGAGGACAGATGTGTCTTGGTCAGTTTTAATCGGTGAATATAACAGGCAGTCGTCTGCAAAAAGGAGAACAGTTGAGGAAAGATTATCTGGCAGGTAATTTATGTAAAGTAGGAAAAGTAGGGGCCCCAGTACTGTGCTCTGTGGTACCCCAGAAATGACTTGAGTTGATGTTGACTTGGATCCATTTATAACAACCTGTTGAGTTCTTCCTGTAAGGAAGCTATTTATCCATGATGATATTGGGCCTGTGATGCCATAGTGTTTGAGTTTGTGGATTAGTCTTTTACGTGGAACTTTATCGAATGCTTTGGTGAAGTCAAGGGTGGCCATGTCTACAGATTTCTTCTCATCAAGTGATTTGCTTATGTCATGGATTGTTTGAATTAATTGTGTTTCAGTTGATCTTTTGGCACGGAAGCCATGTTGGTGGTCAGTTAGAATGTGGTGCTGTTCAAGGTGTTTCATAATGTGACTATGTATGATGTGTTCAAGAAGTTTAGAAACCACAGGTGTTAAGGATATTGGTCTGTAGTTAGATGTTTCTGCTCTACGTCCTTTCTTAAAAATTGCTGTTACATTGGCTTCTTTCCAGGTATTGGGGACTTGTCCAGAGTCAACAGATGATTGGAAAATGTCATGTATTACTGGTGCTAGATGAGAGGCATATCTGTTTAAGAACCATGGTGGAATGGCATCTGGTCCTTGCGATTTAGAAATGTTAATTTTGGAAAGTTGATCAAGTACTCCTTTAAGTGTAATTGTTAGTTTGGGGATTTCTCCATGTGGACTTCTGGCCATATCTGGTAGGGCGGAATTTCCTTCGTGTGTGAAAACACTTTGGAACTGATTGTTTAAGGCTTCTGCTTTATGTTTGTCATCGCTATTGATGTTACCCGCAATGTTAAGGTCCCCAATACCCTGGTTATCCTGTCTAAGTTTAGAAATGAAGCTCCAAAATGATTTAGGTTTCTCTGTTATTGTTGTTGTCAGGAATTGACTTATGTAGGATAATCTAGCAGAACGAAGGTGTTTATGCATGTTTCTCCTGATGTCACAGAATTCTTTCCAGTCTTCTGGATTTCTAGTTCTTTTTGCTTTGTTATATAGCTGTTTCTTTCTTTTGCACATTTTCTTTAAATCTTTATTGAACTAGGGAAGATTGTGTCTTGAAGTAGTAAGACGGTGCGGTACATATTGGTTCATAATGTTGATGATTTTCGTGGAAACAAGATTCCACTTGTCATTGACTGTCATGTTTTGGTTTTGAGAGAAGTATTCATGTGTAAAGTTTTCAAGAGATTTCTGGATGTTAATATTGTCGGCTTTATTTCTAATGAAGACTTTACGTTTCGGACGATGTTTGCGTTTGGGCCAGATGTTTACATCAATGATGACTGTGCTATGGTCTGCTATTCCGTCTACTACATTTATCTTCTTTATTATTATATGTCAGGGACCATTTTGTTTTGAAAATTTTGATTAGCAACAATTGCTAATCTATTTGGAAATTGATTAGTAATTGCTCATTTTGTTATTTGTGTAGCAATTTTTTAAGCCTTAAGGCAAGTAAGATATAAATATTTGTTTGGCAAAAACGTTATCATGTTTTATTATATATAAACTTATCTAACCTATAAGTATTACAGCAAAACTTGGCATCTGATTCCAGTTTCTATTTGACAGGACCAATAAATGAAAAGTCAGGTACATATTCAGATTATGTACACATAGGCCTAATACTGAACTGTGTCGCATAAAAGTCGTGTGGTGATTATCACTAGTATCAGATGTCACTGAGCAACCATCACTGTAATCGTACGTCTTGCACACCAAACACCACATTTTCGACAAATATCCTTTGTTCGCTTATAACTGCTTAAATCTGCCTCCTGCCATTTTTCCGCTGTCGTAAAGTGAACTGGTTGTGCAGTTCGTCTACCACTAGGCATATTCCTAGACATGAGGTTGTTAGTGGCCGCCATTTTCACTTTCCATAAACGAACCACAACCTTGAACTTGACATTGTTTTGTGTGCGACTGTGGCGACACCACGTGGATGAAGATGACGACTGCTATTAAACAGACCGGGAGCTTGACGCAAATTTTCATGCCGTAATAATGAGACGAAGGTTCCGTTTGGTACTTAATACCAATATATGATTAGGTACAAACTAGCACACGGACATTTTATTACCGCCAAATATTGTTCGTGATTTTACGCAATGCGTTTTAATATTGCGTAGCGATCTGCGTAACTTGTATCGCGAATCGCGATACTGAACAAAATGCAGTTCTCAATTTTGTAAAATCAGCCAACCTCCAGTTTCATTATTCGAGCAATGCTAAACAGACAATCATTGCGCTAGCCAGAATATATCATTGGATAAATATCTTTGGACACTGCAGGTTATCCTCCGTATGTGCTGAATTGGCAGTCAAATAATTCAGAACCGCATGCTTTGCCAATGTATACGTCCTGGCAACGACGCAGCAGGGCAACACCAACTGCGAGCGCTGCATGAAGGGAGCTATTCCCGAAGTTGTCAAGTTGGACATTCAGGCGCTCTTCGTTCTTTTGACCATTCCTCGTGGCTACATGCGGTTACGTGATTATGGATATCATGTTATTTCGACCATGTTTTCTGCGTTGTTAGAATGGTTTAAATTATATGATTGTGACAGCACGGTGTCGCGCTTACATTTATCCGGGCGTTAAATTTTTATTCGGGTGATATTTGTGCATATGTAAGGCATAATATTTGGCACCAGTAGATCACGTAGTGATAAATAATATCCAGTGGTTAAATATTTCGTTTGTTGTTGAAATACGAGCGTTATAGTTAGAGTAGATAATTATAATTTGTTGTTTCAGATTTGAGACCAAGTATAATAGTAGGTCACGTGACGTGTGCGTGGAGAGGAAACTGTTTTACGACAGAAATTGTTTATGCCTGTGGGAAGCAAACATTTTATAATTTATGTATATATATATATATACATATATATACATAGACATATATATAGGTATATAAACATACATAACGCCCGGATAAACGAAAGCCCGACAGTCGTAGCTGGTACTAAATACATTCCCCCAGATACGCGCACGTGCAGAAACGTCACCCGGATATTATTTAACGCCCGGATAAATGTAAGCACGACAGCGGTTACACGGCTTTGAGAATAAAACAAAACTAACTGAAACGTAATGTTATGTTATGGCTAATGTACAAATAATTATATCTAGAAAGTATCTGCAAGGTGGCACTAGTGGCGGTGTACTGTATTTGTAATTTTTAAAGTGCATGTTAAAACTTGAGAATATGTTTTTGTACGCGATTTTACTTCTATAAAAATGGGGTGCGAGTCTATTAGGCAATGCACGTGTAGAGGGAACAATACAGTATAATTAATATAAGAAATGTGTGTTTTGGATTTCTAACCCATGACAGTGTTTATATTGGACTGTTCACCCATGAGAGTGTATGCATTCCTGCCTACCATTGCCAATTGTATGCAATTTAAATGGAAACATGCCTCAAATTATGAATTTTAATTTGTCCCAATGATCACCATCAGTTCCGTGTTCCTCAAATGTAAATGTATGTGACCTGCTACAGTGAACTAGACATTAAGTCACACATGTTAGTTCTGCATGACAGCCAAAAATAGCTGTCTGTACCCCGTGCCATCAATTTTGTGATTTCAGCAGAAATACATACCGTATATATTATATTCTCATCTTTCAATGTCTGGTTTATTTTCCTCAACAAATAATCCAAAACTAATAAAATACTTAATGTATGGTTGCCATGTGCATTGGTTTTCCATGTAGCCCAATTATTAAATATATTTTTCTAAGTTTTCTTCATATTTAGCAATAAATCAAAAACTACTGGATATATTTCAAAAAAATTAGGTATCATTTTAAAGCTTATGATATGTGGAATCCATAAAAGTAAAAGTACAAAACTATTGAGTGAAGAGGTTCATCAGACTGGATGGTTCAAATGAGTGATTTTTTTACTCATTTCACAGTCAGTTTACCTTTTGTTCTTGTGACGTTAAAGCAGTCGAAACATCACAACAACAAAAGATAAACTGACTGAAATAAATAAAGCTATCACTCATACAAAATTATATTTGAAAATTTTGTAACTTAAAGGGAATAAAAACACTTATTGCTTGAATCCATATTATATTACATCCTGCTATCTATTTCCATGTCCACCAAGCCAAAAAAAATCAATGAATTAGAAATTCCACATTTTATGCTGTGCAGCCGGACATTTTCGAATATGCATATTTTTGGCGTGCTTTTCGGGATGCCGAGATGTGAATATATAATGTAATGGATATATAATTTATTAATTGTGTATATATTGTATGATAATATCTTGTAATTATATATGTGAAAACAATTTGTGATCTGTCTGGATAAATAAAACATTGTTATGTATAATTACCATATTTTCTTTTTTGTGGGGAGTAAATAATTACTACAAAAATTAAAAAGATATTTACAAACAGTGCATCATAGTAAAAAAATGATTTGGTTTATATTACTTCATGAAAACATAAAAAAAAGTGTCAAGAAAATCAATGGTTTGGTGTCAGGATTGAACCGGCGTCGCCCGATTGTAAAATAATTGACAAGAAACCAACGCGTCTACCAACTGAGCTACCAACATCTACGGAAATTTGCTGACTGATTCAAGTTGTTATGATAAATTGTACAATTCCTCCTTCATATATCGATATTCTAGTGATATGAGATTATACATGTTACTTTCTGTAGCTGGATACAATATATGTTTGCTATGTATGTTTATTTGTATAGATTATCTCCCGTTGGTTGCATTCAATATAATTATTCTGAAAACGAGCTGAAGCTCGGCGAAACGTAGTCGACTTGTAGGACCATTCACACTCATTGTTTTGAATAAAATTGGATTCATGTGGAACCGTAAGATAACTGCTTGTTCCTCTATGATGACTAGTGTTTGTATTACATCGGAATATTGCACAATAACTCATTTTGATGCTCGTTTCGACCCAAAAGCTATCCTTGTAAACATGCTCTGAATGCATGGAAAGGGTCGGCCTGATGCGAGTATAGGTCATATGTGACGTCATGATACCACGTGATCGCCTAGCTCATTAAATTTTTATTTTCCACGGGAATCGCTACACAGACGGGTTTAAAATCAAATTTATGCTACAAATGTATTTTTTTAATGTTCTCCAAAATTTTGTGTACACATGGAAAAAGGATTTTAGGTAATGCCTTGTTTTTATTTCCTTTAATGTCACTTTGTGTGGCAGCTCACATATATGTACTGCAATGTGTTGTGATATGATGTTTCCATGATTTATCCAATAAAAAAAAATGAAAGGTAAGTTCATATATAGCGCAGTATCCAGTCATTTGGACTGCTTGAGGCGCTTTACACTTTACTCCCAGGCAGACCTGTTCAGTTGAACACCATTCTCTGGGAAGCATTCAGCCATGCTGGAAATAACATGCAAATACTATTCTTGCACAAATATCCACCAGTATCTATAGCCAGGTACTCATTCATCCGGTTGAGTGAACTGGAGCAACATAGGGTGAACGAACTTGCCCAAGGTTCGACACGGTAGCACAGGATTTGAACCCGAGTTCTCTCGATTGACATACACTCTGACAATGCCCGCAAGCCCACTGCAAGCAAGCTCAAAGAAGGTGGTCAACTCTGTGCATTGCCAAACTCTGGTTTGCAACTTTGCATTAAACTGTGCTGTTTTATCACTCATTTCAAGCGTTATTTGGACCTCAAATGTACCATAAAATGCAATATTGTGTAATATAATATGCCGGAAACTATGCGGAATGATAGCCATAGGAATGTTCCAGTCCTGGTATTAAGTATTATTGACATTGTGGCTGTTTTCCTGACAATAGTTGACATGGCTTTGAACGGCAGGTCTGTTTTTCTGAAAATTGATATAAATGCATTACTAAAGGTAGTTTTTGGGGTAGGCAGGTCTGTCTATGTATTGGACTATTCAGAATTTTCACCCACCAGAGTGTATGTACTGGACTGTTCACCCACCAGAGTGTATGTCAGCGTTCGAAATAGCACTTGTCCGTTTGTCCGTTACAAGTGATTTTTGGCCCGGACAAGTAAAATTACTCTACATGGTTATCCGGTGGACAAGTGAAAATTTACAGTAAATAGTGCAACATTGCAAACTTTTTATTTGAGGAAATTCAAACGTAAATGAAGTTCGCTAGCAATCGCGCGCGTTCCAATTTTGTTAGTGTTTCGGCGTCTTGTCGTTCCGCCGCCAGTGTGTTGTACGTCAGTGTTCGACCGAGTTTAGTGCCTGCGTTAACAGAGTCATCCACTAAGCGCACCGACCTAGCTCTGTCATACGCGTAGGACAGACTCCGCATCAGCCATGGTTGATCGAGGCTGTATTTCACACAATCGTAAATCGTTCAGTTTGGCCGACGTACAACTTGCTTCCACTCACGGATCATATTTTATGAACTTTGGAAATAGTTTTATATCGCTAGTTTTACATTGTTTGTATCGCTACCTGTTATTTGAATAATATATAGTGTTAACCATTATTACGCCTAACCCACACGGACTCTTCAGTCTTCCAAGACCAAGTCATCGAACGTTAGCCGATCCAGATCGGTGACAATTTTCAAAACTTGTAACTGGCTTTCCGGTAAACCTATGATGCTGGTTGATAAACGGAATATTCATGAAATAAATTGCGAGTTTTCGAAACCGAATTATGCAAGACGCGCGGCCAGGGACGGGGCGCCAACCGCCGTTGACATGTCGGCTTCCGCCAACTACGGCGGTCTGCGCGCGGCAGTAACGTTACGACGTAACTAAATCTATAAATTATTTTCCGCCTGGTAAATGTAATTCAGGCACCGTTAAAACTGTGTTATCATCGTTAAAACGGTAATATAACATTTAGGAAAAATATGCGTTTGTTTGCTGATGATCAATTGAATATTATCTTCGTTTGTAAAATACAGAACTTTGTTAATATTGAAGTTCATATAGGTTGAACAAAATATTATCAGATTATATAGTTTATTATGATTTTTGTGACAACATTTCCTGGCTTTGCATTGATCGTGTTCCTGGTTGAGTGGCATCTTCAATGACAAACGGATGCCAACATTTTACAGCAGTGTTATATGTTATATATATATATATACATATACCATATTAAACATAAATAGTTGTTGCAACATTATAAAACAAATAACAAGGAAAACAATTGTCTCATTCCTATCATCGTAATAATTATTTGTTATTCATAAAAGCGTTCATATCAGCATAACTAAAATATTGGTATACATCATGTAACGTTTCTACTTTTAATATTCGTGATGAATAATAATGGACCGGAAAATAATAGCAAATATAATTTTGCAATTTCAAAATTTGAAGATTAAATCAAATTGTGTCTTTGATCACAAGTCACTCAGATGTACATGCAACGAAACAACAGGAACATTGTGTTGTTTTCATAAAAATAAGACATTTTAGCTTCAAGCTTCGATTCCCCTTCACAACCACTCGGACAAGTTCAAATGTTGGCGGACAAGTAGATCTTAAAACTTACTTGTCCGGCGGATAAGTAAATATTCTGGCTTATTTCTATCACTGTATGTGTTATACTGTTCACCCTCCAGAGTGTATGTGTTGGACTGTTCACCCTCCAGAGTGTATGTGTTGGACTGTTCACCCACCAGAGTGTATGTGTTGGACTGTTCACCCACCAGAGTGTATGTGTTGGACTGTTCACCCTCCAGAGTGTATGTGTTGGACTGTTCACCCTCCAGAGTGTATGTGTTGGACTGTTCACCCACCAGAGTGTATGTGTTGGACTGTTCACCCACCAGAGTATATATGGTGGACTGTTCACCCTCCAGAGTGTATGTGTTGGACTGTTCACCCACCAGAGTGTATGTATTGGACTGTTCACCCACCAGAGTGTATGTGTTGGACTGTTCACCCTCCAGAGTGTATGTGTTGGACTGTTCACCCTCCAGAGTGTATGTGTTGGACTGTTCACCCACCAGAGTGTATGTGTTGGACTGTTCACCCACCAGAGTGTATATGTTGGACTGTTCACCCTCCAGAGTGTATGTGTTGGACTGTTCACCCACCAGAGTGTATGTATTGGACTGTTCACCCACCAGAGTGTATATGTTGGACTGTTCACCCTCCAGAGTGTATGTGTTGGACTGTTCACCCACCAGAGTGTATATGTTGGACTGTTCACCCTCCAGAGTGTATGTGTTGGACTGTTCACCCTCCAGAGTGTATGTGTTGGACTGTTCACCCACCAGAGTGTATGTATTGGACTGTTCACCCACCAGAGTGTATGTGTTATACTGTTCACCCTCCAGAGTGTATGTGTTGGACTATTCACCTACCAGAGTGTATGTATTGGACTGTTCACCCTCCAGAGTGTATGTATTGGACTGTTCACCCACCAGAGTGTATGTATTGGACTGTTCACCCACCAGAGTGTATGTATTGGACTGTTCACCCACCAGAGTGTATGTGTTGGACTGTTCACCCACCAGAGTGTATGTGTTGGACTGTTCACCCACCAGAGTGTATGTGTTGGACTGTTCACCCACCAGAGTGTATGTGTTGGACTGTTCACCCACCAGAGTGTATGTGTTGGACTGTTCACCCACCAGAGTGTATGTATTGGACTGTTCACCCACCAGAGTGTATGTGTTATACTGTTCACCCACCAGAGTGTATGTGTTGGACTGTTCACCCACCAGAGTGTATGTGTTGGACTGTTCACCCACCAGAGTGTATGTGTTATACTGTTCACCCACCAGAGTGTATGTGTTGGACTGTTCACCCACCAGAGTGTATGTATTGGACTGTTCACCCACCAGAGTGTATGTGTTATACTGTTCACCCTCCAGAGTGTATGTGTTGGACTGTTCACCCACCAGAGTCTATATGTTGGACTGTTCACCCACCAGAGTGTATGTGTTGGACTGTTCACCTTCCAGAATCTGTGTTGGACCTTTCACCCACCAGAGTGTATGTGTTGGACTGTTCACCCATGAGAGTGTATGCGTTGGACTGTTCACCCACCAGAGTGTATATGTTGGACTGTTCACCCACCAGAGGGTATGCGTTGGACTGTTCACCCACCGGAGTGTATATGTTGGACTGTTCACCCACCAGAGTCTGTGTTGGACTGTTCACCCACCAGAGTCTATGTGTTGGACTGTTCACCCACCAGAGTGTATATGTTGGACTGTTCACCCACCAGAGTGTATATGTTGGACTGTTCACCAGCCAGTCTTATGTGTTGGACTGTTCACCCACCAGAGTCTATGTGTTGGACTGTTCACCCACCTGAGTCTATGTGTTGGGGTGTTCACCCACCAGAGTCTATGTGTTGGACTGTTCACCCTCCAGAGTCTATGTGTTGGACTGTTCACCCTCCAGAGTGTATGTATTGGACTGTTCACCCTCCAGAGTGTATGTATTGGACTGTTCACCCTCCAGAGTGTATGTATTGGACTGTTCACCCACCAGAGTGTATGTATTGGACTGTTCACCCACCAGAGTGTATGTATTGGACTGTTCACCCACCAGAGTGTATGTATTGGACTGTTCACCCACCAGAGTGTATGTATTGGACTGTTCACCCACCAGAGTGTATGTGTTATACTGTTCACCCTCCAGAGTGTATGTGTTGGACTGTTCACCCACCAGAGTCTATATGTTGGACTGTTCACCCACCAGAGTGTATGTGTTGGACTGTTCACCTTCCAGAATCTGTGTTGGACCTTTCACCCACCAGAGTGTATGTGTTGGACTGTTCACCCATGAGAGTGTATGCGTTGGACTGTTCACCCACCAGAGTGTATATGTTGGACTGTTCACCCACCAGAGGGTATGCGTTGGACTGTTCACCCACCGGAGTGTATATGTTGGACTGTTCACCCACCAGAGTCTGTGTTGGACTGTTCACCCACCAGAGTCTATGTGTTGGACTGTTCACCCACCAGAGTGTATATGTTGGACTGTTCACCCACCAGAGTGTATATGTTGGACTGTTCACCATCCAGTCTTATGTGTTGGACTGTTCACCCACCAGAGTCTATGTGTTGGACTGTTCACCCACCTGAGTCTATGTGTTGGGGTGTTCACCCACCAGAGTCTATGTGTTGGACTGTTCACCCTCCAGAGTCTATGTGTTGGACTGTTCACCCACCAGAGTCTATGTGTTGGACTGTTCAACCACCAGAGTCTATGTGTTATACTGTTCACCCGTCCAGAGTGCATGTATTATAGTGCTGGTTCGATACCAGAATTCTTCGATATCGATCGATACCAGAATTTTGTTGAATACTTGATAGGTCATTCATAGTGTGCATGTGTGCCTTTAGCTGCAACATGTTGCATTCCTGTCGTGTGTTGATGTTGCATCAGTCAGTTTGATAGATGTGCTGACTATGTGTGTTTGAACAAAGTGTTGACTGGTACCACTTTTTAGAAACAAATAGTCGTGCACCAAAGTCTTAGCACACGCTCTGAGCGTCAATTGGGAACTATACGGTACACCTATTGAGGCTATTCAATTTTCAACTTAACCATCGATACATACTACCGGTAATTGATATAGTTATGCAAACAACAATTAATATGCAATTTTCAGTTTATTTCAATAAACAAATAACAGTTGTAATTGTTTAATTCTAATTTATTACTGTTGTAAAAGTAATTGTAATGTAACATTAAAACAATACAGACAGTATGAATAGTAATAAAATACCTAGTAATAATAAATAAATAAAATTGGTAGTCACATCGTGTATGTCACTTTTTGACGCTGTCGCCGCAGTAGACTTGGCAACCGATGGCGATTCACTTCGACTGTAACTAGATGTCCATTGCTTGGTCACTGTCAAAGATGTTGATGGAACACGTCGCTCTCGTTGACCATGACTTCCTTCCATCATCATGTTTTGGTAGTCTCTTGGATGATGGACAGTGAAATGTTTCGTCAAATTCGATGTATTTCCCCCACTAGTTTGGGGGGAGCGTTTCTGGCATAGTAGACACTCTACCGTGATTCTGTCTTTGTTAAAAAAAACTGCCAAATTGGCGATGTGCGTTTTGACATTTTATCGTTCATCTTGGTTTAGCTATTACGGCAAACGGTGGCACCATCAAAAAAGCAAAACATAGCGCCACCAAATGGAACCAGGGTAAACGAGGCTAGTGTGTCGCGCTTGAATAATTATTAGTCCTTTGGCCGAAGGTCCAAGGGACTATTGCCATCACTCTGCGTCCCCCGTCCGACGTCCGCCGTTAGCTGCCGTATCTCAGTAACCGTTCAGCAACTTTTTCTCAAATTTTGCATAGATATATCTTAGGGCACTGCCGCTATGCACGAGAAATCTGTATTTGATTGAATAATTTTAAGGGCTCCCTAGGGCCTCCAAGGACCCCAAAACTGGTAAAAATGTAACATTTTGCCTATTTTTTCAAATACTGTTCAGCAACTTTTTTTTTTATTTTGCATATATGTATCTTAGGGTGCTGCCACTATATACAAGAAATCTGTATTTAATTGAATCATTCTAAGGGCACCTAAGGGGCCCCCAAAGTGCAAAAGTTTTACATTATCTAGTGATGTGGTTTTGAGAATTGAAGGGCCTTTGAGACCACCCCCAACAGTAGATTTTGTTTATTGTGCCAGAAAGCCAGCAGCATGACTAAGCTCTGCAGCCTAGTGCTGTTGTTCCATTGAGACCTTCACTAATCTTTAATTGGTCACAGGGCCCAGGCAGAGTAGACACACTTGACCCCTGTTAGACTGAACAGTTGCCTCAAACTGTTAAACTGTATCTTCAAAACTATTGATTTTTTATAATTGCAAGTTGTGTTTATTTTGATGTTCATTTAATTATTATAAAATGGTGTGACTGTGGTGTATATTGGTTAAAGATGTATTGTCTGTAGAAACATGTAAGTAACAAACATAACAAATTAATATTCTGTCACCTGTAGGTGACAAACATAGAACATTTATATTCTGGACAACTATACAGTGAAATATCCTATACTTTATTGATATCAAAATCATTGTACTGTTCTGTTTACGCTTGCCATGCCTTGTGTAGACATAGTACTGTGTAAATAAATTGTGTCAATATAGACTAATAATTACAGATTCACAATATAATTGACACCTGAAACAACCAAATGTCAACCATTAGAAGAGTTGACATAGTTCCGCTATAAACAAGCAAGAAATCTGTATTTGATTGAATCATTCTAGTGTCATCAGCATATAGTAGAACATACATTTTCTCCATCATCATTACTAAGGTTGTTGTAAATTTCACCAGCTGCCATGTCAAGTCTGTTATAATTGTGACTAACAGTGTTCAAAATGATTCAGGTAAATAGCAAATAACAAAGGACACAAGTTTTCTCCTTGCCATACCTCTACATCACACGAGAAAAAGGCTGAGACAGCCTGGCCCTAATTTATACATGATTTAGCATTTTTGTACATGTTGTATACAACTTTCAACACATTACCATTAATACCACATGAAATTATCTTAGACCACAGTGAAGACTGGTCTACTAAATCAAATGCTTTCTTATAATCGATGAAGGCACAATAAAGCCTTTTGCATTGAGACAAATAGAATTCAACCAATCAATCTGAACACTGCCTGTTCTTCACCTATTACATTCGCTGTTATAATTGTGACTAACAGTGTTCAAAATGATTCAGGTAAATAGCAAATAACAAAGGACACAAGTTTTCTCCTTGCCATACCTCTACATCACACGAGAAAAAGGCTGAGACAGCCTGGCCCTAATTTATACATGATTTAGCATTTTTGTACATGTTGTATACAACTTTCAACACATTACCATTAATACCACATGAAATTATCTTAGACCACAGTGAAGACTGGTCTACTAAATCAAATGCTTTCTTATAATCGATGAAGGCACAATAAAGCCTTTTGCATTGAGACAAATAGAATTCAACCAATCTATCTGAACACTGCCTGTTCTTCACCTATTACATTCGCTTTGTTTAGGTATTTGGTCAGTCTGGTGTTCTGAACAGTCACTAAGGATTAATGAACACTTGTGCAGAATGTCACCCACTTGGCAGGTTTAATTGATCTATTCAGTAATGAGGACACTGCTTAGGCCTCACTCTGGACACTGTCACTCACAGTGTTGTGTATTGTCTTAGTTGGTGCATTGAGCTAATCTACTTGTCTATGTCTATATAATAATTGGCAAAAACCATAAGGTCATTACGCCAATATAGGGGAAGTGGGGCATATGCCATAGCACTACAGGGAATTTTAGAGTCGTCTGCCCAGCCTACATTTAAAAGTATCCACCGTGGCTGCAGACACAACTGTTTCGGTTAGTCCGTTCCAGTTCTTTACTGTTCTATTAAAAAAGCTGTTAGCATAAACCTTGCCGGCACCTGAATAAATCGTTCACTGTGGCCACGAGTGTTGTTGATTGAGTGAACGAGGTGGCTCGGCAAAGGAAGGGCTATTTCTCCATGTAAAGATTTATAGAACGTTGCTAGGCGGCTGACCTCTCTGCGGCTTTCTAGGGACTTCCACTTGAGTGTTTTCATCATTAATGTTACGCTGCTTTCCCGACTGTTGTTACCCATTACAAATCTCGCTGCTCGTCGCTGTATTTTCTCAAGTTGGTTAATATTTTTTGGTGTATGGATCCCAAGCAGCGCTCGCGTATTCGAGGTTAGGACGAACTAGTGCAAAGTAAGCCGATTGTTTAGTTTTCTCTGAGCATTTATACAGATTTCTCTTGATAAAACCTAATACACGATTAGATTTGGCAGATAGTTGGGATATGTGAATGTTCCATCTGAGGTCATCAGAGAACTCCACACCTAGGTACGGGTGATGGTGTACAATTCCCAGGCTGTCTCCACTGATTTAACAAAATTTAACAAGATTGCCACCCAGAGAATTAACTCCAGGTGGCAGGTGGACAAGGAAGCCATTTGGCTTATCGAGAGTCCGACCCTTTTATCTATGTGTATCCCGCCCGTCTGAGGTATGTGTCGATTTTATTTTTAAACATATTCACGCTACTAGCACCCACACAATCAGCAGGTAATCTGTTCCATTCATTTACAGTCCTTTGTGAAAATGAAAACTTTCTTATATCCAATCTACTCTGCTCCTTTGCTAATGCAAGTTCATGTCCTCTAGTCCTATCTTTCTTAACTGAGAAAAAAATATTTCTATCAATATTTTCATAACCCTTCAACATTTTAATCACTTCTATCTTATCTCCTCTCAATCTCCTGGTCTCTAGTGTTGTTAAACCGCATTTTTTTAGGCGTATTTCGTAACAAAGATCCCTCAGTTTTGGTATTATTTTAGTTACTCTCTGCACTCTTTCTAGCATATCTATGTCCTTCCTGCGATATGGCCTCCACGCTTGAATACAATATTCTAAATGAGGCCTAACTATTGTTTTGTACAGCGGTATTATTAGCTCTTTTTCCTTATACGTTATGTTTCGCCTAATTAATCCAAGGATTTGATTTCCCTTTGAAGCTGCAATTCCGCACTGCTCTGAAACCTTCATATCAGCACTAATGGTTAACCCTAAGTCCTTTTCTTTTACAGTAGCACTTAGTACAGTACCCCCCATTGTATATTCTACTTCTTCGTTCCCATGTCCTGTGTGGAGGCATTTACATTTCCCAAAATTGAACAGCATTTGCCACTTTTCAGACCATTTGATCAACCTGTCAAGATCATCTTGTAAATGCTGTCTATCTCCATCACTTTTAATCCTTCTAAACACTTTTGTATCATCCGCAAATTTCCCACTCAATACCGATTTCCAGTTTGAAGCCTCCCCATCAACTACTACACGTTGTCTTCTGTCAATCAGCCATTGTTCTATCCAGTTTATTATACCATTTCCTATGCCATGGGCCTTTAGTTTAAGCAGTAATCTTTGATGTGGTACTTTGTCGAAAGCTTTTTGAAAATCTAAGTAGACGATATCTACTGGTGATCCCTCATCTACCCACTTAGTGATGTCTTCCAAAAAACATAACATATTTGTTAAGCATGACCTCGCTTTAAAAAAACCATGTTGAGATGGGTTTATCAAGTTTTGTTTAACAAGAAAATCCACCATGTGATCTTTAATTAGTCTTTCTAACAATTTACAAATCACTGATGTTAAACTCACTGGTCTATAGTTCTCTGACTTGTTTCTCGAACCTTTTTTGAATAACAGTATAATGTTTGCTTCTTTCCATTCTAAAGGAACCACTCCCTCTTCTAATGACAAGTTGAAAACTGTTGCAAGCGGTATGCTAATTTGTTCTACAATTTCCAATAGTAGTTTGGGTGGAATACCATCCAATCCAGGTGATTTATTATCCTTCATAGCCCTTATTTTCTTAGCTACCATTTCCGGGGTTACAATTAATTGTCCTAAATAGTCTGAATCTGCCCCCTTGAACTTAGCCTCTGGTACTGGCAGTGAACTAATATCTTCCCTGGTAAACACTGAACTAAAGTACTCATTCAGGTCTTCTGCCATTAAGAATCCCTCTGAAATTATATTTCCAGCACTATCTTCTAGAGGACCAACGTTATCTTGAACTTTCTGTTTGCTTCGAACATACGCATAAAAACTCATGCTGTCATGTTTTATATTACTAGTTGTTGTTCATAGCTTCTCTTTGAATTTCTAATTTCAGCTGTAGCTTGGTTAAGTGCTTCTTTATATCTGTTGTAGTCTTCATCATTTCCAGTACATCTATATGACTTCCACATTATTTGTTTGTACTTAATTTTTCTAATGGTTTCTTTCGATAAGTGTTTCTTTTTGGACCGTTTTCCTTGTTTTTTGAAGGGTACAAATTTATCGACTATGCACTTAATTTCACTCTTTAATATATTCCAGCATTCTGTTGCCGTCTTATTTTTCAGTGTGTTATTCCAGTCTATCTTTGCTAAATATTTCCTCATGTCCTTATACCTTCCTTTGTGGAAATTTCTCCTATACTGCTTTTTACTATTCCTTTCTGATTTTACTTTGATGGTAAAATGTATCTGGTTGTGATCGCTACTCCCCAGTGGCTCACATATCTTGACATTGTCAACTAATTCATTCTGTGAGGACAAAACTATGTCTAACACATTCTCACCCCTGGTTGGTTCTACCACATGTTGAGAAAGGAATGTATCTTGAACTAAAACTAAAAACTTGTGGTCCTCACTCCCCATACTCTGTAGAGATTTCCATTGTATATGCCCGTGGTTAAAATCCCCCATAATAACACAGTCTCGTTTGCTTACTTCCCTTATAGCGTTTTGTATTTTTTCATTCTCTTCTATGCTTATGTTTGGACTTCGATAAACTAACCCAACTGTTAACGTTGAGTTTCCTGTAACTATGTTACACCAAACAGCTTCTTCGCAATCTGCTTCTCTTCCTAATTTTATTTCATAAGCCTGAATAGATTCTTTAATATATAAAATAACTCCACCTCCCTTTCTTCCTATTCTAAACATTACATATCCTGTCAGTCCCAATTCAGCATCTGATATATCGGTGGTGGTCCAGGATTCAGTTATACCTATTATATGAGGGTCAATATCTTCTACCATAATATTTAGTTCATTTCTTTTGTTTACTATACTCCTTGCATTTAAACAAACACATTTATATCCAGCTTCAAAAGAGTTTTCCAGACTGTTATTTGCTGATTTATTTGTGCTGTCTTTATCTATGCCTCCATTTTCAGGCTTTTCTGTGAGTCCCCCTGCGAATCTAGTTTAAATAGATGCAACCTGTCCCACTGTCAACAGATCGCAGCAGGTTCTCTGAGAAAACTGCTGCCCCCTTTCCACTAAGATGGAGGCCATCTCTCATGTACATATCTTCCCTCCCAACAAAGTATCCCCATAAATCTGTGAATCCCACCCCCTCTTCTTCACACATCTGCTCAGCTAGTGCATTGATCGCCATCCTCTTGCAGTTTCTATACGTTGCCCCCCTTCCTCCCATTACTGGCAAAATTCCTGACAGAATAACCTGTTCAACTCTCGTCTTCTTTAGCTTCCTCACTAACTGTCTATACTTCTGTACTATCGTAGTTGTTCCCTCCCTGTATGCATTATTTGTTCCTACATGTACCAGTATAGACCCCCCCTTGCCATGTCCCAATACCTTCTTTACCCTGTCAGTTACATGTTCAATCCTAGCCCCCGGTAAACAAACAACGACGTCCTTCCCCTCGCTCAGTGTCTTGTCCGTCTTTCTCATAATGGAGTCACCCATAAACACCCTCTCTTTCCTCATTTCCCCCTCAATCACTGCCTTAGAATAGCTCCTTCTTCGGTTTGCATCTGTCTGGTTGTTGTCTCTGATGGTTTACTGAGATCGGTGGATAGTTCTCTTCTTGGTGATATGCATAACTGAGCATTTATTGATATTAAAATGCATCTGCCAGGTTGCAGACCAGTCCACCAGCCTCTGCAGGTCGGACTAGAGGGCTTCTACGTCATTACTGTCATTGATACACCTGTATAGAATACAATCGTCGGCAAAAAGCCGGATGTTAGAGGTGATCCCCTCTCCTATATCATTGATATATAATAAAAAAAGAAGTGGGCCCAGTACAGTGCCCTGTGGTACCCCAGACTCGACTGTCACTTCTTCTGACGACTCGCCATCTACTACTACATTCTGCTTTCTGTCAGTTAGCCAATTTGAAATCCAGTTGGTGACTCCATCACTGACCCCGTAATACTGGAGTTTTCCCATAAGGCGTGCATGAGGCACGGTGTCAAAGGCCTTAGAAAAGTCCAGTATTAGGAGATCAGTTTGGTGGCCGTTATCTATATTCTTTGCAATGTCTTCTGTGGCACCAATTAATTGTGTCTGACATGAATGTTTATTCCTGAACCCATGCTGGTACTCTACGATGATGTTATTAGAGTCCAGATGGTCCATTATGTTGCTGTAGATAATGTGTTCAAATAGTTTGCAGCATACTGATGTGAAGGATACTGGCCTATAGTTTGCTGATTGATTGATTTGTCACCGTTCTTAAATACTGCTGATATATTAGCATGTTTCCAGTCAAGGGGGACTTGACCATGAATCAGTGGTGGCTCTGGTTGTGTATTACACCCAGCTGTGGAGCTAACATTCTCTGCCTGCTATTGTTTGATGGAAACTGTGACTAATCTGTAATTGGTCACTGGCAGTAGCTTGTGTCAACAGACAACATTAAGCCACTAGACCCCTGTTAAACTGGATAGTTGCCTGTAGGTTTTAAACTGTGTCAAACAGTGAGTCTACCTTTTGCTCTCAAATAATCAGTCCTCTTAGTTTTACACATGAACACATAATCTGGCATAACTTGATAAGTCTTTGTAGCAGCACATTTGTACTTCCAGTGTATCATTGCAACATAACATACATATTACATACTGTGTGCCACATTTGAATGTTGTGCATGTAATATTTTCATGCAATCCATTTGCATATATAATGTAAAACTTCAACAGCCGTTTTCTTCGTTTTCACTTTTTGATCCCTACCATGTTCAATGCTCCATAACTTTGCCAATTTTTGTAGCAGTCATAATTTTTGAAACCGTGTAAAGCACCCTACCAAACCTTTACAAGGATGTAAGAAAACAATGTTACAATTTTTCCGACTTATCACTCATTTGGTCAGCCGGGGTCACATATAGACGTATTAGTTCAAAGGACTTCAGGGCCACTTGGCCCATTTTTTATATTATTATAATATTAAACTAGATTCATGAATATTATTGTGTGCAATAAACACTCTATAAAATGACTCGAATGTTGTGTGTTTTGGGTACGCTGTAGAGTGGGCAAGGTAGAGTGGCGAGGCTAATGGTAGTGCCACCTAACGTCATAACGAGGCTTAGATAATCGAGACTAAGCTAAGATCACACTCAAATAATTATTTATATACAATTTTTTGGAAACTGACTCCACAATAACGCTTTATAAAACCACTCAGATGTTACATTTTATTATGTTTTTTGAAAAAGAACGACACCTAAGTGGCCTAATACATACAACATAGTCAACCCTGTCAAGTTAAGAAGCGAAGCCCGTAACGGAGTAGCCGTACTTTCCGTACATCCGACTGTAACTTTGAAAACGATGTTACGTCTTTGCATCGACGTTGAATGGACTCGATATCGAACTATAGGTATCGACAAAGTATCGCATGTATCGAAATATCGGAAGTATTGAAATATCAAAGGTATCGAACTTGTTTTCACCCACCAGAGTCTATGTGTTGGACTTTTCACCCACCAGAGTCTATATGTTGGACTGGACTCTTCTTGTCAAGATTTTATATTTAATTAATCGTTTACAAAAAATTTACAAGAATTTGTTAACATGGATTTTGCCTATTAATGCTTTGAAAAGGTCATAGAAATTTGTTTTATTTGAAGAGAAGTCTTAAAAGGCAACAGCGTAAGACTGATTCATAAATATAGTACATTTGCAATCTGAAATTTTCATTTACATCACTAGTGCTATATATATATCGGTTTATGAGTAGGACTAGTATAACAAAACTGAACAAGACTGAACAAGATTTTCAAACAAAGATTTTTCAAAAGGCATATACCCTGGTAAAATGGGCAATCCCGTTTGTTCCAAGTTGGCACAAGCAAATATTTGGTCATGCACACCACCACAAAGGATCCCATGTTGGGAGCCTATATCAAGGTTAGCAAAACATTGGTAGGTAGTATCACGTACCAGAATTTCACAAGAGCGCTGATCAGTTTCTCCATCAGGCTGCCTGTGAATAAAGAATGAAAATTTGCAAATGAAGTGATTTACAGGTTTTTCATTTTCTTTGTTACCATGTAGGTTTATCTACACCTGTAAGTCATTAAATTGAAATTATATTGTACAGTTGAACATGAATGGGAAAAATTGTAAGACAAAAGGACTGTTTTGAAGATCGGGAGTATGTGTGACATGAGATCAATCATCAAGTGCTATCTATTATATTTATTATTTTCTATTCCTCACAGCACTTGTATAAATTCATTGAGGTGTCTTTTTTTCTTGCTAACTCAAAAATTCAATACAAGTTTTGTTCACCTCTTCTTTCCCTGTATGTCTAGCTGTTTTCTTTTCTTCCCTCTCGGTCTTCTTCCATTGCTGTCTCCACCAACCGTCTTTACTCCCCTCTATTTTTCCTCTCATTCTCCACTCCTTTCCCAATCCCTCAAAATTTCTCTTTCCATAATCCTCCCAGTGCAGTTTAGGTTGTCCTCACCTCCCTTTTCCCTGCACTCTCTGGACATCTGCTTTCTTTCTCCTGCTCCTCCATTCTTCACGTGTCACCTCCCCTTTCCCTGCACTCTCTGGGCATCTGCTTTCTTTCTCCTGCTCCTCCATTCTTCACGTGTCACTTCCCCTTTCCCTGCACTCTCTGGGCATCTGCTTTCTTTCTCCTGCTCCTCCATTCTTCACGTGTCACCTCCCCTTTCCCTGCACTCTCTGGGCATCTGCTTTCTTTCTCCTGCTCCTCCATTCTTCACGTGTCACCTCCCCTTTCCCTGCACTCTCTGGGCATCTGCTTTCTTTCTCCTGCTCCTCCATTCTTCACGTGTCACCTCCCCTTTCCCTGCACTCTCTGAACATCTGCTTTCTTTCTCCTGCTCCTCCATTCTTCACGTGTCAATTCTCTTCATTCCAGCCATTCTTCTCGTCCAGTTGTTTTTTTGCAAAACTGCACTCTCCTTTTGTTTTTCCGTCATTGCCATGGTCCTTAGACCATGCTATATAACAAATACCCTAGTGCATACCAGGCAGACAAAGCTTTACAATTATATATGAGTATTTAATATAGGCATGCTGTTATTCTGGAGATGGCATCACATACACAATCCAGCTTATCCAGTGGACAGATACGGGCGGTTGGGGACCATGACATCGGCCGGTTGGGTTTTAAAGTTGTACATTTCATTTTCTGTAGTGACATGGTCTTTTTGTGAGACGTGTAACATTCTGTAAATCATGTTTGATGTTTTAAAAGACTTTAATTTCGAACACTGATATATCACGTGACTGCCACTATGTTTGGCTAACTTCCTGTATTAGCTACTAATTGGCATAAAAACATTTTTACAGTAGTAGTCCCTGCATTCAGCGGAGACATCTGTATCCAGGCATAAGTGTCCTGATATTGCAGGTGTCCGCTCATTGGAGGGACTAGCATTTTTGTGCGGGAGTTCAGACTTCAGTACAAGCGTGCATATAAGTAAACTTACGATCTATCATCCCCAAGTCTTAGACTATTAAATTATTTTGCTTAACAACAGCCCAAACTTTTCAAAACAAGATGGCGGAGGTGTAAACAAGAATTAAAGCGCGCGAAATCAAATCATCCCCAACACAACTTAATCAATCAGCGTATACGCATAAAAAAAAAATACATAGGCATAGCTTGCAACCATTAAAAATGGATTATTCTTCCCTCCTCTGTTCTACTACATATTGAGTCAGTAACAGGCCCTTCATCTATGTCCTGAGTCGGCCCAGGACTAGTTCTAAGACTATCATATAACCTAGTATTTGGTTCTATTGCACTAACCCGACCCCTGCACTTTTAAAAGTTTAGTATAAATTTTTACAATCACATGGTTTTATTGGAATGGCATCTGGTGGCACATTAGTAGTATATTTTGTCATTATAATTAATTTCTGGATCACAGTCAGATCCAAGGTAGATGATGCAAATGTACACGTCACTCGTTCCGGCCTAACCTCATCCGGAATTCACACGCTCCTCACCAGTGGAGATGTAGAGCTGAACCCTGGTCCCCGTCAAAGAGCCCAATCAACCCTATACACAAAAAAAAAAAAACGAAAACCAAAATTCCCGTGTGGAATATGCGAACGTGCAGTCACGTGGTGTAAAACGAATCCATCAGTTGCTTGTGACGACTGCAACACCTGGTATCATAAATCATGCCTAGGCATGTCAACTATAGTCTTCCTTGGTCTAAAACCCGAAACACCATGGCAATGCGACAGATGCGGGATACCCAACTTCACGGATTCAACTCTTTTTTACCACCCAGATGTGTCACTATTTAATAGATACAGTGCCCTGTCTGAACCCGACCAACTCCACGACCACCCTGGCAGCCCTCTCCACACCTCATCACCCAAAGCTACACCAAACTCACCCAAACCACCACTCACTACCAAAAACATACTAAGAATCCTAGTAGCCAACACCCAATCCATTAAAAAAAAAAGGCACACCCTAGCACTCACCACAGAATCTATCTCCCCAGATATTATTGTAGCAACAGAAACCCAGCTCACAAGCACAACAACAGATCCCGAATTCCTACCACCTGGCTACCATACAATATCTAGAACAGACAGAGATGAGAACATTAGCGATGAGTACGGTGGAACCCTCATCGCAATTAAAGATGATATTGTAGCAGAAGACATCCCTATAACAAACAAAAACCACACTGGAAGCGAGATATCAGCATGCAAAATCAAAATGCCACACAACCAACCACCTGTAATTGTTGTCGGCGTCTATCGGCCCCCTAACAGAGACGTCGCTATGGCCACATACGTAAGAGAGACCATTGCCTCCCTCATGCAATCAAACCCCAGAGCTACATTCTGGGTATGCGGCGATTTTAACTTGCCCGACATTGACTGGCTAACTGACTCCACCAAACCAGCCCCTTACAAAGTTCGGTATCCCAAACCCATCAATGAGCTCTTTCTGAATATGAAAGCCGACCTAGGTTTGGATCAAATAGTCCACGTAAACACTCGAGAAAAAAACTGCTTAGATCTAATTTTCACAAACAGACCATCCCTTGTAAGCCGATTTGAGGACATAGTCGGCGTGAGTGACCACGCAGCAATCCTTCTTGAAGCTACAGCTAATGTCACATGCACCAAACCAACCAGGAGAAAAGTCTTCCTCTGGTCCAAAGTAAACATCACAGAAATAAAGGCAGAAGCCGCCAGACTGTCATCATCAATCCTTGACAAATTCTCAGCAGAATCACCAGTGGAAGAGATATGGGAGTCTCTCAAAACAGGCCTGAAATCCCTTACAAACAGGCACGTTCCAACTAAGATGACCTCAACTAGACGCAACCAACCATGGGTAAACGCACAAATCAAGCGGCTAGCAAAACGTAAGCAGCGAGCATACACTCAAGCCAAACAAACCCAGAAATGGGAAAGATACCGCAGCTTGAAAAACGAGCTACAGCGCACTTGTAGACAAGCACACGACCGCTATGTCAATGGCCTAATCACAGATGGAGGTTCCAGTGCTAAGAAAAAGCTCTGGACTTATGTCAAATCAAAGCGCAGTGACAACGTTGGAGTATCCCCCCTTAAGAGAGATGGTCAGACACATAGTGACAATAAAACACAAGCCGATATACTAAATGAGCAGTTCTCATCGGTATTCACAAAAGAACCAGAAGGCCCCCTACCCAGCCTAGGCCCCAGCCCATACCCCACACTACCAGACATAAACATAACCGTTAAAGGAGTGAACAAGCTCATGGCTGGATTAAAGCTACAGGACCTGATGAGATCCCCACCAGAGTGTTGAAAGAAACTGCCGATGAGCTATCCCCCGCAATAACCCTCCTATTCCAGGCCTCCATTCAACAACACACCCCATCTGAGTGGCTAAAAGCAAACGTAGTACCACCATTCAAAAAGGGCGACAGAGGGAAAGCTTAAAATTACCGCCCCATCTCCCTAACCTCTGTCTTATGCAAACTCCTTGAACACATAGTCCGCTCCCACATCATGACACATTTTGATAACCACAACATCCTCACAGATGCCCAGCATGGCTTCAGGAAGAAGCGATCCACAGAGACACAGCTTCTAGGAACCCTACATGATTTAGCTCACACACTCGATGAGGGGGGGCAAATGGATTGTATACTCCTTGATTTCAGCAAGGCGTTCGACAAAGTGCCTCATCGCAGACTCATACTAAAACTAAAATACTACGGGGTCCGGGGCAACATCCTAGAATGGATCGAATCATTCTTACACAACCGGACACAGAGAGTACTAGTGAATGGAAGCTCTTCCAAAGAGACCCCCGTGCTATCAGGCGTCCCGCAGGGCACTGTGTTAGGACCGCTGCTGTTCCTAGTTTATATCAACGACATACCAAACTGCGTGACATCAAACTGTATGCAGATGACAGTCTACTGTATCGCAGAATCAGCAGCGTGGAAGACTCAGTGCGCCTGCAGGAGGACCTCAATAGGCTCCAGGAATGGGAGAAGACATGGCTCATGAGCTTCCACCCAGACAAATGTGAAATCTTAAGAATCACCAACAAAACTAAACCTATCCTCTCAGAATACTTCATTCATGACCACAAATTAGCCTTAGCCATAGACCACATCCCCAAATCAAAACAGCAGAAAGCTAGGCAAGTGGCAGCGTCTACAGGAGAACACCTACAAAACACTGCAAAGTACCTAGGCGTTAACATCAATAGCAAACTGTCCTGGAACCACCATGTGGACGCCATCACTAAGAAAGCCAATAGCACCCTTGCCTTCCTTAACCGAAACACCAGCAACTGCCCTAGACCAGTTAAATCATACTGTTATCAGACATACGTCAGATCAACAATAGAGTACGCTTCTGCCGCCTGGGACCCTGCCACCAAGCGAAACATCGACAAACTAGAGATGGTACAGAGGCGTGCTGCCAGATACGTCTATGGTGACTGGCGGCGCCACAGCAGCCCAACCTCCATGCTCCACCAATTGCAATGGCAGCCCCTAGAACAGCGCAGATGTCTTGCGAGGCTTAACATGATGTACAAAATTCAAAACGGCCTAGTCGACATCCATGCCAGCCTTTACACAAAGCCAGCACGTACCTACTGCGCCACAGAACTCTTAGCTGAGGGGCGCAGAGGACATCCGTTCCAATTAATGGTTCAACGTTCCCGAACACAGGCTTTCCAACATTCCTTTTGTACCCTGGAATAACCTAACCGCCCAATCAGTTCAATCTCCCTCCCTAGATGCTTTCAAGCAGTGCCTTGCCAACACTGGCACAAACAAAGTCTAACTAAGAGTGACCTCTGTTGTTTTAACTTGCACTCGCACATGATTTTATAAACAGTTACAACCAGCACTGCACATATGCACACCTGGCGCACGAAACAAACACCACACCATCCACGAAGTCGTCAGTAATGACGGTAGTGGATTATCGGAAGAAGAAGAAGAAGAACTGGTAGATGGAGATGGTAGAAATACATCTACGCATTATTTGATAGTAATTAAACACTATGCATATTTATGATTACTATATTATTGTGATGTACTAAAAATAAACAGTTGATCTTGGAATCATATCGTCTGCCCGGAATCATCTACTCAACTCCCACTTGTGAACAGTGATTTTCCGGAACCATAAACTGGCACTGCCACTAGCCTATCTGACGGTATCAGCCAGCATTGTATTTTCAAAGAAATTGTTTATGTTGGCATTCACACAAACACGGCAGACCAGAAACAAGTATATTACAACATTGTGTAAATTGGTATTGTCAAACAATTTTGATTTTCCTTCCTTCATTCCTAAAATACTTCGTAACTCATTCGTAAGCTGACGATTTGGGCTGCACCTACAAGATGGAAAATAATAACCTGGAGATGAGCAGCTGAATATTAAAATCAGTTGATGCACATAGCGCAAAAGTTTATTAATCATTAAAAACCACATCGGGTACAATCGATAATTAATTTAGTTCATCTGTCATCCAATCTCGAAAGACTCATTCATGTGTTGTGTGTCACTTGATAACATGATCCACCATTTCGTATGCTGGCGACCAGTTCATTATTGCATTATACCCATATGTGTTATACCCAAATAACGCAGTGGTTCATAACCTTTGTTTAATTGCGGCCCAGATTGCAGTGACAAGACTTGCTTGGCGACCCATGCCTATAAGCAGTTGACTTATGATAAATATTATAAAATAAACAGACAACATAAACACAGAAATGAAAAGAGTTATCAAGTGTGCTTGCTGAAAATGAGAAACCAGAAAAATGTAGCGCCTTTTATTTGTTTATCTTGTAAATCAAAAGAAAAGGTGGATGGAATCAGCAAGATTGTATCATTTTGACCCTGAAAGATATGTTATTTTACTTCTTATAATAAATTGCGATAACAAGGAGGCAGACAATTATATAGACTATAACTGCCTGGACATGCTGATAAAAGCGATATTTGTTTGTGAAAGTGTTCTTTGAAGGCTTCAATGTGGAATTAATACAGAAAACGGCACTGGTGCATCATGTGTGCACACAAAACATTTTCTCTTTCACCAAACAGGATAAAACTGTCCCATAAATGCATACGAGATGAACAGTTTATGCCAAATGCCGTGCAAATTTGAAATGCCATCTTATACGTCTATATATCTAAGTTTCAAATCTATGCAACGTTTGGCTTAAACTATCTGTCTTGCATGCATATGGTAGGGGCGAGGGGAATAACAAAGGAACGTGTCGATAGATATGTACAGGAGGGAGGTGGCGACCCACTCAAAATTATGACCTAATTTTGGGTCACGACCCAAGGGTTGAGAACCACTGCGATATATTTAGGACACAAGTAGTGTTACTAACTTTTGTGCTTGTTGATTTTACAGACTGCTGTTCTTTGCTGATGAACACAATATTTATAAGAGCAATCTGACTTATAATTCTACACCCGAACAATTGATATTTCACCTTCACAAGGTACATGGGATGGCCATCGACCGCTTGAACAATCGCATCTGCTGGAGTAACGTATCACACCTGGATAAGGAAGATGGTAAGTATAAGTTGGCCATATAAGACAGGTTGCTACAGGATACCTTCCATACAGAACCAATGGGAATCTGTCGGCAGTTGTCAGGTGGCTGTTACAGAGAGTGGCCGTTCAACAGATATGCTTGTGTTTTCTCTTATAATTATACTTAATAATCATAAATTGTGTAATGGCAAAATTAAAAAGCAGCATTTGTAGAAACAATAAAACACTAAATTCCATTATTGCAGTTTCATGTAGAACCACTATACCTGAATTTGCAATAATGGAATTTAATTTTTATATAACCGCAAAGATAATAATTTTATCTACAACTATGTCACTGGATGACCACAAGATTAATTTTATTTAGTTATTGTCATTTGAACATCGTGAAAGCTTATTCCTGCGCTATATACAGCTGTATGCGGCTGTTTGATTACTGCATAGCAAACTAACAGCCGCAGATATAATGCATTTGCACTGTTCAAATGGCAGTGATGTAAAAAATATTAAATTTCATGTTCAGTCTGAAACAACAAGGTGCACTACCGTGCACCATGCTAAAGGCCTAGTAGTACAGTCGGAAGGTACGCCCCCCATGCACCTAGTGGATTTCTAAATGAAGCTTACTTTTTTGCAACCCTGAAGGTGTCTAGTAAACAGATTTGGATGTTCACATTTCGAAATAATGTCCGAAGGTGTCCGTTTGGTGGCCATCTTGGATTTTGTCACACGCCACTGGTAAATCAAGGATACACATAACTTTTGAATCATTCGTCGTACAAAGACAAATGAACCCACTTTTTCGTATAATTGTGGCATGAGGAATCGCTTGATATGGATATTTTGCCAATTCAAACATATTTATTGCTTCAAAATGCACATAATACCATATTTTCATGCCTGAAATTGAGTCAAATACTAAGTTAAGGATAGGTGATTGCACATAAGCACTGACTCAACATTATATGCCACTACTAGGCAGAAAATGGGCTAATCATGAGTCCAAGAAAAAAGGAAACTACACGAAATCTACCCACTATGATAATTATTTACGTCTACTCAAGTACTAGCTACACGAAACTTACCCTCGACACTACACACTAATCATCATCATCGCCAAGAAGCAGCTCATCTTAGTCAATCTCCTGATCATCTTCCTCTTCCCCCTCCTCCTCCTCAGCAGCTTTCTCAAGTAAGTCAATGAGTGAGAGAGGCAAGATGGGTCCACACGACCACACTGGCTCCAGTACACCCTCCTCAGTCTTCACCCATCCCTGTCCATCATCGTAGGGCTTGGGTCGCCAGAAGCGAGGCTGGTTGGCCCGCTTGTAGTTGGCTAGTCGGTAGTTGACCCGGCCAACATGGGGAATTATATTATTCTTGCAGGGTGGGAGGAGAGCCAGGTCAACCTTGGACTTGGTGGTGAGCTTCTCGTTTTCTCCCACCATCTTTATGAGCATCTTGCCTCGCACAGCATCCACTGTTGTCTCGCGAGCCTGACTGTACATGAGGCAGGCGAAGGCCTCCAAATCTGCCATCACCTCCGGCTTCACAGTCATCACCAAGTTGCTTGAAAACGTTTTGATACTTGGGGTTCTTCTGGAGCTTCTTCAGGGGCGCCACCTTGCCTTTGCCCTTGAAGGCGCTGGTGCAGTCCTCGCCTGAGAACACATAGAACCCGAGCAGCGTCGTGCAGTACTCGTGCGCCAGTGACTTGGCCAGCTCCGTCACGTTGAAGATCTGGTGGTGCTTGCCCATGCCAGTGTCGAGATAGATGGTGAGGCTGATGGTACGAGTGGTGGAGCATGATGAAGAATATGTCACTATCAGGAGTTCTCACTACAGCTGACTTGTACCTTTGCTTGGCTGCATAGTGGAGGTAGAGAACGACCCGGGTGTCCGTCTCCTCCTGGTCCATTGGATGAGTCCAGCTGGTGTGCCTTCCCCTCAGATGACCCATTCTGGAAATGATCAAGGCCTTCTTGGCTTCCTTACCAACTGTGTCTGTTCGAAGGACATCGATCTCGATCTCCGGGGAAACAGGAACACCGGATGCGACATTGTAGAGCCGGTCTTTGTCAGGGATGGCAAAGGGGTCGGTGAAATTCTGGATAACAGTGAGAGTTCGCTGCACAGCTTCCTTGCTCTTCTTGATCTCAGCAGCCTCAAGCTCGCGATGCTTCCCTGCCTTTGGACACTCGGGGTCATTGATGAGTCCACACATCTCGAGCATCCTCTCAAAATACTGGGCATGAGCGGATGTGGTGCGGCACCAACGCTGATAAGCACCAAACATTGAGAACAGCCCTACTAGACCTCCTGCCGACTTGGTAAAGTGCATGAATGTCTCCTCCATGGTTTTGTCCACTGCGCTGAGTGCACCGGGAAAGAGTGACCGTGCCACTGCGATGCCGCCCTTCTCGAGAAGTTCCTTCGCGCCAGGGTGAGACAGGTCGATGTTGGTGATGAACACCTCTGAATAGGGTAGCCAATCTCCCCATTGCACTTGTGGAAGAGCTTGAGTTTGTTGGTCTTCACAGAATAGATGAGCACGAGGATGAGGCGGATGTGCTCAATGAAGCCGAACCAGAAAGTAAGGGTCTTGCCCATGTGATCGGCATGCACCTTGTCCTCAAACTCCACGTACTTGTTGATGATGGTGAGAGTTGAGGGGTCCTGGAGAGCGAGGTCGAGGTTCTCTCTCTCGGCTGCAGGACTTGACCAGGTTGAGTAGGGCCACTTTGTTGTCTACATGGACGTTTTCCTCCTGTTCAAACTTCTCCATCAGTAGCCGCTCCATCGCCTCACAGACAGTCTTCAGACAGAATAGTGCCTTGGCATAAGCCTTCCCACTGAGGACATTGTTCAGACAGCCGCTGGTGACGAGGCCAGCCTCGAGGATAATCTCAGCGTAGCCCGAGCCCCAGAACTTGTGCTAGGTCACCATAGCCATCACAATTCATCACAATGTGGAACTGTTCTGGGGTGACTACATGCGACTTGTACTTCTCTGGAAATTTCCATATGAGGGGAAGGGCCTTCATTCACCCACCGAGGTCGAACGTGTTGAGGACGTACTTCTGTCTGACCCTGGAGGTAGCTTCTTCAGACCGTCTCAGTAGCTCCTGGATGACAGAGTACTCGGTGAATGGCTGGTTGATAGGGGTAAAGTAATCAATGGTCAACTTCCTGGCGGAGATGAATCCACCAAATGCAGGGACCGGCTGCTTCCCTCTGCTCCCCTCTGCTCCCCGTCATCTGCACCAAGAACCACACACGGCAAAAACTCGCTTCGTACACCTTGTTGTTCTCCGCAGGAGGTGTGAACACGGCTCCATCTGGGAATTTGGGTCCTACTCGTTCATAGATATGTAGAGGAGGGAGGGTTTCGGGGGTATCCACCTTGAGTGACCGACTCTTAGCCCGGTCATAGAGCGGCAAGCCCCGCTCCTGCATGCTATCGACGCCAGGTTTCACCTCCTGAATCATGATGCCGCCTACACTATTCACGACACTGGTGCCATGGACATTGGTAGTGATTTCATTTAGGTTATCCCATTCCAGATATAACACGTCGTTACCTTCCCCAGTGATAATCTGAGGTGTCAGGTAGGTCGACACCTCATTGATGGCCTTAGCCATGGCTGTCTCGAGTTCCAGGCCGAAGTCGTAGGACTCAGAGTGGCCAAGTCTGTTGAGGATGGTGGTCAGCTGTTTGCTGTGGTACAGGTGCCGGACTGTTTCGGCAGCTTCCACTCACCCTTCGTCACCGCATGGCAGAGGTCCTGGCAAATAGACAGCACGACGCGTCTCGTCTTCTCACACTTCTCCCCTACCTCTGCCTCTTCAGACAACAATGTTGAGGAAATAGATCAGGCGGTTGTACGCGTAGGCCACAGGTTCCGCAACCGTGATGCTGGCATTGTAGACCAGACTGTATGTGACAAAGCCCTTGACACCTGGATTCACGTTGGAGAAAGCAATTTGCTTACTGCTTTTGTGAACCTTGAGTCGGTTCTTGAGTTTTTCGCTCCTATAGTCAGGCTTTGGGTAGCCATTTTGCTCCAGTTCCTTGATGTAGAGGAGCCGCAGGGAGCAGAGCTGCACCACGTCATTCTGCTCAATCACATGATCATCAATGAATTCAGCCACAGATATGAATGCTTGCTGATGTGCAGTAGTCTTGCGACCCTGTTCTGTGTCAAGATTGCGGATCTCGGTTCGCCTCTGTGCACGAACATGATTGCGGTACTTGGTGTTGAACGAATTGCGACAGTAAGGTTGGTACTGAGCTTCAGAGGCAAATAAGTCTTTGCCTGTGACTTCGCGATGCAGACGGGTATATATCCCAATGTTAGGGCTCGAAGCTCAACCTCCCTCCAAGCAGCCGGCCTCTTGTTACATGATGGAAACTTGATTCTCTTTTGAGTCTTCCTGGATACCTTTATCTCAAGCCTTTCGCAGAAGATGCATTGTGGTGGGAATAGTGGATTTTTGAGGAGAGCGTGACGCTGATGCTTCTGTTGAAGTATCTACTGTACCCTTCAAACAATCCAACTTTGTTATGAAGCGCTGTTAGCACCCCCGGTGATACCCAATTGGTTCTAAAACTACACCGTCAAGACTCTCAGGGATGAGACGACAAACATCTGCCATGCGATGAAGTGAATTGTGAGGCTCAGCAAGTCTTTTATCACGAATACCACGAAGTTGCGCCAACCTATCAGCTGCTGGTCCCTTGACGTTAGTAAATGATGTAAAGGGGCCAGGGTCAATGCCAGTGATGTGTAAAATGCAGTTCGGAAGGTGATCCATCACGCTTTCTTTTCTTGGTAGCCATGTGCTAGGCTCCACCACCACAGTTGTATCACTACACTACTCTGAACATGTTAAGTACGTTATCAGACACAAGTCAGCAAGGTATATGGCGCACTGAAGTACCTCATCTGGTATAATAGCAAAATAATACATTAAATGTACATAAAACTAACAAATTTAACAAGATTTAACAAGATTGCCATCCAGAAAATTAACTCTAGATGGCAGGTGGACAAGGAAGCCCTTTGGCTTATCGAGAGTCCAACCCTTTTATCTACATATATCCAGCCCTTCTGAGGTATGTGTCGATTTTATTTTTAAACATATTCACACTACTAGCACCCACACAATCATCAGATAATCTGTTCCATTCATTCACAGTCCTTTGTGAAAATGAGAACTTTCTCACGTCTAATCTACACTGCTCCTTTACTAATGTAACTTCATGTCCTCTAGTCTTTCTATCTTTCTTAACTGAAAAAAACATATTTCTATCAATATTTTCATAACCATTCAATATTTTAAACACTTCTATCTGATCTCCTCTCAATCTCCTGGTCTCTAGTGTTGTTAAACCACATTCTTTTAGGCGTTTTTCATAACTAAGATCCCTCAGTTTTGGTATCATTTTAGTCGCTCTCCTCTGTACTCTTTCTAGCATATCTATGTCCTTCTTGCGGTATGGCCTCCACGCTTGTATACAATATTCTAAATGAGGCCTAACTATTGTTTTGTACAGCTGTATTATTAGTTCTTTTTCTTTATATGCTATATTTCGCCTAATCAATCCAAAATGCTCCTATTGTCGCCCACCTGAAGTGTTATAACCTCCCCTTTTAAAACTAAACTTTTAAACTAATGTAAATAAGTATAACAATTAATATACATAATTCGTTAAAATGTTTGTCAAGTTGGAATAATAATTTCATAAACGATTTTTCTTAATATACAACTATTAATTCACTCACTTTAACGTTTCAACCTCTGTCGCTTGACTGAGTTACGTGTGGAAAAGCCTGCTGCCACGCCATCTGGCGAGCAGAGGACAAACCGTTCCTGATGAAGACTGCCGATGAAACGTTGAATTTGAGTGAATTAATAGTTGTATATTAAGACAAATCATTTAAATAAATATATATAAATTTATACAAATTATTAAAAATTATTCTACCATTAGTGTGTAGTGTCGAGGGTAAGTTACGTGGTAGATAGTACTTGAGTAGATGTTGATACTGATTGTAGCGGGTAGTTTTTGTGTAGTTTCCTTTCTTCTTGGACTCATAATTAACCCATTTTCTGTCTAGTAGTGGCATATAATGTTGAGTCAGTGCTTATGCGCAATCACCTATCCTTAACTTAGTATTTGACTCGATTTCAGGCTTGAAAATATGGTATTATGTGCATTTTGAGGCAATAAATGTCGATGAATCATCAAAATAACCATCTCAAGCGATTCCTCATGCTGCAATTATACAAAAAAGTGGGTTCATTTGTCTTTGTACGATGACTGGTTCAAAAGTTATGGATATCATTGATTTACCAGTCGCACTTGACAAAATCTGAAATGGCCGCCAAACGGACCCCTTTGGACATTATTTCGAAATGTGAAAATCCATATATGTTTACTAGACACCTTCAGAGTTGCAAAAAAGTAAGTTTCATTTAGAAATCCACTGGGTGCATGGGGGACGTACCTTCCGACTGTACTATAGCATGATGTCACCAACATCTGACAAGCTGGATGTTTTTGTGACATATGAGCCGACTTATGACAGGAGTTCACAATCAAGACACTTAATATTTTTCACATTATTTCATGTTTACATTTTCAAAATTTAAAAGTAATTGACAAATTAATTTCACTGAATCTTTAAGAAAAAAAAACATGTATAGCACAGTATCCAGTTCTTAGAACTGGTCAAAACATGCCCAAGATTTTAAACGACTGCAAGAGGATTCGACCCCCTTTTACACACAAAAGCTATGTAGTAAATGATCTGTGTTTTGAGGTAAGATTCCCCTTCCACAGGTTTCATGACTTTCCACTGTTATACTGTAATTATTCGAATGTTCTGTGATTAATGTTAATTTGACACAGGCATTCATTGATAGTTTCTTCACTTTGTAGTAATTCAGTACAGAAAAAATTAAACTCAATTACATTCACTTCCACATCATTTGAATAAATTTTAGTGGAAAATTTAATTTTATATATATTGAAAATAAGACTAAAATTGCTGTGGTCAGACTTAATTAAGTGCTCCATTTTATGTAAAATTATTACATTTTTACTTACATATAGCAGATAATTGATAAAATTCCATAACTTATAATGTTGGATCAATGTAACATTTAATTATTAAAGCAACTGACGATCATCTTGATAAACTGCCAAATATCCAGTTACTCTTGCAAATTAAAATTGCATGAAATTACATATTTTGTCTTTGTGTTTTGTTTCAGATGATGAAATGCTAACGTGTGCAGACTATGCAGGCAAGAACTTTAAAGACATTCAAGATGTTCAGAATATAAAGGTCGAGAATATCCACATTAGAAAAGACACTGTGTTCTACATACAAGCCAAACAGTAAGTCTCGCAAAAGGCAGCCTTCTGGTGTTATGCACTTAAAACTGTTAATATAAACTAACCATTTGCAACTACAATCACATTTTTAACGTCGGTGATTAATTAGAAAAAATACTGAACACACAATTACCAAATTACATGGAACCCGTCATTGTTGGTCCCAAAATTATGTCGCCAATTCTGTGTGTATTGTTTTTCACCAATCTGACAAATAGCAGTGTGCTATGTTAAACGACTGTTTTTATTAATTTAACATAAAACATTAAGTCTTGCAATGTTATTATAAACCATTCTGAAGAGCTCACAATGGTAATTCCAGGCTCTGTTAATCAAAGTGCTGTATTAAAGGGTAAGCGAAATGAAATTTTCAATTTTTTGGAAACTTTATATATGTAAACATAATGCTCTTGTCAAGTAATGTGACAAATATGAAGTCTGTTCATTGCGAACTGCTGCCACCATGCCCGGCCAAACATGGTCATTTGCATGTCGCAAGAAAACAAGCTCGTCAGATGTTGCCGACGTCACCGCAGGCAATTCTGCTGAGCACGCCCTATTCATTAACATGGTAAATGGCGGTGCGGCTAGTTGCTTCAGGTTGTACATAAAATTACAACCACGGAATGTAGTATTTTTTATATCATCGTAAAGATAATAATCTTACCTAAAACTTTGTCGCTGGATATACCCATGAATTTTCTTTACTTTTCAAGTTATTGCTGTTTGAACAGCGCGAATGCATAATATTATCCACACTGTGTTGTCAGCTTTGATCGCAACGCGGTACTGTTGATTTCTTACGCTGGCGAGAATCTGCTCACTGCGTGTGATATACTTTTTAATGTGCTTTTAACCTACTTTTGTTTTTACCACCCAACCAATTCCATTTCGATTAGTATTCCATCATTTCACATTGTTTAGTTACATATATACAGACTCAGTTACGTCTGTAAATATTTGCCGTACGCAAAGCGTCGCATTAATACGGTATACTGGTCGGGGCACAAATTGTGCATATATTATTAGAATGTTTGCTATTTTAACAAAAACCTGAACAAATTTTTCAGTATGATATCTATGTGCTAAATCTCTAACACATTCCTTCACATTTATACAGAATGTTAGAAAAGTTGTACTTACGAAAATAGACAGTCCAAATCTCGTAAAAGAAACCCAGGTAAAAAACCGTGGATCCAATCTGCGCTGAATAAATAACTCTATGCCGATAATGTGAGACGTGAATCAGTGTGACATCAGGCAGAGTATTAAAATAGGCTAAGAGGGTTGAGAACGCAAGATTTCTGTGATATGGTTTTTGACATGGCACAAAATTTCTGGTCATAACTGAGTATATATTACGTGACTAATGCCGGTAATGGTGCTGGCGCGTTTTGTTTTGTCAGTTTTTTAATTATAAGCACTTCACTCAAGCTATTTTTAAATTTATAACAATATGTTAGCATAAATTTGATTTTAAATTGTTATTCTAAACGGTTTATATCACGCACGAGCATTTTTCATACCAGGGACAATTCATATCACTATCATCAGTCATCACTCTATGTAAACAAAAAGAATTACCACTGCGATACGTCAGGCACCGCATCGTCATTGCCAATGCCAGGTTGATCCAGCTTATCTCTTTCGTTTCTCCTGACTTCAGTGTCTGGTTCATGCAGAAACAGTTGCGGACCATAATAAACCTTTTCATAATCATCTAATTCATTGATGCCATGAGAACCAGCATGACTAGATTCATCACTACTGTCTGACATGATTATTTTTTGGATCGGCAAGCAAAGTCAGTGCCACACAATGAACAAACAACGCATTAAATTAAAAGCATTCACGCTGTTCAAACAGCTATAACTCAAAAAGTAAAGAAAATTCATGGGTACATCCAGCGACATCGTTTTAGGCAAGATTATTATCTTTACGGTGATGTAAAAAAATGTTACATTCCGTTGTTGTAATTTCAACATGAAACAACAAGCCACACTGCCGTTTACCATGTTAAAGAATATGGCGTGCACAGCGGCATTGCCTGCAGTGATGTCGTCAGAGCCACTAGGTGTTGCTATAAACTGTGCAGAAAATGTACAGAAAAGCGCAACCAAAAGGGGCCTTGAACAGGGTGACGGAGGGGTAACTTTTTTTAATATCCGAACACTATTTTTAAAGTATATTTCATTCAGATTGGGAATAAAAAAGGTTCATTTCACTTAGTCGAACTTTTTTGTTCAGCTCTAATGTGCAATGTATTTCAGTCTGCGATTGGTCTAACTGCACACCAGCATATCATAGTTTTGTTGATGTGGACATGATACTAATCAAAATAAGACTAAGGCGTAGGCTATAGTAATTGGTTAGCTAATTTAAGTAAAAGATTGCCCTTATTTATGTCTCATTTTCTTCAAGAAATGTAACTGGCAGACATTTATAAACTATAATTATGTACATGTACAGGGTTTTTGTTAAGTGCCAGGACCCGGGTAATTTACCCGGCTTTGGCGATCCATGTACCCGGCTATGGAGAACGGAGAAGAGAAGCTTTTTAGTAGCACCCATGATCCGCAAGACATCGCTTTCGATTGTCTGCGTTACAGATTGTGACAAGTGTCAGTTCATGTCCCGAGTTTCTGTTTCGTGTCGTTCCACCGAGTTGACTTCCTACAATTCTTAACGTTAGTTGTTATTCCCGATAGAGTCCACCATTGAGCTTTTTCGTAGACAGGCGCCCCTGGCGAACCGCTGAGCAACAATGTCGGCGTAGTGACGTTATTTCATAAATTAAAACAGTCTAAGACTAAGCCAAGAAGTATAAATGTTGCAGTGGCAAAAAGTTGTGGAATATAGCCACATAACAAGTATTTAATTATTGCGGGAGTTTTATGAAACTGGTTAATGTTTAAGGCTACAACTACACCAGTTATGTGCTATCGTCGTGTCAAAATCCGCCAAAAAGCGAAATCTATCTTTAGGTCTCTGATCTTTTTCCAATTCGGTTTATAGCCACACATTTTTTTATATGTCAATATACTCACTTCAGTGTACATCGTGTATGAAGTGGGTCCACAGGAGATGCAGTGGTGTGAAGGGCAACCTGCAGGCAGTGAGCACAACATTTGAGTGCAAGAGGTGTCGGGGAGAGGTACCACCTGCGGAGGCGATGGAAGAGGGTTTGGAGGTAGATGGAGATACTTACAACACAGTAGACGACTTCTGCTACCTGGGCGACATGCTGAGTACGAAGAGTGGGGTGGATGCAGCGGTAATAGTGAGAGTGAGGTGTGCCTGGCAGAAGTTCAGGCCCCCCCTGAAGATGAAGGGCCAGGTGTACACAGCTTGTGTCAGACGTTGCCTGTTGTATGGGGTGAGATGTGGGTCATGAGGTCCGATCATGACACGAGGATGGAAAGGGTTGAGATGAGGATGGTGAGATGGATGTGTGGCGCATCACTCGGCGACAGACAGCCCAGTGCAGAGCTTAGAAGAAGAGTAGGAGTGGAGGCGATTGGGGATGTGATCAGAAGAAGCAGGCTGAGGTGGTACGGGCATGTAGAGCGAAAGGATGATGCGGACTGGGTGAAGGGCTGTACAAAGTTAGTGGTGGAGGGGACAGCTCCCATCGGCAGACCAAGGAAGACCTGGCAGAACTCTGTGTCTGCAGACTTGAGTTTGATGGGTATTGACCCACGGGATGCACGTGACCGTGTCAAGTGGAAAAGGGCTATTGGAAGAAAGGCGAATCCAGCAGAGCCATGAAACACCGCCTCTAAATGATGATGATGATTGATTCAGTGGGCCCAAGTAGCACTCTGGTTTGCAATAACCTGCACATTTATATCGCTCTATTTATATCGTGTAACCCACGGCTGCAGCGGCACAGCCCGCTATTTGGGCCTCAATGGTGGCATAGAACGCAATATTTTATTTGTATTTTTTAACATCACATGAAGTTTAAAATGCAGACAAACATTTAGGCATAGTTATAGGCCTTAATATATAAGGGTGACATCTAGATAGGCTTGGTTTCTACACAACTTACTTAACAAGATTTCCATCCAAAGCTACAGGCTCCATATGGAATATGGACTATAGGAAGCTTGATTTAGGCTTATCAGTGGTCCAACGATTTTAACCTATGTACTTAACACACACACCCCCGTAAAAAAATATTTATCAGTTCTATTTTTAACATATTCAAACTGCTAGAATTAACACGATAAATTTGCTAGATCCATTCAAAGTATCGCATTTGGATGGTAATAATTATATGTAATTTATGAAGATGTGGCTATGCCTAGTGGCAAACATAATGTTACAATCTCGTTATGTTGGAAATAACATATAATTGAGGTCAATAATCAATCTTGCATTTAAGAAATGGTAGACCGACAATGTATATCAACTCAATGAATAGGGATGGGATTTTGCTAGCAGTTATTTTTACGATGGACATGTTTAAATTATAAAGCTTATGATACCATTGTGAAACCATTTTATTTTGATAGTTATTAATATTATGAAACCAACTTAAGAGCACTTGAGGAAACAACCATCCTGTTCTTCAACTTGGAGCTAGATTAATCGTGGCGTTTCCTGGTTGCATGGATTCCATTTCCACTGGAATGTACAGAAATGAATGTTGTCATAAAACTGTCTACCTTTAGCAGTGTATGTAAACTCAGAGATACGTAGGCGTGCATTTATGTTAAGTGGACAATGAGTTTTTTTTTATAATTAACACAAACAGAACTATGTCAAGACACATTGTGTATGATTTTTAATAAGTACTACACATTGTAATCAACATAATTTATTGTAGTCCAGTTGTATCCATAGTGCTCCACAACTCCGAGACGTGCTATGACTTGGTCAGAGCATCTTATGCGGTCCCTGCTTTGGGGATCATGGTCCTTGCTATCAGCACACTTAACAAAAACCCTGATATGTATAATGTCAAATCCAGCAAAATCTGAAATGGTATAAGATTATCATATAGGTACTAATTAATCTTCTTGCGATTTGATTTCGTGTCATTTTAGGCAGAAAATCTATGTCGCTTTGATAGTTCAAATCGTTGGCACTGCACCAGGGTTCACAACTTGACTTCACAGACGTTTCGGAGGATCTTTTCCCATGCATTAGCTGATGATATATCTACTTCAAAGCATGCATCTTAAAAATATGCCACAGTATACTATATTGCGAGGATTTCCAACCAGCCCGTCCACAGTAATGAATCAACTGTTTCAGACTCTGATCTGTTCAAATAAGTTCAAAGAAATTCTTCACTGTAGTATTGCTACACCCATATGCAAAACAGTGTGGTATATTGAGGAAGCTGCTCCACATCTCCTACATGGAGCATAAGACCAATGAATATGTGCTGAATGAGATCAAATCGCTGGTGGGCCTACAAGAACCTCTACTGGCAACTGTCAAGAGAAGAAAACTGGCATTGTTCGAGCATGTAACAAGACACATCAGCCTCCCGAAAACCATTCTTCAGGGCACCGTGGAAGGCAGACACCGCCGCAGATGGCAGAGAAGATAGTGGTTCAACAAAATGTCAAGGAATGGACGGCCCTCTCCGTGCCAGAGCTTCTCATTATGGCCACAGACAGACAAGAATGGCGAAATATTGCAGCTGCAGGGTCGCTTGTTCCCCCCCACCCCGACGATCAAGTCGGTTAAGGGACTGAGTAAGTAAGTGGTATATTGTAAAGTCACGATTTTTACTGCAAACCGACCAAAGGTTTAATGAACCATATTCCCTGACATGTTCACAACAACCCGGCCCAGAAGGAATTAGTTGCATGCCTGGAGTACAGCGGTGAAATTTATGCTAAATGTTTTTGGTAGCTTTTGGTCAAGTCTTCGCATTATCGGCAAAATGTCGGCCTTTTTTCATTGGAGATTTCACTTTGAGATGATATTCTGAATACACCACTGATGTTAAAATGTGATTATGGTTGTAAATGGTTAGTGCATAACACCAAACAATTGCGTTTTGTTTCACTTTAAAGATCAATGGAACAGTTTTTTAAGGCAAGACAGGCAGGACTTGATAGATTATTTTTTTTATTTATGCAGTCTTTCTGCCCAATATATAGAATGGGTCTTACTGAGTAAAAAATATATTGAAATTTTTCAGCCAGACCCCCTGTTTCCAAACAAATTGCTCACCCAATGGAGCACATTGGTAAATTAGGAAACACTCATTCTTTATTGAACACATAATTGTAATTCTTAAAAATCCATAATCAGTAAACATTCTATTGTGCAATAACCAGAGCCTTTATTAATTTGTTTTAATTTCTTGTAAATTGCACAAAAAACATGTTTTTGCAACAAATATTGGTTTATCTTTCAAACAGTTAATGATTAAAAAAGTACCTGGTCATTGTATATGTTGTGTACTGAATGCAACATTCAAAATCATATTTGAATAGCATAATACTACCCGAGATGCAAATGCAGAAATTTGAAAACAAATGTTTTTTTGAGAAAATGGCATTAAAAGATTGCATAACGGATTTGATTATTTGTTATTAGTGGAGTGGCTTAAGGGGATGATCATGACACGCTGGAACAAAGCACCAACATTGGCACAGTTCTCTCTACAATTCAAAACTTTTGAGAGAGGATTGCCTGATTTTAAAGTTCAAGGTGAAGATCAGGTCAAGGTGACATATTAATAACGTTATGATTCCATTTCTACCTATATCTCGACACTTAAATAATATTTTTGAATGTTTACAAAGGCTACTTTATTTTTTATAAAACTCCTTTCTATTGGATAATTTACTAATTAGGGTTGGGTACTGTTGTTACCGGTATTATAAAAATGCTATATTTACTGCATAACACAGACTTAGCCTGGCTCTGTCGTTTCACAAGGTGCAATACACTTGGCTGTGCCCAAATTGCTCGCCCAAATAATAATAAAAATGAAACATGACCCATCCCTGCAGCTCCCACCACCCTCACCCATCACTGAGTCACCCCCTCTTCCCACCTGGTACCTCCATTGTTTCAATCTCGCATCTAATTTGCTCCATTCAGTTTCCTTTTTGTGAGCAGTTATTGTACTCTTTTTGGGTTTATTTATAGTTTATCGTTTAGCTTATCACTTCTTAATTCCAGTGATCATTTTTATCCCCAGTTTTCAGTAACCATTTTGTCTTATTAGCTTTTGTTAGACTTAGCTGTTACAATCTACTGTAATGGCGGACCGCTCGCGACCACGCCACCAGAGAAAGGGTCCCGTCTGCACTAGACTGATGCATGGCGGCAATTATCACCCGGACAAATGTCGCTCATGTCACGGGTGTACCGTCGACAACAAGTGCGACATTAAAAAAAATTGACAGAAAGTCTGGGCTGGAATCGTCGACCGTATGAAAGCCCGACTTGCCAGGAAACGCCGCTCCGTTTCTGAGACACAGACATCTGCCAGCCACTCGCCACCGTCAGCACTCGTTGACCCGCGCAGTCACAAGCGTCCATGGTTGCGGACTTCTAGCATTTCTAGTGGTAACTTTCATGGGTTTCTTCCTGTGCCATCTCTGCAGGATACCCAGGAATGCGGCAACGAGTCCGTGATGGAAGAAATTTTGCATTTGCTTTGCGAGCATCGGACACTACCTACCGTTGGCATCTCTACTACCTGCGACATAAGTAGTGCACCAAATAGGCCCCCTTGTGCTTCTGGAGGTCCAGCTATGACCTGGGCGGTTGGCGGAACTGTCCGGACAATTGTCCCAACAGTTAGATCCCACGTAGGGAAATCCGAGCACACACCCAGCAGTCCATACCAATGGACCTATGCTGGTGGACCAGCTCTGGGCAGAAAACCGGAAAGAATTCTCCGGGAAACCCGTCTTCGGACCAAAACCGGAGACCAGGCCGAGCCTCCGGAGCTGGAGGGGAACCCGAGATGCGACCACATTCGGCGCAAAGCGCTGAACCACGGGGGAATTCCCCAGACATGCGGCGTGCATTACCCGACCCGAAGAACTGGCAGGGCAGTCGCAATTGGAAAATGCCAATGGTGGGTTCGGTAGCCGGATCCCTTTGCCGGAGGGTCCATCCGGAGATCTGACAATGTCTGTTCCGACGGACAATTCCCGGCATCGTCGGGTTCGTACGGACTCCGGAGATGTTCGACGAACACACAGATCACGGTCACGGGAAAATCCGGGCTTATTAAACCGGAGTTTGCAGTCGCCACCGCCTCGGCCTGAGTTGATGTTTTGCATCACGCAAACCGCATACGGAAGTACCGCTTTTCAGCCCATCTTCCCGACGAACTGACACAGTTCCCACCAAAACGGTTGGCTGGATCGTCAGTCCCAGGACAGCACATGTGATCCCCAGACATGATGTTCCTTCAGTTGGCGAATACGGCTACACACGCCTTTCGGCGTCTGCAGCTGCCAGTTCGGCCCAGCAGCATGACGCATCCTGGCTCATTACCACCAACAGCAATTTGTTCATGCCGTTCTCGTGTTCTGGCGCTAACCACACCGTTCGAGCGACGGCTGACGATCCACATTATTACTATCCATGTTCGGAAAACGAGGGTGAATGGAGTTCTGTCAACGGACAGTTCTCCAATACGGCCATGCAGCCGGTTGCCGTACTGCCGGACGAACAATGTGACACGATGTCACATACAGATAGGATCAACCTGGCCCGTGCATTTCTATCGTACGAATTGCCAGCGCCTGACAGTCTCATCCCCAGTGCAGTGCCACGTTTGTTTTTGCTGGCACAGGCAGATTATGCAATCCCAGTCGCCCCCTCCCCCCAGCCTGGATTCCCATTTTCTGAGGCCACGAAAAACCCCCTCCAGTGGGCAAATCACACCGTGTTGCGTCAGTCTCCGCTCCAGGGAGGCCCTGTACTCCCCTTTAGAACTACCCTCCACAGACCTTAAGTTTCCATGACCTCGTGGCCATATCATGGCTACGGCTGTGTGTCTCCACTTTCCAGGATTGGACTGGAGCAGCTCTGAACCATTCAATTCAAGGCTTGATCAATCACGTGGGCGTAGGAAACGTTACTGCTGAATCCCTGTTCCAACAACTGAGGGCAACATTGCAGTTGTCACAGTCAGTGGCAACTGCTTGGATTGCGCCATCGCATACAATATTTTGCTTCATCAGGGGGATCAAGCTCTACGGGGGTCTCTACCATTTTGTCACAAGATGAACGGGAGAGTCTCCACACTGCACCATTTGGCCCTTCATCACTGTTCGACGATCTTCCAACCAAGCTGCAATTACGAGAAAAGGTAGTCGGTCGGCAGTGAGACAACGCCCTGTACAGGGTCTCGGCACCTTTCGCCGTGGCTAGATCCTCACGTCCTGCTCCACATTCTCGGACAGCGCCTACTACAACTGTGTTGCGACGTCAAGCTCTTATGCTTCCTTCATCCTCGCACCTGTGGCCCTTTCTGGCCGCTAGGTGGTGTGATTCAGGGCATCCCTTTCGCGGTCAAGGAGGAAGGAGACATAAATCATGAATGTCTGTGTCACACACCTCAAGCACCGAACAGGCCGACCATTGCACAACCATCGACTCTGGGTACTCCAGGGATACCACGACAGGTGGTCGTGTTACCTCCTTTACTTACAGGGAAGGTGGGAGCTCGACTATCCCTGTTCTGTGATGTCTGCAGACGAAAGAGGTGCAACGAGTTGGTGTGCAATGTTCTGGAGGTCGGTTTCCGAATGTCCTCCCATGACATGTATACCTTCACCATTTGTGGACAAGGGCCCCTTCATTGAAGTGGAAAGCATTCCAGGCATTGATCTAGACAATGCGGCAAGACGATGCTATCGAGATTGTCCACAACACTGTGTCTCCCGGGTTTTACAGTCATCTTTTCCTTGTTCTAAAGAAGTCAGGAGTATGAAGGCCTGTTGTCGACCTCTCATTTCTCAACACTTTCTTGGAGATTCCCCACTTCATGATGGAGACTGCAGAAAGCATTCGGCGATCTCTACCTCGGGACGCCTGGGTAACATTTATCGATCTTGTGAACGTCTATTTCCACATTCCCATCCACGGGGGTTACCAAAAGTTCCTTTGGTTTCAGACTCGGGGTGCCATATACCAATTCAGGGCTCTGCTGTTTGGCCTCTCTCCAGCACCCTGGGTGTTCACCAAAATTATGGCAGAGATCAAAGTGCTGGTGCACATGATGGGTATCAATCTCTGTCAGTACTTGGACGACTGGCTGATATACTCGACATCTCAAGATCAGTGCCTCCGAGACACTGTACAAGTGCTCGGTCTCTGCCACATGATGGGCCTCCTGATTCACGAGAAGAAGTCGGACTTAATTCCCACACAGAAGTTAATTTTTCTGGGATATCAGATCGATCTGATTTCCTTCCAGGTGACTTCAACATCGGAATGATATCACAAAATCAAGCAGCTGATTCGATCATTTCATCTCCGACAGGGAGGATGTGCTCGTATGTGGCAGATCCTACTAGGTCTGTTTGCCGCAACAGAGAAACTGGTTCCTCTGGGATGTCTCCACACCCGCGAAACCCAACATTGCATCTCTCAACATTGGGATTTTAATTCATCAACCAGCGACTTGTGGATACCTCTTTCCCCTACTGCAGAGGAGGAACTCAAGTGGTGGATGTCAGGTGACTCTACACCCTTCTGTCTTCACACTGGAATGGGGAATCCCCTAGCTGGATCTATTTGCAACGAGGTGGAACCACAAACTCCCCCTGTTTGTCCAGTTCCAGATCCATCGGCCATGGGAGTTGATGCACTATCGATGAACTGGAAGGCACTGTGGGCATACGCTTACCCACCACCAGCTCTGTTGCCACAAATTCTCGAGAAGGGCCAATGAGACCAGTGTGAACTGATCTTCATTGCCCCACGCTGGCCAAAAGCGATCTGGCAATCTACGAGTCCATGTGAAGGATCTTCTCTACTTGGTGCAGCACACAAGAGATTAATCCACTCTCGGCTACTGAGAGTGTAGTCTCCGATTTTCTCCTCTATCTTCACATGGAGAAACACTTGGCAATTTCGACCATTGAAGGCTATCAAATGGCAGTTGCTAGCACCCTTCGTGCCACTTCCGATGTTGAGGTAGGACGGAATCCATAGTTGAAGTCCCTTCTTCGGAATATTGAGTTGGACAGGGATGTAGTAAACGCCCTTTCCCAGAGTGGAATCTTGCCTTGGTTCTATCGGCCCTAACCAAGCCCCCATTTGAACCCTTACGCAACGCCTCTGATAAACTGTTAACATGGAAAACAGTTTTTCTCATCACTCTTGCCTCAGGCAAACGGAGAAGCAAGATTCATGCCTTTGAACATGCCTGTTTACAACGGACTGCGGGCTGGACAGAGGTTACACTACGAGTGGGGTACTGTCTTTTCTGTCGAAAACTCAAGTGTTGGGTAAAGGTTGCTTTCTTGCATGATCCCAGCACTGGACAATCATTTAAGCAATGGGATGGCTGAAGACAGACTGTTGTGCCCTGTCTGAGCTTTGCGATTCTACCTGGAAAAGTCTATGCCATGGAGAACAAGCATCTCCTCTTTGGGTTTTTTTCAAACCAGGACATAAATCAGATATTGTTCCATCCACAATCTCTGGTTGGATTTGCAAAACCATTATGGAGTGTTATGCATAATCCCCTACTATTCTTCTTGAGTACCATCGGGTTAAGGCACACCAGGTACGATCTATGGCTGTGTCCCGCGCATTCCACAGACAGGCCTCCATGGAGCAGATCCTACGAGCTGGTACCTGGCGCTGTCATAACACTTTCACAGATTTTTATCTGAAGGACCTAGCTCTCTACTCCTCTGATCTCATTCAGCTAGGCCCAATAGTGGCTGCAGAGTCTATTCTGCCACCAACAGATCATTAGAGGTAGCTTCGTCTATACCCCACCATCCATTCATCTATATTCTGCACCTTGTGAAGCGACGGAGCCAGGCTAAGTCTGTGTTAGGCAGTAAATTCTATATTTTTAGAATTAAAATATGTATTTACAAGGAACATACTTACCTGGCTCCGTCGCTTCACCATATTACCCTCCCTCCTTACCCGCTGTACCACTGATATCATGTATCACTACAATCCTGTTAGCCAAGTGGGAAGAGGGGGTGACTCACTGATGGGTGAGGGTGGTGGGAGCTGCAGGGATGGGTCATGTTTCATTTTTATTATTATTTTTGGCGAGCAACTTGGGGGGCAGCCAAATGTATTGCACCTTGTGAAGCGACGGAGCCAGGTAAGTATGTTACTTGTAAATACATATTTTAATTCTAAAAATATACAGTTTGACATAAGACAACATTTTAATGTATGGCTATTACATCCTGCTATCTATTTCCACGTCCACCAAGCAAAAAAAAAAAAAAAATTCAATGAATTAGAAATTCCACTTCCACATTTTATGCTGTGCATTCGGACATTTTCGAATATGCATATTTTTTGCGCACTTTTCGGGATGCTGAGATGTGACATCACTTATGACTCAAACTTGCATCAGGCCGATCCTTTCCATGCATTCAGAGCATGTTTACAAGTATAGCTTTTGGGTCGAAACGAGCGTCAGAACGAGTTGTTGTGCAATATTCCGACGTAATCCAAACACTAGTCATCATAGAGGTACAGGCAGTTATCTTACGGTTCCACATGAATCAAATTTTATTCAAAACAACGAATGCGAATGGGCCTACAAGTCGACTAGGTTTCGCCGAGCTTGGGCTCGTTTTCAGAATAATTATATCAAATGCAACCAACTGGAGATAATCTACACCAATAAATATACATAGCAAACATATATTGTAAGCTCGGCGAAACCTAGTCGACGTGTAGGCCCATTCGCATTCGTTGTTTTGAATAAAATTTGATTCACGTGGAACTGTAAGATAACTGCTTGTTCCTCTATGATGACTAGTGTTTGTATTACGTCTGAATATTGCACAATAACTCATTCTGATGCTCGTTTCGACCCAAAAGCTATCCTTGTAAACATGCTCTGAATGCATGGAAAGGGTCGGCCTGATGCGAGTGTGTGTCATAAGTGACGTCACGATACTACGTGATCGCCTAGCTCATTAAAATTCTATTTTTCGCGGGAATCGCTTCACAGACGGGCTTAAAATCGAATTTATGCTACAAATGTATTTTTCTGTATTTAATGTTGTCAAATGTTACATACAATGTTAAACTTTGTGTACACATGGAAAAAGGATTTGAGCTAATGCCTTATTTTTATTTCCTTTAACTGATGCACGCGCTAGGCGTCGATACTCGGGGAAAATTTGCTAATCTTTCACATTTTAAGTGTCGGCGCAAATTAAATGTAATCTTCACAAAACAACATGTGTTTGATTGCAAATTTACTGCCGAATCGATTGGTGATAGATAAGCACTAGCTGATCTGATATGAAATAGTAAAGTTGTTAGCAAAAGATGACAAATATGCATAGGCTTATGTTACGTGTATGTGGCCGGCATACGTCTTCTTTCGGATTAGTGCTCATCACTGATCGGTCGAACTACTATTCATCTTCAATGTAAACTTTATTCTGACTAATATTGACTCGGCGCAATGTCCGTGAAGAAGCATGATTTATGCTTCGTTTTTCAACCTGACCGGAATGCCGAACAGCACCAGTGCAACAACATAGCATTTGAACACAGGCAGCATGTCACCACGGCCTGTAGATGGTTGATTCATGGGTTGTTTTGGAAGCCTACTGAACTCGTAGTTTTTAAGTTAGAAATTGAGGTAGAAATTAAATTAAAATGTTATTAATATCTTACTTTGACCTGACCTTCACATTGACCTTTAAAATCGGGTAGCCACTCTCAGAAGTTATGTGTGGTCCACATTTGGTGCTTTGGTCCAGCGTGTCACGATATTAAACTTTGGACTTAAGCCACTCCACTATATATCGACATGCTTGATCCATGAACAAATGTCATTTAGAGGTATGTAATTGGTATAAAAGTGAATATTATTGATAGTAAATATAATTAGCTATCATAATCTGGCAGAAAACCATTTTTGGGGGTGGGGTGTACAACTGATGGCACAGCGGCCATGCTTGACAATGTCAAGCCCAAGTGAAGGAGGTGAATCTTAATCAAAGACACTGCATGTTACATCGATATGCTCTCGCATCTAAGACAATCCTACCAGAACTAGGGACAGTTCTTGATGGTGTTGGTAAGATGGTAAATGTCTCACACACGCACACACAAAACGTCCAGCATTTTAAATATCCGGCTCTTCCTCTTTTTGTGCCAAGAGGTCCATGCAAACTAAATGCCGCTATTCTTCCACACCGAAGTCCATTTCTTGTCGCGTGGAACGTAATATTTCGAACAGACAAGTGAGGAGATCGCCAAATTATTTAACCACATCAGAAAGCAACAGTTTCAAACATATGTAAAGAAGCAGTCAGACAAAGAGAATTAAGGTGGCCCATTTGAATGACATCTCCCGACTAAACAAATTGTAACAACTCATCCCAAGTCCTGTTCACCGCAGTGATTGATTTCTCAGACATAGTCATCGGAAATAAAGAAGGAACTGGAAAGGGAAATGTGGATCAACTTTTGTAGGTGCACTTGTTTTCAATGCAGAAGGAAATCTACAAATTGTTTTGGATCTGAATGCACCTGACATAGCTTCAAAATAGCTTCAAAATCAACTCGGGGTAGATGTGCAATCTCTACAAGACAGCTTACAGTAGGATTTTTTTGGAGTTTGTGAATAACTCCACAGGTTGATGCGGTTGAGGCTTTTCCTCTGGCCTAATTCTGGTCTAAGGTGAGCATGCATCGTATCCGATTGTTGCTGATGTGCCTATGGTGGCATTGATGACGTTTTCCTTCAGTTATCTCTGAACAAGGATTCTCGCTGTGTTTCTGTATGAACATTAAATGTTGTGCCCTACTGTGTGTCGACTATGAACTCCATTGTGATTGCTCAACCATCCTCAAGTCGGGGAAGAGTTTTGTTTACCTCGTCATAAAAGTTGTGTTTACATTTAATTGTATTCTATTTATATTTCTATCTATATATGTATTCTACGTTACAATGAAGATCATTTCAGACCTCATGGGGTATACGAGAATGAAAAGATTGGCAACCACTGCTCTACAGGCTGATGCGTACGTTTTTTTCAGGCTTTACTCGGTTCAGCTAAATGGAACAGACAAAGTAGTGACGGAAATACAAGGACTTCCAAGAGAAGTACATGATATAGCTGCGGTCACAGGTGAGTGCCTTCAACCAAAAGCTTCTGCTCTCTTCCATCTTAGTCTGTATTCATTCCCTAGGTAGCAGGCCCTTAGCCAGAAATATTTTTTGCTAGTCTTGAATTTATCCAAAATGTGCCTTTTAGCACGCGAACAGTCAGTTTAGTTTTTTCAATGACAAACCTGCATCATTTGAGCCATTTATTTAGTTAGTCCATTTGATTTGTTTCACTACCAGTTTCAGTGTTTCCCCTTGATAAAATGACTGGCGAGGTGGTAGGCGTGGGCTACTTGAGCATCGCAGGTGCAAAGTGTTGCTAGGGGCATGCTCCCCGGAGATTTTTTTAAAACGCTTTAAAATGGTGCATTCTGAGGTATCTTTTAACCTTTACTCTTGAATATAGAGGGGAAGATACAAAACAACAAGTCACTACTTGTAAATGTAGTAACAAAACAACAAGTCACTACTTATAAATGTAGTAACAAAACAACCAGTCACTACTTGTTAATGTAGTAATCATGATTGATAAAAGTCAGAAATCATGATTGTTTTATCGTGTTGAGGTATGGTTTCCACTTGACCACTGGTCACTTACGTATCTCTGTTACACTACAGTTCTAGTCTGCATATCTAATCTATCTGGTGCCTTTCTGACACGAGAAGCCTGTCTCAGATGTGTTTCATTCTCAGCCTGAGTAGGTGGCACCAATTCTACCCAAGTCCTATCATGAGCTGCTTGCTGTTGGGGGGGGGAGTGTCATACGTCAACTCAATGGCATAGAGCCCACCAAATAGCTATGAGGCTCAATCGCTGCAGTCAGTGGTAACTCTGTCAGAGGCATGTTACCAGGTAGTCGAATTTACTCTTGAACTTAATAGACTGGGAGCCCAGAGCTTTTATTTATGTAAAAAGGTTATGTTGGAAGAACCATCCCCCGGCATCACAAAAAATTTTTTGCTGCCGGGTCTTTGGTAGTGGAATGCCCCCTAAATCACCCCCTGATGTGGGCAAAAAAGTACCTTTATTTATGTGAACGGCGCCAAGGCTAAAAACAGTTTCAAAAGTTTCCCTGGTGTTGCTCGAGTATGGAATGACCAATGCCAGCTACTTTAAATGGTGGAACCCCCGTGACAGCAACCCCCAAAGATTGACGAAACTGTATTTATTCGCGCAAACACCTAGCGGATTTCGTAATCCAGTAGATGGCGCCAGTTGATATGCGGCAAAATGTATATCGAGTCGCAACGCTAGTATGCAAATACTGTTTGCAGGTGTATGTATTTTGTAAGCTGATTCTGATAGATGACTACATACCATTGATATTTTTTATAAAATTTGTTAAACAAATTAATGTACTAATATATAGTATTCTGGCAAAAGACTGGCATACATAATATTATTGTTGTATTTAAACAAGAGTACTCCAGGGTAGCTCAACTATTTGTAATATCGCCATATGGGCTGTTTTGTTTAGGCTTAGTATTTATTTGCGCATATATATATATATCACTGAATAGTCCCCTTGTTGAGCGGTCCCTCTCCTGCATTAAGTGTTTTGTTATTAAAACATAATTCTCTTCTCTCTCTTGGAAATTGACTGTGTGTCCCCTGTAGATAGGCTGCCCGCCTTGTAATGCCAAAAGTACTTTTGCAGATGGTTATAAGGGCACTGTTGCAGATCTTGTGTTATTTTGAAATATTTAATTAATCGATACATTGATGCACCACCATTATTGATTGATTGGAGTAGTTCAGCTTTAAAAATGTATACAAGGTACATGCACTGGTAACTGCCTGAGATACACGTACATATTTCCACTCGTTAAAAGTTGCAGCAAATCCATTTAACTTTATAAATTGTAGGCTGTAGTGCGTAAATGTAATGACTGCCAAAATGTAATCTTATTGTTAATATAGTTTATTGTGTGAAAACTTTGTGTTAGATTTATTTGTACCTGTTCTGTTTCAAACAATGAGTGAATTAGTTTACTCTATTACAGCGTTCGGCATTAATGGTAACATTTTGTTATATATCTAAGACCATTATTTAACTAGTTAATTAATACATTATACAAATTTATTCACATCAATTAGTTTGAGATTTTTGTGTATTTTCAGCTGATCTAACAATAATTCCAGAAAGATTAAGCTATTATGTTAACACACTTATTTCATACTTACTGGGAGTAGAAATGTCCAAAAATAACAACGAACATACAACTTGTATCAACGTTTTAAGATTTTATCTGATCACATCAGTACCCCTGAAATCTTGACTGTGTGGTATTGGCATTGTACACGTACCTGTACACGTACCTGTACACGTACCTGTACACGTACCTTTACACGTACCTGTACACGTACCTGTACACGTACCTGTACACGTACTTGTACACGTTCGCATGCTGAACCTCCATAATGCGATTAAAGAAATTAACGAACAGTTAAATGTCAACATGGCGCTTCCCTTCATCTAATTTCTTCTTTTTAATGACAGATAATGGAAACCTGTACCCCGAGTTATATCACTTGCAAAGAAACATAAAAAGAAACCCTGATTGAAATCTTTCAAACTGGGAAACAGTCAAGAATTCTGCCAAATGTCGACTGACGCTTCAGAACGATCAGTTCTCTAGCGCAACGGAAGAAATTGGCATGATTACAAAACAGGGTGACACCTGTTATCACACTAAATGTTTCAGTCGTTCTGCGCTGTTAAGAGACAGCCTGCACCTTCCATCAAAACCACATGCTCAAATTCGAGAATTCTACCAACATCCAACAACTCTTGGACAGGAGTGCCTTTTTTGTCGGAAGAAGAGGAGGAAAAAGTCCAAGAAGGATGAACGCCTGCACCAATGTCTTACTACAAACGGGAGCAAGTCGATCATTCGTGCGGCAAAGACAAAATGTAACATTAGGATCCTCGGACTAGGCAAAGACCTCATTGCAAGGGAGGCGAGGTACCAGTGTCGGCATGATTACGTAAGGCAAGAAACGAAGGAGGAAGAGCAAAAGACAAGTCGAAAGAATGATGATGAAGCTTTCCGAAAACTGTCGATGTTCCTTGAGAACGAAGTCATCATAAAGAAAACGCCCATGCTGGCGACAGTAGTGTTGAGCTTGTACAAAGAACAGTTCCTTACTGTCAGGGGAACTCAAGATAATATCAATAAGTACTCTGCAAAGTCTTATGTTGAAAGTGATCGTTTTGAAAATATCCTCGTCAACAAACAAACGAACAAATCGGGAACATTTGTTTACCATTCGTCACTTACCATTAACGAGGCGATTGCTCTGTTAAACGATTCTGATGCCAACACTCAAGCAATCGGGTGTGAAGCCATGGCTTTGCGCACAGAAATTCTTGTAATGCCCCCCCCATCAAAGACCCAGTCATCCACTTCAGTTTACACTCGGAAGGAGATCTCTCCCCACATTCCCCAACTGGTGCTCCTGTTCTTCCGCACGCTCATTGGAGGCTTGCAACAGACTCTAGCGATGTGATCGAGGGAAAATCTTTGGCTAGTGCATCGGATACTGTTTTTAACTGTAGCAGAGGAGCGGTTCGTCCTTGGAAACATCAGGCACCTGGTCTAGGGTTGGGAACATTGACAGATTTGAAATCATTGCTGAATATCCTGAATCGTTTTGGCCATAGTATCAGCTACGATGAAGTGAAGTGGCTTGAGACTGAAATTGCCTACACGTGCTCTGATGGTGAATGGGAAACACCTGCTGGCCTTAACCTCCGCAATGGATTAGGAACAGCATGCGCCTGGGACAACTATGATGTCAACACGGAGACACCTGATATTAAAAACACTCTGCTTTCCACAGTGGGAATGTGCTATCAGAACAAACTGCCACCATAAACATCCTCAGAGACAGAGCCTGTTAACCCAATAGAGACAAAGACCGGCCGGATGAGGAGACACTTTGATAGGAGCATGAAGATCATTCCTCCTTATCTGACGTCTCTGAAATGAGCCCAATCCAGTGAAATGATGGAAATAGGAAGGTTTCAACAACAGGGCCTCGACTTCATGTGGCTCTTTCAGTCTACCTCCCAGAAATTGCAGCTCTGCTGGATTCTTCTCCCGATTCGTGAAGGATGACTTGCCCCAAACTGTGATCACCTACATGGACCCTGTTACACAACCTCCAACAAGAAACAATGTCATGTATGAAACCATGGTGCGCTCGCTCAGAGTTGCAAAGGAGACGAATCAGAGATACGTCATCGTCACTTATTACCTCGCTGTTGCCCTCAAGGCATACTCCATTCAAGCTCTGCAAACTCCCACTACAGGTAACTGTGTCCCACCAGAGCGAACTACCCCCTCTTCTATTACAAGAAGATATTTGAACAGTTATCTAGTCGTGTCTGTACTGACGATAGTGTGCTGAAGATATATGAACAGTTCCCCTGTCAAGTCTATACTGATGATGTGCGTGGTAAAAATATAATATTAACAGTTATCCTGTCACATTTGTATATGTACTGATAAGCAGACTGAACAGTTATCCTGTTGAGTCGGTTGAGAATGCTGAAGATATGTAAACAGTTGTCCTATTGCGTCTGTACTAATGATGGGCGTGCTGAAGATATAATTATGAACAGTTAACCTGTCGCATAGTCCTGTGCGTCACTAAGTTAATTTGTTATGTCGCAATTGTATTGTTAACACAGCTGTTTCACAACGGCGCCATCTACTGGACTGCGAAAACTGCTAGGTGTTTGCGCGAATAAATACAGTCATCAATCTTTGGGGGGGTGCTGTCATGGGGATTCCACCACTTAATGTCGCTGGCATTGTTCATTCCATACTGGGAGAACACCAGGGAAACGTTTGAAACTGTTTTTAGCCTTGGAGCCGTTCATATAAATAAAGGTACTTTTTGGCACACTTCGGGGGCTGCTGTCAGGGGGGTTCCACCCCTTAAAGTTGCTGTCATTGGTCATTCTGTACTCGGGGAACACCAGGCAAACTTTTAAAACTGTTTTTAGCCTTGGCGCTATTCACATAAATAAAGGTACTTTTTTGCCCACTTCAGGGGTGATTTAGGGGGCAATCCACCACCGAAGACCCGGCAACAACTAATTTTTGTGATGTCGGGGGATGGTTCCTTCAACACATGGGGTCAAACACTTTGGCCCTTTTTACAAAACTGAAAGTGCTGGCTCCTGCTCTATAAATGGTCAATGTGGCGTTTCCACAATCCCTGAGAAACAATGACTTAATATGTCAGTGGACCACACAGTCCACACTGCACTGATAGTTCCTGGTACCCACCTATCTATCCCTTGGTATTCATCAACCCATACCATGTCTCCTTCTATGAATGTTCTCAGATTTTGAGAACCACCTGCCATTTGTTTCTCTAACCGTATCTTAGGGTGCTGCCACTATATACAAGAAATCTGTATTTGATTGAATCATTCTAAGGGCACCTAAGGGGCCCCCAAAGTGCAAAAGGTTTACATTATCTAGTGATGTGGTTTTGAGAAGGGCCCTTGAGACCACCCCCAACAGTAGATGTTGTGTAATGTGCCACAAACTCAAAAGCTGTGACTAATCTCTACATCCTAGGCCATTGAGACCTTGACTAATCTTTAATTGGTCACAGCACCCAGGCAGAGTAGACACACTTGACCCCTGTTAGACTGAACAGTTGCCTAACACTTTTAAACTGTATCTTCAAAACTATTGATTTTCTATAATTGCAAGTTGTGTTTATTTTGATGTTCATTTAATTATTATAAAATGGTGTGACTGTGGTGTCTATTGGTTAAAGATGTATTGTCGGTAGAAACCTGTAGGTGACAAACATAGAAAATTAATATTCTGTCACCTGTAGGTGACAAACATAGAAAATTAATATTCTGGACAACTATAGAGTGAAATATCCTACACTTTATTTATATCAAATGCATTCTACTGTTCTGTTTACGCTTGCCATGCCTTGTGTAGACATGGTACTGTGTAAATCAATTGTATCAATATAGACTAATAATTACATATTCACAATATAGTTGACACCTGAAACAATCAAATGTCAACCATTAGAAGAGTTGACATAGTTCCGCTATACACTATATATGTAAATTTAACCAGCTGCCATGTCAAGTCCGCTATAATTGTGACTAACAGTGTTCAAAATTATTCAGGTAAATAGCAAATAACAAAGGACACAAGTTTTCTCCTTGCCATACCTCTACACATGAGAAGAAGGCTGACACAGCCTGGCCCTCATTTATACATGATTTAGCATCTTTGTACATGTTGTATACAACTTTCAACACAATACCATTAATACCGCATGAAATTATCTTAGACCACAGGGAGGACTGGTCTACTTAATCAAATGCTTTCTTATAATCGATGAAGACACAATAAAGCCTTTTGAGTCGAGACAAATACAATTCAACCAATACCCCTATCTGAACACTGCCTGTTCTTCACCTATTACATTCGCTTTGTTTAGGTATGTGGTCAGTCTGGTGTTCTGAACAATCACTAAGGATTAATGAACACTTGTGCAGAATGTCACCCGCTTGGCAGGTTTAATTGATCTATTCAGCAATGAGGACACTGCTTAGGCCTCACTCTGGACACTGTCACTCACAGTGTTGTGTATTGTCTTAGTTGGTGCATTAAGCTAATCTACTTGACCATGAATCAGTGGTGACTCTGGTTGTGTATTACACCCAGCTGTGGAGCTAAGATTCTCTGCCTGCTATTGTTTGATGGAAGCTGTGACTAATCTGTAATTGGTCACTGGCAGTAGCTTGTGTCAACAGACAGCATTAAGGCACTAGACCCCTGTTAAACTGGACAGTTGCCTGTAGGTTTTAAACTGTGTCAAACTGTGAGTCTACCTTTTGCGCTCAGATAATCTGTCCTCTTAGTTTTACACATGAAGACATAATCTGGCATAACTTGATAAGTCTTTGTAGCAGCACATTTGTACTTCCAGTGTATCATTGCAACATAACATACATATTAAATAACACCGTTGTGTATTTGTATCGATGTTTATGTAGTGTGACCTCAGCGGCCCGTGTGGGTGGGGGCGCGGCCAGCTGGAGCATCTCACGACTAGCACGAGGAGGCTGCCCGGCGCCGGACTCGGGCCTGGCAGGGGTCGCTGGCACGGGTGTAGTCGGCCTGGGTAGAGGCGACACTGGGTCGGCGGGCTGGGTCGGTGTCTCGGGTAGCATGGGCGACGGTGGTGTGGTTGTGGCGGGGAGAATGACAGATGGCGAGTTGATCAACGGGGCCCTGGCGATATGGCGTGTACAGGCATAGGTGTTTCCTGTTACGGAGTGTGACATGCCCCGACCCATCCACTCGTACGACATATTGGTCGTACTGTCGTACCTCAACTACGATTCCGGTGCGGTCCCACTTGGTTGGGTGCGGGCCAACCAGATTCTGCAGCCTTACGCAGTTGCCGATAGTGAGTGGAGGTAGGAAACGTGTGTGCTCCGACAGTCGCTCATGTGCCCTCATGTGTCGGACACATAGTGCGTCCTCTCTTGCTTGAGGTGTTTCGTGCCACGTCCAATGGGGTAGGTACTGTCCGGGCGGTACTGGGATGAAGTCCCGGATGTGGCGTCCAAAGATGATCTCGGCAGGACTGACCTTCGACATCGGATCTGGCGTGTTTCTGTAGGCTAACATGGCCCGTTGGAATGCGTCGGTGTTCAGGGAACCACCTGGGCCCGTGCTGCCAACCAGCATCCGCTTGACCGTTTTCACCCCGACTTCTGCCCTGCAGTTGCTGTGTGGGTTTGCTACGTTGCTGATGCGGTGACGTATACCCCAGTTCTAGAGGAATGTCTTTGTAGCGCCTGCCTTGAACTCGGGTCCCCCGTACGAGGAGAGCTCCTCGGCGATGCCGAAGGTCACGAACACTCTTCGGAGTGCAGCAAAGAGGCCTTAGGAACCCTCTGCGTTCTCTTCTACGATAGGCCAATTAGAGTATCTGTCCACGACGACGAGGTAGTGATGGCCGCCGTAGCTGAAGTAGTCAGCACATATCGCCTGGAAGGGGTAGACTGGTCGTGTTGGTGGTGTAGGCGGCGAGTTTGGTTGTGACGGCGCCATGCGGTTGCACGCTGTACAGTGTGCACGTGTCTCTTCAATTGCCTAAGTCATACCTGACCAGAAGAATGACCCCTCTGCTCCCGACACCATCATCGAAATACCCTGGTGAGTCGAGTGGAGTGCCTGCAAGACACGTGCTCGGAGAGTGGGTGGTATTACGATTCTGTCGTTGTAAAGGATGACGCCGTCGTACTCGGTTAGCTTCTCCCGGTACTGGTGGTACGTGCGGATGGCACTGAGCATGGCTGATGGCGTGTCAGGAAAGCCATTGTGGATGACATCCACTAGAGCGGACATGTCGGGTGTCGCTCGCCGTGGCAGTGCGCACATCGTCCCATGTGACCGACTTGATGAGTTCCGTGGCCATGGACGCGCAAGTCTAAGCAGCGAGGTGGCGCCTGATCGTCGCGGGATCGGAGGGCTGCGGGGGCTGCCGCGGCCACGTCATCGGGCAGGTCGGGAGTCTCAGCGTCGCCCACTGGGTGTCATGATAGGGCGTTGGCGACGGTATTGCGGATGCCGGGGATGTGGAGCACGCGAAACCGGTACCGCAGCGACTTTTCCTTAATGTTCCGCAAGCGAGGGTTTGGGATGTCGTCGAAGGCGCGGTCACCCAGCACCTTGAGTAGTGGCTTGTGGTCTACTGCTACCATGAGGTCCGAACATCCCAGGGTGAAATGTCGAGCCTTGTCAAGGGCGTCGACAACTGCCAGCGCCTCGCCCTCGATGGGGGCATAACGTGACTCAGCGCCGTGTGTGAAACGGCTGCCCATCAGCACTACTTTCCAGCCCAACTTGCAGCAGAACGGTCGGATACCAGCGCAGTCACAGTGTTTCTGGACTAGCCAGTACCCAAGCCCTTCCTTAGACCAGTCTGTGGCGAGGAACGTCGGGCGTGACTGGTCGAAGATCTTGACTCCTTGCCTGATCTGGTCGATGATCACGACTTTCGACTGCCTGAACAGGCAATCCAAATGTTCAGTCCAGGCGAACGGCTGATCTGGCTTCAGGAGGTCGCGGAATGGTTGCATGTGGTCTGCTATGGCGAAGGCATAAGCCACCTGGTTAACGAGGCTGAACCAGCTTCTGATGTCTGTGACATTCCTCGGTGTCGGGAAGTCCTTTATTGACTGCAACACCTTCGAGCATGGTTTCACTGACGTGGGTGATATCTCAAAGCCTGCAAACTTGACGGTGTCTTTACCGAACACAAACTTGTCCGGATTCTGCGTGATGCCATTGCGGCCACACGTGTCCAGCCACTGCACTGCCTGCCAAAAGGCCTGCTCGATGTTGTCCGCCCACAGTAGGGTATCGTCGATGCATTTTGTCTTGTTGGGTATGTGGGCGACGATCTCATCGAACCGCCGTGTGAAGCCATCGCCAGACGCCACATATCCTTGGGGTGCTGAGCGGTATCGATAGCGGCCCCAAGGCGTTATGAACGTCGTGAGATGGCGGTCGTCGGTGTGGAGTGGGACAGCGTGGTAGCCGTTCCAGGCATCACACACCGCTTTCTTTGTTCCATGAGGCACTGATCTCGCTTGGTGAAAGGGTCTCTGGGTGTGGTGGGTCTCCCTGGTGGCACTAGCGTTAAGGGCCTGGAGATCCATAGTCCGTCGAGGCTTCCCGTTCTTCTTTGTGCCGATAACCATGCGATGACACCTGGTGACAGGGGTGCCAGTTGGTACCTCCTCGATGACGCCCATACTGCAGTCTTGGTCGAGGCCGGCCTTCACGTCGCTTCGCCAGTGAATCGGGACGTCGATCGGTGTGTGGCAGGCGACAGGCTTGGCGTTTGGGTCAATCATTAGCCGGAGTGGCGGGCCCTCCATCGGGAGGAGAGGCTGGTGGTGACATGTGTTGAATGTGCTAGCCTTGTAGTGCGACAGCAACCACTGCTCCAGTTTTCTTCGGTTGTCCTCAGTGGTTGGATAGGGCAGCTCTTGCGGAGGCAGTGGTGGAGGTTGACGGCGGGGGCACTCACAGGCCGCGGTTATCAACGACTCTGAAGAGGCGCTGCACGTGTTCACCTCCGCTGAGGGCTGTTAGCTTTGGCCAATGTCAGGGAAGTTACGCGACACAATACCTAGCGCCACACATGCTCCTCGAGACAAGAAGAAGTCGCTCGTGTCTCGACATATGTAGACAATTTGGCGTGTTTCTGTGCCACCTAGAGAAGCGGAGTCTGATAGGCGCAGGGCGATCGCCCCGAATATGTCCAGATTGTTTCCGTTGGCAGCTGACATCTGCAGACGTGTTTTGCTCAGGCATTGCTCGGTGAGTCCGAGCTTGGAGAGTAGATTCGTCCCAGCCAGGCACGATTGGCAGCCTGTATCAGCCACTACCGACACCAACGCAGCCTTAGTCGGGCGCTTCAGTGGCGTGCGGAGGCCGAGAGCGCGAGTGTCGCACGGGTAGTGAGTGATGTATAACGACAGTGTAAGTTGTGGGGCCGAGGATTTCTTCACCCTTGTGTCTTGAGTGGCATCGTAAACGCAGTGTTCGAGTTTGAAGTCCCCGAGGTTGCAGATGATCTCGTTGTCGATAGGCGGCGTGTTCTCCACACTGCATAGTGACTGGAAGAGAGCTGTAGTGGTTTCCCTCTGCGGTGACCGACGTGGGCGGCGTTGCACATAGAGTGTGCCAGCCGTCGACTTTTGCCTGCATATGGTCCCAAGGTGACCTTTCTTGCCGCATTTGGTGCAGGTTTGGCCGTATGCTGGGCAGTTGTCAGAGTGTTCGTCCCTGCTGCTACCATGGCCGATCTGGAGTAGGAAGGGGTGTGGGTGGGGCATGTTGTTTGAAGACCGCTCTCTGCTGTTTCCGGAATGAGCTGATCTGGGCAGCCGCCTCGGATCCGTCGCTCAGCTGCTGGAGGGAAATCTTTCCCGATTCCTTGCCCTCAACAAACGCCTCAACCTCTTCGAGAGGTGTACTCGGTCCCTTCTCGGTCAGACAATCCAGTTTGATGTCATGATCGGCGCAGCCCAGGACGACCTGGTCCCGCACCACAATGTCGCTGTAATCTGCCCCAACGCATGCGTCGTGGTTCGGGCAGCTCCGGCACTGACACTTGACGACGAACTGGCAAACTCGCGCTTGCCCCTTGAGTCGAGCGCTGTAGGCACGGACTGGTTCATCTCGGTCCTGCCGCATCTTCGACAGCACGTCCCGGGCTACCATCGCGTTCTTGGCACGTACCGCCAACTTCTTAATGTTGGCCAGTAGGTCTCGTTCGCTGCAGGAGGCCAGCGCATCACGGTGAACCCGCACGAGGTTCTTCCGTAGTCCCTCGGGATTGCAGCAATCCAGGAGCTGGTAAGTGAGGTCGGAGCCGGCGACTCGTGTAGCGTCTTTATATTTACGCCAACGTTGCTCGAAATATAGCCAATCTTCCAGGGAGATCCCCTCATCAACGGTCGGGCGGCTAATTTTCTCCACCTTGGCCGTGGCGCCGGCAGCATGGCTGGGCGCGGGTGTGGCGACATGCTGACTCTGCGCGTGGATGGTGAGGAGTGTGGCTGCGAGCATGGCGTCGGTGACATTCGGGCGGTATTCGTATCTGTCGACGGGACACTTTACATCTACCGTGGGCGTGGCCGGATCCATGATCACAACGGTAGATTATGTACCAGGTGCGACCACCGTATTCGCGTATGCGAGCGTGAGCGATAACAGGCCGGATTGTCGAAGAGTGCTTAATACAATGCTGCAGATTGTTCGTTTATTCATAAATAACACCCTTGTGTATTTGCATCGATGTTTATGTAGTGTGACAACTTACACGCATATTCAGCAATGAATAAACGAGTCGTAAAGCATAGTACTGTATAGGTAGATACAATAAACTGTAGTGTTGTAAAATGCTCGAGAAATGATGCAGGTTCAGTTCTCCTATAGTCTGCTAGGGGTACACTCCACATTTGAATGTTGTGCATGTAATATTTCCATGCAATCCTTTTGCATATGTAATGTAAAACTTCAACAGCCGTTTTCTTCATTTTCACTTTTTGATCCCTACCATGTTCAATGCTCCATTACTTTGCCAATTTTTGTAGCAGTCATATTTTTGAAACCGTGTAAAGCACCCTACCAAACCTTTACAAGGATGTAAGAAAACAATGTTACAATTTTTCCGACTTATCACTCATTTGGTCAGCCGGGGTCACATATAGACATATTAGTCCAAAGGACTTCAGGGCCACTTGGCCTATTTTTTTTGTTTTACGAGGACCGGATAGTGTGGGCAGGTACAGCGAGTTGATTGAGATGGCTCCTGTTTTGTATTTATATAGGGTATTGAGGCGTGCATTCTTTCCACGTAATTGGAGGGTTGGCCAGTTTAATGTTTTTAACATAGACTCTACTGAGGAAGTGTGGCGGTGTCTGTTGGTAACCCAACGTGCTGCTCTCCTCTGGATCTTTTCGAGGGCAGTTATGTCTTTGGTGGTGTAAGGGTCCCAGACTGGGCTGGCACACTCTAGGACAGGTCTGTCAAGGGCTTTATATGCTGTTTCTTTTATTTTCTTATTCCCTATTTTGACATTCTGTCTAAGGAAACCCAGCATTGTCCGAGACCAAAGTCTGCGGAACTTCCACTCTACTGAACATGGTCCTCAGTGCATTCACTGTCGCCTCACTGGTTGTACTGTTGACAATGATAACTTCCTGCCACTTCGAGAATGAGTTGACTACAATGAGGAGCATTTTCCACTCCACAGGCCCTGCATAATCGATGTGTATGCATTCCTCTGGTCGTGATGCCGGTATCCATGGATGTAATGGAGCACTGGTTGGATTCCTCTGCACCAACTGGCATGACTCACAAGCCTTAGTACATGCTTCAATGTCTGCATCCTTGTCTGGCCACTGGACATACAAACATGCAGCACCCTTCATATTCACTATTGCAATATGCCCTGTGTGTAGTTCGTATAGAATCTCTGCTCGGAATTGCTTTGGAATGATCATGCTCATTCCCCATAACAGAACATCACCATCGAGGGATAGTTCGTTAACCGATCTGTTGGCAACCTCTTAGGCCAACCATCTCGTGTATACCTCATCACCTACGACAACAATGGATCTTTCCGAACTCCGACCCAGATCTGTTCATTAGTGACAGGTGAGACTCCCAACACCAAGAATGAGAGCCACATCTTCGTCTGTAAATGTATCTGGATCATCATTTTGTGTGGGTAACCATGAGAGCAAGTCCGCATTGGCATTCTGCTCACTGCTCCAGTAGCGAACCACATAGTTACAACCAGACAAATACATTGCCCAACGCTGGATACGTTCTGCTGGTATGTCCTTTCTAGGACTGATGATCACCGCTAGGGGTTTGTTTGTGACAAGAGTGAAATTCCTGCCAAACAGACAAGGATAGAATCGCTTCATACTAAAAAATTATTCTTAGTCCTTCCCTCTCACTGTGTGAGTACTTCTGTTCTGCTCTCGTCAGTGAGCGAGATGCGAACTGAATCGGTCTCTCCTCTCCATCTGGCAAGATGTGAGAGAGCATTGCCCCGAAACCAACTGGAGATGTGTCACATGCAACTGTCATGAGAAGACTGCTGTCAAACTGCATCAGGAACCCGCCTTCAGCACGTTAAAGTGCGAAAAACACGTTATCTATGTCACATGTCCACTCAAACTTTCTATCAGTCTCAAGCAGCGTGGTGAGAGGATGGAGTGTTGATGCAAAATTTGGCACAAACTATCAATAGTAGCTTGCCATGCTGATAAACGACCTCGGTGAACTGACATCAGTGGGTCTGGGTGCATCAAGTATGACGGCAATCTTGTCTGCTGATTTGTGAATATCCTGGGCATCAGTCATGTGTCCCAGGTACTCTAGAGAATCTTTGGAAAATTCACATTTCTCCCGATTCAATTTCAACCCAAATTCTGCCAGCCTGTCAAAGACCCTGCCCAAATTTTGCAAATGTTCTGCATCAGTTCTTCCTGACACAAGTATGTCATCTAGATATAACTTGACACCTGGCAATCCCTGCGACACTTTTTGTATCGCATTCTGCCAGATAGCTGGCCCAGTTGTGATACCATAGACTAACCTGTTCTGCTGGAATAGTCTGTTATGCATTGATATAGTCAGGTACTGTCTAAATTCCTCAGAAACCTCAATTTGGTTGTACACATTTGCTAAGTCAACCTTTGAGAATTTTGCTCCGCCTGCCAAATCTGCCAGAATATCATCAATGTGGATATTCGGCGAGGACACAGTTTTCAACTGAGCATTAACTGTCGTCTTGTAATTGCCACACACTCTAATGCCACCATTCTTCTTTGGCACAACCACCACACCTGTTGCCCAGTCACTACTGGTAACTTAACTGGTGAAATGACATCGGCTTTCTCAAGCCCGTCTAACTCTTGCTCGACTTTTGGTCACAGGGCACAGGGCACCCGATACAGCTTAGTGTACACTGGGTTAGCTCCATCTAGTACTTCCATGTGAGCTTTGATACCTTTCAACAACCCCAGTTTCCCATCAAACAAATCCTAGTGTTTACTGACAAGCCTATCTACCATATGGTAGTTGACACTCGTGTGACAGGCACACCGACCCTGACCCAGGTCAAAACTTGATCCCTGCCCAATCCAGTTTAATGGCCTCTATAGCCAGTCCCTGCCAAGCAGCACTACTGCCTGGGACAACATACAACATCAAGATCTACATTGTGTGCATTATACTGTACATTCACTCTGAAAATCCATTACAAGGGGCTGAAGCCCCTGTGACGCTACAGAACACTTTGTCACTAGGGTGGAGCTGACAGTTAGCAAATTTCGACTGGTACACATCGACAGGAATCATACATATTGCAGACCCTGTGTCAAGCTCCATGGCTAACACAACATTATTCATAGTTGGACGCACAATGGTAGCAGATGCATCAACATTCATTACGCAGTTGGTTTCACAATCATGCATGCACCTCTAACACATTTGAAACGTCATTCTGGCTATCGACTGTCACAATATGCACCGGCCGCCATTGCTGGGTTTCAGTGTTCTTGTATTTATCACGCTCACGCATCTCCGCACTGCCGTACCCCGGCGAAACTGTTTTCTCGGCGTTGACCTTTGTCACCCTATTGATGGTAGCCACCGGCGGATCGTGCGCCTGCTGTCCACGGAGCAAGTTCATGTTCTGACTCGCTGCCTCATGAGCTGTGGCAATCTGTCTTGTGTTCTGTAAGGTTGGTGTTTCCTCGTCGAATAATTTCTCCCATAGACTGTCATCATGGCATCCATACATGAGTTGGTTACATAGATTGTTTTCCTTTTCCGTGCCAAAATTGCAGGTTTTCGCCAAATTACATAGCCGCGCTATGTACAACGGCATTGTTTCATCATACGACTGCTTACATGACCGCGGAATGTATAACGATCGATCAGTTCATTCGTCCTAGGCACGAAGTAGTTGGCGAACCGATCGAGCATTTCTTTCACTGTCGGTATTTGTTCTACTGCGCCTTCAATGTTGTAATCAAGCGAATTGTAAATCATGCACCAACAATTCTGCGCCATCAAATGTCAGTAACATTGCAATCTTCTCTGTGTTACTCTTCGTAGTACTTCCTGACGCCAGCAAATACATGTTGAACTGTTGTTTGAAAGGCTGCCAACTTTCCTTCATGTTTGTACCCGCTAGGCAGAGTTTAGACACCAGTAGCCCTGTGAAGTCTGCCATGCTTACGCATGCGTCTTCTTTATCTGTTCAGTTACAGCTCAAATGTCAAATTTAAATAACTGTTTCACTTACAGTCTCTGGGACACATCCCATTTCCACAATTCAATGAGTTGATATCATCCCCTCTGTCTCGTCGCCAATTATCTGTTGTATATTCACAGACACTAAAGTAAGACGTATACAACCCTAAGAACCAGGTGGTTCTTAGGATTGGCACTCAACTGAACTTTATTTGCATATCTGTGTATCACTACTCACATAGTTCTCAACTAAAACGTGTATCACTACGTTCTCAACTCGTGTATCACTACGCATCTCTACACATGTAGACCACAACATAGACATGCATACATAAAAAGTTGCATACGCTACTACTATAGTACTAGTCGAGTTATGTGTAAAAAAATTAATAATATTTATTTATAATATTTACTGTTATTTTGGTGTAATATTGACTGAATGTTTACTAGCATTTTGTGTGATATTTATTGTAAATGTTTACTTTTATTTTGTGTGATTTTGATTGTATATCTACATATTGATTGTATATTTTGTATAATTATTGTTTTGTATAGAATTTATGTCAACTTGTATGTTTGTGTGATATTTATTGTACATATTTATTTGTATTTTTGTGTGATATTGATTGTAGGTTTACTGTTTTCTTGTGTGTGATGTTAATTGTTGTGTTTGCTTCAGTGTTCGCCTGCGACGCACCTTATCCAATGTACAATGCTGTTGTAAAGAATGGTGAAACAGATGCTGGTGCTAGTGCCAATTACACCTGCAAAGAAGGTTTCTTCTTCCCCAATGGGACACGCTGGGCAGTTAGTGGTTGTACGCATATGAAAGGTTGGACACCTCTCGAGGGGAAATGTGAAGGTAGGCCGAATTAATGGCTGAATGTACTGATGACCTGATAAAGTAACTGCACATGGGCAAAGTAATAACTGTTGAAGTTCAACTTTGCTCCAGGCTGCTGCCACTGAGGCCAGCTCGTAGAATCTCATTTTAGCACTTGCTAGCCCCATGTAATTATCCTTAAATCCAAAAGAATGCTGTTAAGGATGCATCTGGGACAAAATGTATACACTGCGCATTCTTGGGATATATGATTGTGGTGGGGATTTTATCAGTATTGTATGTACGTCAGTTAGAAAAGTCGTTACTGAGGAAGTATTTGCAAGTGTGTTGCTGTTGAATTTACATGTAACAGAAAATAAAAAAAATCATGGGATATCTGGAAGACAACGTAAATATCTTGGCAAATCAGATGTGTGTTATGCAAATTAGTTCTTTTAAACATATCCAGTACGTGAATTTACCTTGTAGAGGCTTTCGACGATGTGACACACCAACTTCATCACTACATGTGATGTATGACATCATTGTACATGTGAGATAGTTCGTTCACAGACCAAGCAACAACACAAAATCATATCATAGACTTGGAGGGAGCGAAAATAGTGGACAAAGAAACCAACAGAAGAACGCGGCAAATAGAAGAAGCCATATGGATGAGAAAGGCCAGGACACCAATCAATCGAGACGAGGTGAATTACAAACTATCTCACGTGTACGATGACATCATACGTCACATGTACTGATGAAGTTGGTGTCACATCGACGAAAGCCTCTACAAGGTAAATTTGTGTATCGGATATGCTTAAAAGAACTAATTTGCATAGAAATGAACTACCCTGAAGAATGTTCAGCAATATGATGTGTGTTGTGTTTTCAGGCAAAAGGGGCTCCCCCTTCTACACATTGCTGACTGCTACATCTGACGGCATCTATAAAATTTTGGTGAACAACTCAGTGATACCTCCAGTATATGGACAAAAAAGAAAGCTGATCGAAGGTAGGGTGAAATGAATAAACCAGGAAACCAAATACTATCACAAATATAGTGGGTGTGTTATACATTTGATAATTATAAAAATATAAGTTGTTTGCTGTGTGATATCTAACTTCTGTATTTAATCAATGTAATCACAAATAAAAAATCACTGTGAAGTCAGTTAAAGTAAATATTAAAAAGCCAATAAAATGAATACCTGGTAGTTAATTAATTAATTAGTTAGTGCACACAAACAATGTAAGAGACGGGGCTTCCTGGAGTGAAGGAGCACCAAAGTTAATGCACACAAACAATGTAAGAGACAGGGCTTCCTGGAGTGACAGCAGCACCAAAGTTAGTGCACACAAACAATGTAAGAGACAGGGCTTCCTGGAGTGACAGCAGCACCAAAGTTAATGCACACAAACAATGTAAGAGACAGGGCTTCCTGGAGTGACAGCAGCACCAAAGTTAGTGCACACAAACAATGTAAGAGACAGGGCTTCCTGGAGTGACAGCAGCACCAAAGTTAATGCACACAAACAATGTAAGAGACAGGGCTTCCTGGAGTGACAGCAGCACCAAAGTTAGTGTACACAAACAATGTAAGAGACAGGGCTTCCTGGAGTGACAGCAGCACCAAAGTTAGTGCACACAAACAATGTAAGAGACAGGGCTTCCTGGAGTGACAGCAGCACCAAAGTTAGTGCACACAAACAATGTAAGAGACAGGGCTTCCTGGAGTGACAGCAGCACCAAAGTTAGTGTACACAAACAATGTAAGAGACAGGGCTTCCTGGAGTGACAGCAGCACCAAAGTTAGTGTACACAAACAATGTAAGAGACAGGGCTTCCTGGAGTGACAGCAGCACCAAAGTTAGTGCACACAAACAGTGTAAGAGACAGGGCTTCCTGGAGTGACAGCAGCACCAAAGTTAATGCACACAAACAATGTAAGAGACAGGGCTTCCTGGAGTGACAGCAGCACCAAAGTTAGTGCACACAAACAATGTAAGAGACAGGGCTTCCTGGAGTGACAGCAGCACCAAAGTTAGTGCACACAAACAGTGTAAGAGACAGGGCTTCCTGGAGTGACAGCAGCACCAAAGTTAATGCACACAAACAATGTAAGAGACAGGGCTTCCTGGAGTGACAGCAGCACCAAAGTTAGTGCACACAAACAATGTAAGAGACAGGGCTTCCTGGAGTGACAGCAGCACCAAAGTTAATGCACACAAACAATGTAAGAGACAGGGCTTCCTGGAGTGACAGCAGCACCAAAGTTAGTGCACACAAACAGTGTAAGAGACAGGGCATCCTGGAGTGACAGCAGCAGTTTGTTCACTTCGGCAGGACCAAACAGAATGAACTGCCACGGTGACTTTACGATAGCAAAAGCAGTACATGTGAAATCATATCTTGTACTTTCTTGGACTTTACTTAAAGGAAATAAAAACAAGGCATTAGCTAAAATCCGTTTTCCATGTGTACACAAAGTTTAATATTGTATGTAACATTTGAGAACATCAAAAAAGTACAGAAAAATACATTTGTAGCATAAATTTGAATAAAAAAATATTTACAAACTGCATCATTGTGTAAAAATAGTTTGGTTTATATTACTTCATGAAAACATAAACAAAACAAGTGTCAAAGAAAATCAATGGATCGGTGTCAAGCTTGAACTGGTGTCTCCCGATTGTAAAATAAATGACACCAAACCAACGCATCTAGCGATTGAGCTACCGGAATCAACCTAAATTCAGCGACTGATTTCAGTTGTTATGATAAATTGTACAACTCCTCCTTCATATATCGATATTCTAGTGATATTATGAGATTATACAACATTATTTTCTGTAGCTGGATACAATATCTGTTTGCTATGTATGTTTACTGGTGTAGATTATCTCCTGTGGTAGCAGTCGATATAATTATTCTGAAAATGAGCCGAAGCTCAGCGAAACCTCGTTGGCTTGTAGGCCCATTGGCATTACCTGGAACTAGTTCGCCCACTTCGCATTCAATGTTTTGAATAAAATTGGATTCACGTGGAACCGTAAGATAACTGCTTGTTTCTCTATGATGACTAGTGTTTGTATTACATTGGAATACCGCACAATAACTCATCCTGACTCTCGTTTCGACCCAAAAACTATCCTTGCAAACATGCTCTGAATGCATGGAAAGGGTCAGCTGATGCGAGTATATGTCAACCGTGACGTCACATATAGGCATACCGAAAACTTCGCAAAAAATATGCATATTAGAAGAAGGCCAGTTGCACAGCGTATAATGTGGACTTAATAATTTATCAAATTCTTATTATTTTTTTCTCGGTGGAAATGAAAATATACAGCAGGATGTAACATAATATGAATTCAAGCGATAGGTGTTTTTATTTCCTTTAAAGGGAAACAACAAGCAATTTGTTGGTGTTATACATCTAAAAGATTTAATACAAACTAACCATTTGCAACTACAATCACATTTTTACCGTCAGCGACTGTATTTCATGGAGAGCGCCATTTTGGCCGGTAAATCTACGTCATAAGTTGTTGGAAAATGTATATTCTGTTTGATTAACTAAACCCAAACAATGATGAAAGCAATCACAACTATTTATTCATTGAATATTAACCACATTCAATCTTAGAATGTTATAAAATATTCTAAATAGTTCGTAACCTCACATAACAGCCCATGTTAATCAAAGTGTTGTATTATCGTTCACAAGATTAAACAATCTATTTGTATATATTCCAGTTGTATGCCTGCTGATAACTTTTGTGATTCAGCTTCCTAAACCTTTATTATGCATATTGTTCATTCGACTATTCAAAATTATATAATATGTGCCGATGATGACGTCAGTCACTTTGCGCTGGCTGCTGAACGGCATGATGACTGCACTGCTCACTGGCGGATGGGAGGGTCGCATTACCCGATCATACCAATAGCCTTTGATGCCATCAGCTTTTACCTACACGTAGTGAAGAATAATATTAAGTGCTGCATTTTTTTGGAAACTTAATTCTTCCCGAGTGACGCGTTTGCCAGTCTGCGAGTCATTATTTATATAGGGCCTGTTTACCTATTCTAGAAAACGTTCACATAGACCTATTAGGCCTTGAGCCAGCACCCATAATTGGGCCACCGGTACATTTTTAGGGACGAATGCTCATAGTGATTTTTGGCCAGGCGAACATCCCTAGAGATGGAAAATAGGTGATAGCATTGCAGCACTCCCAGCTTTCTGTGAGAAATCACTCTTTTTTACACTATCCCCATATCCGCGACAACAAGTTTTCTATGAAAACAAAAAAACAAATCGGTTGTAGTCTTGGTAACATGGTTGTTAATTACCTTATATACGCCGATGATCTACTTCTGTTTGCACCTTCTGCTAAAGGACTACAAACACTACTAGACATGTGTTACTCATATGGATGTGAGCACGATGTGCAATACAATGCGAGTAAATCCCTGGTCATGTACTTTGAATCTAGAAAGTCAAATCTGTCTAAAGAAATGACATTAGGAGGAAAGAAGTTAAACTTTGCCACCTCTTGTAAATATCTTGGACATGTCATTTCTAATAACTTGTCTGATGAGTCTGACATGCAAGCCAAAGTGAGACTTTTGTATGCCAAGAGTAACATGTTACGTCAAAAGTTTCACTTTTGTTCAACTGCTGTAAAAAATAAGCTATTTACAGCGTATTTTGGTAATATCTATATGTGTGCGTTATGGGTGAACTTTAGAAAAGTTAATTTTCATCAATTCATTGTTGCATATAACAACTCTTTCAGGATATTGAACAATTTGCCCATGAGATGTAGCGCTAGCCACATGTTTGCTACAGCTAATGTCAGCTCGGGTAAATGTGTAATCAGAAAGGCTATTTTTAGCTTAATGAATAGGATTGACATGTCTTTGAATCCCATTATTTATAGCATTAAAACTAGCGACGTGTATTGTACTTCGAAACTGCGGCACCAGTGGGTCCAGGATTTATATAATTTTTAAACATTGTTCTTATCTATGTATTTTTATATTATTTACATACTTTTATTGATGTATTTGTATATATGGACATCATGATTGTCTGAAATAAATACATTATTATTATTATCTATGAAATTGTTAATGGGGAGCCCATTCTACTGAGATGTATAGTCAATATTTCATAGTATATTGTGTATGGGCCCCTCATTGGCAATTTCATAGAAAACTTGTTGTCGCGGATATGGAGATAGTGTGAAAAAGAGTGATTTCTCACAGAAAGCTGGGAGTGCTGCAATGCTATCACCTATTTTCCATCTCTAGGGATGTAGGCCTAGCCAAAAATCACTATGAGCATTCATCCCTAAAAATGTACCAACAAACCCTCTGGCTCATGGCCTATATATAATTTTTGGTAGTCGATATTTAATTTACCTAATACGCATTATATGGCGACAATTTCCATAATGCCTAATCTATGGTCAATTTCTGTAATGAGTACAGAAAATCTGTAATGGTAGGCAATCATGGGTAATGCAAAATCGTGTCTAATTGCAAAGAGGCCTTATAGAAGTCCACCAAACCGTATGCTATGACGTGTAAACAACTATAACCAGGTCATTGAAGGAACACATGTCGTCATGGCAACTTCGTAGTATATAAAATGCTGCTCGTTTATTGGTTGTTTATTTGCGTCATATGCAAGATGGCAGCCTTCACGAATTATATACATAATCTAATTATAGGTATTTATAATCAAAATCTTGAAAAATGCAATGTATTGGGAATGCATAACATGTTAATCTATCGGAAAATGATGAAATCCCAAAATGGCAAAAAACAAATTTAGGACCAGTGGCTACCCATAACGAGGTATAAAAGGTAGTCATTTAAAAACAGTGCTAGCATTTTATTTTTCATGCCTTATAATTGTCAGATCCACTAGCACTACGTTTTGCCTCACAGCCAGGTCCGACAAGTTTACTAATTAAAATACAGCCATACATGAGAAGCTGTTGGACAGTCCAGCAATTTTTCCTTTGAAATGACAGGTATAGTGAACATAAAGGTGCATTCTGTTGACCCCTTGGGACCAGCTATGAACCCAGCTGCACTTAATTTGCAAGTTTATATCCAATTACTTTGAAAATCTTGAAATCAGTGTATGCATTATGTATTACAGGTTCTAGTATTGGAACCATTGCTGTTGACGATGTCCATGGATACATCTACTGGAGTAAAGATACACACATATACCGTGTCGCAGTTAATGGATCCAAGTCCGACGAAGCTCCATTAATTTCTGGCAGTAAGTTATATTAGCCTGGTGGCAAGTCTACAACTTTCTACTTTTATAGGACCAAAAGTTCATAGGGATGTCACTTTCGCTCTTTTTCTTATTTGGCTACCACACTATATGTAGAGTATATTTCATGGTCTTGTATGAGCAAATTAATAATTATATAAAGGATGTGACATTAACAGTTTTCTGATTACCAAGGGCAAGTAAACTATACAGTCATCTCAAGCAAGCTGACGAAGATATCCACTTGCCCATACAGGCAAGCATACTTGCTTATTCAATTGCCATATTCATACTATCAAAACCCTGTGCCATCAAATCAGTTTTTAAGCTTCATCGAACTCTTTGCGAGCTCCCGTCACATGTTTCAGTTGGACTGCAAAACAATTTGTTTGAAACGGGCAGGTAAGACACTTAAGGCGCATGATAAATTGTATAAAGTTAGTGGTGATGTTTTCTATGCTTTGCCTAAGAAGCTACATATAACAGAGAAAATTTTGTTTAGTGCTGTCACCATGTATAATATGCACCATGACTTTTTAAAGTAAAAAGTGAAGGGGAAAATGCGTGTTATACACAGACACTTACGGCATTATGAGAAAGAAGAAAGTGATATCCACCTGGACCTTGATGGCAAGACTATTATGGTTTATTCATAAGGTATCACTTGGGAAATACTAAATCAGTTGCATTACCGTTTTGTTTAGATTTTTTTGTGAATATAGGAGAATCATGTGTTTCTTTCTTGTAGCAGACCAGGTGCGTGGACTCGCTGTTGACACAGAAACTGGTGATCTGTACCTCGGTAGAAGCAAAACTGTAACAAGATTCACAAAGAATAACAATAGTATGACAGATATCTTAACAGAGAGTGAAGACATTTATGGCATTGCTGTTGATCCAGTGAACAGGTAACACGACATATTTTAATTTTCTGTGTTCAGTGGATCAGTTTATAGGTCAAAAGCATTACCACAATTCCTCTGCCCACTGCAGGACTGAGGGACAGGTGATCAGAATTACAACACATCACTCTTCATACAGCCCATAATGTATATGTTGGAATGTTCACTCACCAGAGTGTACGTGTTGGATGTTCACCCACCAGAGTGTATGCATTGAACTGTTCATCCACCAGAGTGTATGTGTTGGAATATTCACCCACCAGAGTGTTTGTGTTGGTTGTTCACCTACCAGAGTGTATGTGTTGGATGTTCACCCACCAGAGTGTATGCATTGAACTGTTCACCAACCAGAGCGTATGTGTTGGACTGTTCATCCACCAGAATGTATATGTTGGACTGTTCACCCACCAGAGTGTATGTGTTGGATGTTCACTCACCAGAGTGTATGTGTTGGATCTTCACCCACCAGAGTGTATGCATTGAACTGTTCACCAACCAGAGTGTATGTGTTGGACTGTTCATCCACCAGAATGTATATGTTGGACTGTTCACCCACCAGAGTGTATGTGTTGTACTGTTCACTCACCAGAGTGTATGTGTTGGATGTTCACTCACCAGAGTGTATGTGTTGGACTGTTCACCCACCAGAGTGATTGTGTTGGATGTTCACCTACCAGAGTGTATGTGTTGGACTATTCACTCACCAGAGTGTACGTGTTGGACTATTCACCCACCAGAGTGTACGCGTTGGACTGTTCACCCACTAGAGTGTATGTGTTGGATGTTCACCCACCAGAGTGTATGTGTTGGATGTTCACCCACCAGAGTGTATGTGTTGTACTGTTTACCCACCAGAGTGTATGTGTTGGATGTTCACTCACCAGAGTGTATGTGTTGGACTGTTCACCCACCAGAGTGTACGTATTGGACTGTTCACCCACCAGAGTGTATGTGTTGGACTGTTTACCTACCAGAGTACGTGTTGGACTGTTTATCCACCAGAGTGTATGTGTTGGATGTTCACTCACCAGACTGTACGTGTTGGACTGTTCACCTACCAGAGTGTATGTTTTGGACTATTCACCCACCAGAGTGTATGTGTTGGACTATTCACCCACCAGAGTGTATGTGTTGGACTGTTCACCCACCAAAGTGTATGTGTTGGACTGTTCACTCACCAGAGTGTATGTGTTGGACTGTTCACCCACCAGAGTGTATGTGTTGGATGTTCACTCACCAGAGTGTATGTGTTGGACTGTTCACCTACCAGAGTGTATGTTTTGGACTATTCACCCACCAGAGTGTATGTGTTGGACTATTCACCCACCAGAGTGTATGTGTTGGACTGTTCACCCACCAAAGTGTATGTGTTGGACTGTTCACTCACCAGAGTGTATGTGTTGGACTGTTCACCCACCAGAGTGTATGTGTTGGACTGTTCACCCACCAAAGTGTATGTGTTGGACTGTTCACTCACCAGAGTGTATGTGTTGGATCTTCACCCACCAGAGTGTATGCATTGAACTGTTCACCAACCAGAGTGTATGTGTTGGACTGTTCATCCACCAGAATGTATATGTTGGACTGTTCACCCACCAGAGTGTATGTGTTGTACTGTTCACTCACCAGAGTGTATGTGTTGGATGTTCACTCACCAGAGTGTATGTGTTGGACTGTTCACCCACCAGAGTGTATGTGTTGGACTGTTCACTCACCAAAGTGTATGTGTTGGACTGTTCACCCACCAGAGTGTATGTGTTGGATGTTCACTCACCACCAAAGTGTATGTGTTGGACTATTCACCCACCAGAGTGTATGTGTTGGATGTTCACTCACCAAAGTGTATGTGTTGGACTGTTCACTCACCAGAGTGTATGTGTTGGACTGTTCACCCACCAGAGTGTATGTGTTGGACTGTTCACCCACCAAAGTGTATGTGTTGGACTGTTCACTCACCAGAGTGTATGTGTTGGATCTTCACCCACCAGAGTGTATGCATTGAACTGTTCACCAACCAGAGTGTATGTGTTGGACTGTTCATCCACCAGAATGTATATGTTGGACTGTTCACCCACCAGAGTGTATGTGTTGTACTGTTCACTCACCAGAGTGTATGTGTTGGATGTTCACTCACCAGAGTGTATGTGTTGGACTGTTCACCCACCAGAGTGTATGTGTTGGACTGTTCACTCACCAAAGTGTATGTGTTGGACTGTTCACCCACCAGAGTGTATGTGTTGGATGTTCACTCACCAAAGTGTATGTGTTGGACTATTCACCCACCAGAGTGTATGTGTTGGATGTTCACTCACCAAAGTGTATGTGTTGGACTGTTCACTCACCAGAGTGTATGTGTTGGACTGTTCACCTACCAGAGTGTATGTTTTGGACTATTCACCCACCAGAGTGTATGTGTTGGACTATTCACCCACCAGAGTGCATGTGTTGGACTGTTCACCCACCAAAGTGTATGTGTTGGACTGTTCACTCACCAGAGTGTATGTGTTGGACTGTTCACCCACCAGAGTGTATGTGTTGGACTGTTCACCCACCAAAGTGTATGTGTTGGACTGTTCACTCACCAGAGTGTATGTGTTGGATCTTCACCCACCAGAGTGTATGCATTGAACTGTTCACCAACCAGAGTGTATGTGTTGGACTGTTCATCCACCAGAATGTATATGTTGGACTGTTCACCCACCAGAGTGTATGTGTTGGATGTTCACTCACCAGAGTGTATGTGTTGGACTGTTCACCTACCAGAATGTATGTTTTGGACTATTCACCCACCAGAGTGTATGTGTTGGACTATTCACCCACCAGAGTGTATGTGTTGGACTATTCACCAACCAGAGTGTATGTGTTGGACTGTTCACTCACCAGAGTGTATGTGTTGGACTGTTCACCCACCAGAGTGTATGTGTTGGACTGTTCACTCACCAAAGTGTATGTGTTGGACTGTTTACCCACCAGAGTGTATGTGTTGTACTGTTCACTCACCAGAGTGTATGTGTTGGATGTTCAGTCACCAGAGTGTATGTGTTGGACTGTTCACCCACCAGAGTGTATGTGTTGGACTGTTCACTCACCAAAGTGTATGTGTTGGACTGTTCACCCACCAGAGTGTATGTGTTGTACTGTTCACTCACCAGAGTGTATGTGTTGGATGTTCACTCACCAGAGTGTATGTGTTGGACTGTTCACCTACCAGAGTGTATGTTTTGGACTATTCACCCACCAGAGTGTATGTGTTGGACTATTCACCCACCAGAGTGTATGTGTTGGACTATTCACCAACCAGAGTGTATGTGTTGGACTGTTCACTCACCAAAGTGTATGTGTTGGACTGTTCACTCACCAGAGTGTATGTGTTGGATGTTCACCCACCAGAGTGTATGTGTTGGATGTTCACTCACCAGAGTGTATGTGTTGGACTGTTCACCCACTAGAGTGTATGTGTTGGACTGTTCACCTACCAGAGTACATGTTGGACTGTTCACCCACCTGAGTGTATGTGTTGGATGTTCACTCACCAGAGTGTATGTGTTGGACTGTTCACCTACCAGAGTACATGTTGGACTGTTCACCCACCTGAGTGTATGTGTTGGATGTTCACTCACCAGAGTGTATGTGTTGGACTGTTCACCTTATATATATATTTTATATACAAAGTATATATATTTACCAAAAAATATCTAAGATTGGATATGTTAAGATTTTATTTTAGATTTCATTAACATTTTATAAAAATTAATGGTATAGTGTATGTACAGAGTCTCAAAATATCTTAATATGGATTACGCCTTTCAAGGCTATGAAAAGATCATAACAATTTTGTTTTGTTTAAAGAAAAGTCTTAAAAGGTTTTTATTTAGATTTTCAAACTGTAGTAGGCAGAAAGATAAGATCACCATTTTTTCAGTCTTCTCTAGATATAGTACTTTTAGTCTTGTGAGATGTTTGTTTGTAAGGCGTGTAAACCATGTGTGGGATGATATGTATATGAAAAGATTGTAACTATTTTATGCATTTTGTTTCTGTAGGCTGCTATTCTGTTGTGTTTACTCAACATCTGGTGTGACGTCTGGAATCAAGATTTCTAAAGTATTTCTGGATGGAGATAACAATGTCACGATTTTATTTAACCATGGTAATCCATATGGGATAGCCATCAACCACTTGAAGTCACGTGTGTGCTGGAGTAATGCCATCTGTAAGTATAGATACGCTGTATGTATCAAATTTACCAAAATTGAAATCATAAGATGTCACATTCTCTTTAAAATCATACCTAAATGTGTCTGCGTCATCACACGTATAAACAATAGTATCATCATTGTGAGCTTCAAGTATTGCCATTCATGTGGTAGTTGGTTAACTACCAGCTAAACCACTGGCTACTTATAAAACAAACTAGACGAATTAACAAACCACCAAGATTCCGGAATCCTAGCATGAATTTGAGCTTTGCACTGTCGATTGAGCAACGGCAAAATGGGGTCAACATTGTTTTATTGCAGCATACATACAGTGGAACCTTTGTCTAGTAGATAACACAAATAAGCACTCATTAGATTGAAGTAATAAAAAAGTGAGCTCTTTGACAGAAGTTTCCATGACAACTGACCTCCATAAGCAACCTGCCTAGGCTGTTGCCCCATACTAGTGTCATTAGAATGGCTACATATTGGGTGAATCAACAGCATAAATTTAGTTAGCCTGGGGTGATTATACATGTTTTTATTCATTATTTTCTAACATAGTATGAACACGATACCATATGGAACTTTCATGTAAATGAATATAAATAGGACTACTAAGTGATACCTGTTACACTTTGAGCAGGCTCTGTGTAGACTAACAGCCAAGTGACTTCCCTAACCAACTGAACATTTATTGTCTAGTTGACCTTATAAATGGCTATATTGTCCTTTGTGTTTTGTTCCAGCCACAGGAAAATTAGAGTGTGCAGACTACAATGGTGGGCACCGTATCACTGTTTATGACACGCAGGGTGCCCAAAATATCCACATTAGAGATGACACTTTGTTCTACATAAAAGACAGCAAGTAAGCGCAAACTATCAAGCAATATGTGCAAGAGTGAAATAAATTTCTTGCAACTGATATGATAAGGTTGTGGATTAATTAAATGACCAATAAACATGATTATTTAACAAGATTGCCACCCAGAGAATTAACTCTAGGTAGCAGGTGGACAAGGAACTCCTTTGGCTTATCGAGAGTCTGACCCTTTTATCTATGTGTATCCCGCCCTTCTGAGGTATGTGTCGATTTAATTTTTTTTAATATTCACGCTACTAGCATCCACACAATCAGCAGATAATTTGTTCCATTCATTTACAGTCCTTTATGAAAATGAGAACTTTCTTATATATAATCTACACTGCTCCTTTGCTAATGTAACTTCATGTCCTCTAGTCCTTCTGTCTTTCTTAACTGAGAAAAAAAAAATTATATCAATATTTTCATAACCATTCATTATTTTAAACACTTCTATCTGATCTTCTCTCAATCTCCTGGTCTCTAGTGTTATTAAGCCGCATTTTTTTAGGCGTATTTCGTAACTAAGATCCCTCAGTTTTGGTATCATTTTAGTTGCTCTCCTCTGTACTCTTTCTAGCATATATATGTCCTTCCTGCGATATGGCCTCCACGCTTGAATACAATATTCTAAATGAGGCCTAACTATTGTTTTGTACAGCGGTATTATTAGCTCTTTTTCCTTATACGTTATGTTTCGCCTAATTAATCCAAGGATTTGATTTCCCTTTGAAGCTGCAATTCTGCACTGCTCTGAAACCTTCATATCAGCACTAATGGTTAACCCTAAGTCCTTTTCTTTTACAGTAGTACTTGGTACAGTACCCCCCCATTGTATATTCTACCTCTTCGTTCCCATGTCCTGCGTGGAGGCATTTACATTTCCCAAAATTGAACAGCATTTGCCACTTTTCAGACCATTTGATCAACTTGTCAAGATCATCTAGTAAATGTCTCTCTCCATCACTTTTAATCCTTCTAAACACTTTTGTATCATCCGCAAATTTCAACACCTTGCTTGTTATTTCATCATCCAAATCGTTAATATATATTAAGAATAATATAGGTCCTAGTACTGATCCCTGTGGTACCCCACTCAATACCGATTTCCAGTTTGAAGCCTCCCCATCAACTACTACACGTTGTCTTCTGTCAATCAGCCATTTTTCTATCCAGTATATTATACCATTTCCTATGCCATGGGCCTTTAGTTTAAACAGTTATCTTTGATGTGGTACTTTGTTGAAAGCTTTTTGAAAATCTAAGTAGACGATATCTACTGGTGATCCCTCATCTACCCACTTAGTGATGTCTTCCAAAAAACATAACATATTCGTTAAGCATGACCTCGCTTTAAAAAAACCATGTTGAGATGGGTTTATCAAGTTATGTTTAACAAGAAAATCCACAATGTGATCTTTAATTACTCTTTCTAATAATTTGCAAATCACTGACGTTAAACTCACTGGTCTATAGTTCTCTGACTTGTTTCTCGAACCTTTTTTAAATAACGGTATAATGTTTGCCTCTTTCCATTCTAAAGGAACCACTCCCTCTCCTAATGACAAATTGAAAACTGTTGCAAGCGGTACACTAATTTGTTCTACAATTTCCAATAGTAGTTTGGGCGGAATCCCATCCACTCCAGGTGATTTATTATCCTTCATAGTCCTTATTTTCTTAGCTACCATTTCCGGGGTTACAATTAATTGTCCTAGATAGTCTGAATCTGCCCCCTAGAACTTAGCCTCTGGTACTGGCAGTGAACTAATATCTTCCCTGGTAAACACTGAACTAAAGTACTCATTCAGGTCTTCTGCCATTAAAAATCCCTCTGATATTATATTTCCAGCGCTATCTTCTAGAGGACTGACCTTACCTTGAACTTTCTGTTTGCTTCGAACATACGCATACAAACTCTTGCTGTCATGTTTTATATTACTAGCTAATTGTTGTTCATAGCTTCTCTTTGAATTTCTAATTTCAGCTGTAGCTTGGTTAAGTGCTTCTTTATAACTGTTGTAGTCTTCATCATTTCCAGTACATCTATATGATTTCCAAATCATTTGTTTTTAATTTTTCGAATGGCTTCTTTCGATAAGTGTTTCTTTTTGGACCGTTTACCTTGTTTTTTGAAGGATACAAATGTATCGACTATGCACTTAATCTCACTCTTTAATATGTTCCAGCATTCTGTTGCCGTCTTATTTTTTAGTGTGTTATTCCAGTCTATCTTTGCTAAATATTACCTCATGTCCTTATACCTTCCTTTGTGGAAATTTCTCCTATACTGCTTTTTACTATTCCTTTCTGATTTTACTTTGATGGTAAAATGTATCTGGTTATGATCACTACTCCCCAGTGGCTCACATATCTTGACATTGTCAACTATTTCATTCTGTGAGGACAAAACTATGTCTAACACATTCTCACCCCTGGTTGGTTCTAGCACATGTTGAGAAAGGAAAGTATCTTGAACTAAAACTAAAAACTTGTGGTCCTCACTCCCCATACTCTGTAGAGATTTCCATTGTATATGCCCGTGGTTAAAATCCCCCATAATAATACAGTCCCGTTTGCTTACTTCCCTTATAGCGTTTTGTATTTTTCATTCTCTTCTATGCTTATGTTTGGACTTCGATAAACTAACCCAACTGTTAACGTTGAGTTTCCTGTAACTATGTTACACCAAACAGCTTCTTCGCATTCTGCTTCTCTTTCTAATTTTATTTCATAAGCCTGGATAGATTCTTTAATATATAAAATAACTCCACCTCCCTTTCTTCCTATTCTATCTTTCCTAAACATTACATATCCTGTCAGTCCCAATTCGGCATCTGATATATCGGTGGTGGTCCAGGATTCGGTTATACCTATTATGTGAGGGTCAATATCTTCTACCATAATGTTTCGTTCATTTCTTTTGTTTACTATACTCCTTGCGTTTAAACAAACACATTTATAACCAGCTTCAGAAGAGTTTTCCAGACTGTTTTTTGTTGATTTATTTGTGCTGTCTTTATCTATGCCTCCAGTTTCAGGCTTTTCTGAGTCTCCCCTGCGAATTTAGTTTAAATAGATGCAACCTGTCCCACTGTCAACATATTGCAGCAGGTTCTCTGAGAAAACTGCTGCCCCCTTTCCACTAAGATGGAGGCCATCTCTCATGTACATATCTTCCCTCCCAACAAAGTATCCCCATAAATCTGTGAATCCCACCCCCTCTTCTTCACACATCTGCTCAACTAGTGCGTTGATCGCCATTCTCTTGCAGTTTCTATACATTGCCCCCCTTCCTCCCATTACTGGCAAAATTCCTGACAGAATTATCTGTTCAACTCTTGTCTTCTTTAGCTTCCTCACTAACAGTCTATACTTCTGTACTATCCCAGTTGTTCCCTCCCTGTCTGCATTGTTTGTTCCTACATGTACCAGTATAGACCCTCCCTTGCCATGTCCCAATACCTTCTCTACCCTGTCAGTCACATGTTCAATCCTAGCCCCCGGTAGACAAACAACGACGTCCTTCCCCTCGTTCAGTGTCTTGTCCGTCTTTCTCATAATGGAGTCGCCCATAAACACCCTCTCTTTCCTCATTGCCCCCTCACTCACTGCCTTAGAGTAGCTCCTTCTTCGGTTTGCATCTGTCTGGTTGTTGTCTTTTCCCCTTGTCGTCTTCTCTCCTGTCACATTCTCTTCCGATCCATTCTTTCCTGTCGCCTTTTCTCTTGTCACCTTTCCTCCTGTCAGCGTCCCTTTTATCGACTTCTCTTCTATCACATTTACTCTCACTTCCTTTCGTCCCTTCATCTTTCCTCCCATCTCATTTTCTTCTCTCCTCTCCCGTCCCATCTTCCCTCCCTCCTTCTCTACGGACACTTTCTCCCCTGTCACCTTCACGCTTGTCACGTTTTCTGTCGTCGATTTTCCAATTTCTTCCCCTCCAATCACCTTCTCACCTCTCAATCTCCTTTCCTCAGTTTTCTTGCCACTGCTATTCTCCTTCAGTCTTGCAGTATTCTCACCTCTCTCCCTGTCGTCTCTCCATTCGACCTGTCTCCATTCTAATTCCCATCACAGTATGTGTCAACCTAACTATCTCCTTCTGCAGACACTCCACCTTCCAACACCCAATGCACTGAAAGGTGAATCCTTCCTCCATGGTTTCTGCCCACGACTTCCCACAGCCGGACAATGCAAAATCTACCCAGCTGTGGCAGTGATCGCACACCAAGTGTCACTTTGCCTTGACTTGCCGCTTGCAAGGTGCCATATCACTATCAGAATGTATTTAATAACTTAACTAACTTAGTCTTTATAAAGACTGTTTCCTGTGTACTACAGCACACTTTATGTTACAGATTTCAATTACACAGCCGACTATTTATTTTATCACGAACGCTAACATTACCGATAGTGACCTAATTTAAATACAATCAATTACGTTACGTTAGGCTGCATTATTTATTTAGGTTACGCCGCCCGACTATCGCCCTTGCTTAATTTGAACAACAATGCTACCTAATCAGAATATCTAGCAAGTACTGGCTTACACAGATATTATCTTATGTAAGTAGTTTGATGGTTGTTACTTTATCTCCTATATATTCTACCACATAATCAGGTTTGTTAAATCTTGTTTACAACTTAGCGAAAGCTAAGTTACCCTATTATCACTCACTATACTAAGGTGTTCTAAAATACTTTAACTAACTGACTTTAAGCACAACTGCTACTCAATATATGTTTACTGCAACTTTATGAATGATATTAAGGCAAGAATAATACTTATCAATCAGTAATTCCACTTGTTTATCAACTTTTCTGCACCACAAATTTCTATGATCTATCTCGACCAAATATAGCCTCGAATTATGTGAGTACAACTAGTAAAAATGTTGTTATCCTAGTAGTACACTATAAACCATATATGTGTAGCTTTGCTAACTTCTTTCACATTAAAATGGTTATATCAGATGTTACATTTGTGAATTGCATCCCACTGTATTCATATGAGGTAGTGGTGGAATAGCACAAATAATTGGACAAGGCCGTAGGCTGTATCCTATCCTATTATATGTGCTACTTTGCCAATCATCGACTATGATTACATTGGAATGCAGATCACAGATGTACCATTTTATATTCATATCACTTGCCAATTTTTTTTAATTTCAATCTATTGCATAACAGGGGAAATATCACGTTTTCCTAGTCCTTAGTGGTAAGGTAACAATAATGCCACCTAGAGAAATAGTGGAAAACAAACATCTCTGTGTTGTCATGTCTCTTAAAACAACTTTGTACATACTCACAGTCATAGGACAGTTAATCGTATACAATGCATTCTGGGTGTCATGCTGTAAGCGATCAAGAACTGATGAAGTACATGTGATAATGTTATGCAAATTATAAAGTGGCACATATATTGACAAAATAACATTGTATAGCAGTGTGTAAACATCAAAAATAACATTGTATAGCAGTGTGTAAACATCAAAAATAACATTGTATAGCAGTGTGTAAACATCAAAAATAACATTGTATAGCAGTGTGTAAACATAAAAAATAACATTGTATAGCAGTGTGTAAACATAACAAATATCATTGTATAGCAGTGTGTAAAATAAAAAATAACATTGTGTAGCATTGTGTAAACATAAAAAATAACATTGTGTAGCAGTGTGTAAACATAAAAATAACATTGTGTAGCAGTGTGTAAACAAAAAATAACATTGTATAGCTGTGTGAAAACATCAAAAATAACACAGTTATATGTTATTTTAGGAATGATTATCAGGAAACATTTAATATGCTAGAATAACTGTAAATGTAAGCTTTCAGATGATACCTGATCGTAAGGATCAGATGAACCATAAGCGTGATAACGACCCGTTGAATTTTGTGTTTTGGATGTGTTTTTGAGTTGTACGTTTTTTGCTCGCTTACTTATTTTTATATATCATAGCTATTTGAACATCCTGATGGAAACACATTTGCATAAAATGTGTTGATAATGAATTATATGAAGAGGCAAAATAAGTGATCTAGAAATAAGGGGAAACACAGAAATTTGGATGTGTATAGAAATGGACTGAGTGCTGTAGAAGTAGGAGAAAAACCTAGAGAGAGATGAATTAAGACAGTGCTATAACAAAGTACACTATTAATTTGGACATGCATTTCGGTATGTTAATTGACAATAAGTATTGAAATGTAGTATGTTATGGTATGATTGTACCTTAATTTGTACATTTATCAAGCCGATATATTGATGGCATGGTGGGGATGCATTCTTTTTCAGACTTTACTCAGTTCAGCTAGATGGAAGCAACAATGTCAACAGTGACCTTTTCACCAACGCCCGTGATATCGCTGTGATCCCAGGTGAGTGTATTCTACTGAGAAGCTTCTGATTTCTCTCATCTTCTACATTATAGGTAGCCACTGGTCCTAAAGTAACTGTGTGCCATATCCTTGTGAAAACTCAACATACCTTTGCAAAAGTTGAGGATTGTATTACTTGGATGTGGGGTGGATGAAAAATGAGCTAATTTGCATACTCATGGGAACAGCGATTTATATTCCTATGTAGATATGCAATCGCAATAAGTTGTTTGTTAATAAGGTGGTTTTTGGCGTTACAAGTCGTTAAAAATGTTCATTTAAATTCTGGCCAATAAAATGTTTTGTGAGAATGGCAAAGTTGTTTATGCAAGAATAGTACGTAAGAAAGGTTGATCTGACAAAGGTACACAAGGTATTAGTCAGGTTTGTTATGTATTTTCATTTTGTTTTAGATTTACAAACCTATACCTAAGAGGGGGTGGGATTCACAGATATATGGGGATACTTTGTTGGGAGGGAAGATATGTACATGAGAGATGGCCTCCATCTTAGTGGAAAGGGGGCAGCAGTTTTCTCAGAGAACGTGCTGCGATCTGTTGACAGTGGGACAGGTTGCATCTATTTAAACTAGATTCGCAAGGGGACTCACAGAAAAGCCTGAAACTGGAGGCATAGATAAAGACAGCACAAATAATTCAGCTAAGAACAGTTTGAAAAACTCTTCTGAAGCTGGATATAAATGTGTTTGTTTAAAAACACAGAGTATAGTAAACAAAAGAAATGAACGAAACATTATGATAGAAGATATTGACCCTCACATAATAGGTATAACTGAATCCTGGACCACCACCGATATATCAGATGCCGAATTGGGACTGACAGGATATGTAATGTTTAGGAAAGATAGAATAGGAAGAAAGGGAGGTGGAGTTATTTTATATATTAAAGAATCTATCCAGGATTATGAAATAAAATTAGAAAGAGAAGCAGATTGCGAAGAAGCTGTTTGGTGTAACATAGTTACAGGAAACTCAACGTTAACAGTTGGGTTAGTTTATCGAAGTCCAAACATAAGCATAAAAGAGAATGAATAAATACAAAACGCTATAAGTGAAGTAAGCAAACGAGACTGTATTATTATGGGGGATTTTAACCACGGGCATATACAACGGAAATCTACAGAGTATGGGGAGTGAGGACCACAAGTTTTTAGTTTTAGTTCAAGATACTTTCCTTTCTCAACATGTGCTAGAACCAACCAGGGGTGAGAATGTGTTAGACATAGTTTTGTCCTCACAGAATGAATTAGTTGACAATGTCAAGATATGTGAGCCACTGGGGAGTAGTGATCACAACCAGATACATTTTACCATCAAAGTAAAATCAGAAACGACACAAAGGAAGGTATAAGGACATGAGGAAATATTTAGAAAAGATAGACTGGAATAACACACTGAAGAATAAGACAGCAACAGAATGCTAGAATATATTAAACAGTGAAATTAAGTGCATAGTTGATAAATTTGTATTTTTCAAAAAACAAGGGAAACAGTCCAAAAAAAACACTTAACGAAAAAAGCCATTAGAAAAATTAAGTATAAACAAATGATGTGGAAGTCATATAGTTGTACTGGAAATGATGAAGACTACAACAGTTATAAAGAAGCACTTAACCAAGCTACAGCTGAAATTAGAAATTCAAAGAGAAGCTATGAACAACAATTAGCTAGTAATATAAAACATGACAGCAAGAGTTTTTATGCGTATGTTCGAAGCAGACAGAAAGTTCAAGATAAGGTCGGTCCTCTAGAAGGAAATATAATATCAGAGGGATTCTTAATGGCAGAAGACCTGAATGAGTACTTTAGTTCAGTGTTTACCAGGGAAGATATTAGTTCACTGCCAGTACCAGAGGCTAAGTTCAAGGGGGCAGATTCAGACTATTTAGGACAATTAATTGTAACCCCGGAAATGGTAGCTAAGAAAATAAGGGCTATGAAGGATAATAAATCACCTGGAATGGATGGGATTCCGCCCAAACTACTATTCGAAATTGTAGAACAAATTAGCATACCGCTTGCAACAATTTTCAATTTGTCATTAGAAGAGGGAGTGGTTCCTTTAGAATGGAAAGAGGCAAACATTATACCGTTATTTAAAAAAGGTTCGAGAAACAAGTCGGAGAACTATAGACCAGTGAGTTTAACATCAGTGATTTGCAAATTATTAGAAAGACTAATTAAAGATCACATGGTGGATTTTCTTGTTAAATATAATTTGATAAACCCATCTCAACATGGGTTTTTTAAAGCGAGGTCATGCTTAACAAATATGTTATGTTTTTTTGAAGACATCACTAAGTGGGTAGATGAGGGATCACCAGTAGATATCGTCTACTTAGATTTTCAAAAAGCTTTCGACAAAGTACCACATCAAAGATTACTGCTTAAACTAAAGGCCCATGGCATAGGAAATGGTATAATAAACTGGATAGAAAAATGGCTGATTGACAGAAGACAACGTGTAGTAGTTGATGGGGAGGCTTCAAACTGGAAATCGGTATTGAGTGGGGTACCACAGGGATCAGTACTAGGACCTATATTATTCTTAATATATATCAACGATTTGGACAATGAAATAACAAGTAAGGGGTTGAAATTTGCGGATAATACAAAAGGAGAGAGACAACATTTACTAGATGATCTTGACAAGTTGATCAAATGGTCGGAAAAGTGGCAAATGCTGTTCAATTTTGGGAAATGTAAATGCCTCCACGCAGGACATGGGAACGAAGAGGAAGAATATACAATGGGGGGTACTGTACTAAGTACTCATGTAAAAGAAAAGAACTTAGGGTTAACCATTAGTGCTGATATGAAGGTTACAGAGCAGTGCGGAATTACAGCTTCAAAGGGAAATCAAATCCTTGGATTAATTAGGCGAAACATAACGTATAAGGAAAAAGAGCTAATAATACCGCTGTACAAAGCAATAGCTAGGCCTCATTTAGAATATTGTATTCAAGCGTGGATGCCATATCGCAGGAAGGATATAGATATGCTAGAAAGAGTACAGAGGAGAGTAACTAAAAGGATACCAAACTGAGGGATCTTAGTTACACTAGAGACTAGGAGATTGAGAGGAGATCAGATAGAAGTGTTTAAAATAATGAATGGTTATGAAAATATCGATAGAAATATTTTCTTCTCAGTTAAGAAAGATAGAAGGACTAGAGGACATGAAGTTACATTAGCAAAGGAGCAGTGTAGATTAGATATAAGAAAGTTCTAATTTTCACAAAGGACTATAAATGAATGGAACAGATTATCTGCTGATTGTGTGAGTGCTAGTAGCGTGAATATGTTTAAAAATAAAATCGACACATACCTCAGAAGGGCGGGATACACATATATAAAAGGGTCGGACTCTCGATAAGCCAAAGGGCTTCCTTGTCCACCTGCCACCTAGAGTTAATTCTCAGGGTGGCAATCTTGTTAAATCTATACATTTATATATCTCTATATAACGTTATGATATAGTGAATCTGAAAACCAATGTTTAAATTTTTTAAAGGTATACAAGGTGACCGTCTTGGATTTGGTGGACACTGAAAACCTGTATTTTTCAATATCTCAGCTGCTAAGCTACCCAGCCTTTTGATTTTGGTGGCTAAACCTACACATTGAGGGGCATTGACTGTTTTTAGGATAATAATAATTATAGCATTTATAAAGCGCCGTGACTCCAGGTTACCCTGTTCGAAGGCGCTGAAACAAAAAGAGTAAAAAAGTCAAGATTTTATAAACATAAAATATAACACCAAAAAATCCAAGATCATAAAAACGTGGCACCAAATGGCGGAGATGAGCACTGCGTATACTTAGTAGAGAATCTGATGACGATTGCAACGTTCTGTAAGGCTGGTAGAACTGGAGCAGGTCTGTGATGTAGCTTGGTGCAAGCAGATGAAGGGTTTTGAACTTCATATTATGTGATCATAACGGCTGGCTTTGACCACCATGCGAGCTGCCACATTCTGGACTCTGCAGCTTGTCCAGTAGCTGATCAAGTATACCGTAAAGGAGGCCATTTCCATAGTCCAGTCGCGATATGACGAGGGAATGGACCAGGAGTTCAGTGGCATGTTGTGTCAACCAATCTCTGATGGAACGAATTCGATGTACCCGATGTAGATGAAAGTATGCTACCTGGCACAGTTTCAACACTTGTGATTTCATGCTGAGCTCACAGTCAAACATCACTCCATGGTTGCGAGCGACGGTAGTAGGCTTGAGGATGCTGTCACCGACGACGACATCCGTCAGGCTGTGCTTGCTGGCCGAGCTTGGTGTGGTGATCACAAGTACTTCAGTCTTGTTGTCATTCAGCTGAAGACGATGATGAGTCATCCATGCTTTCAGTTCTCCCACACATGCTTGGATGCGTGCCAGTGCAGCGGCCTCATCGTTAGTGTCCTTCATCTTAAATGAGACATACAATTGAGAATCATCGGCAACAAGATGGAAGTCAAGTCGGTGCCGCCTAACTATCTGCCCAATGGGTCCCGTGTACAGTGTAAACAAAACTGGACCAAGAACAGACTCCCTGGAGCAGCACCGACGGGTCTGACTGGGCCGTCCGAGTCCTCGAACAAGTTTGACTCAAACCACTGATGCGCGACACCAATGACACCTAAGCATAATAAAATTACTAGTTTATGACAGTTAAGAATGAATAATCTACTTGTCCGCCAAAATTTTAACTTGTCCGAGTGGTTGTTAAGGGGAATCGAAGCTTTGGAAAAAAATGTGAAATGTCTGTCTTATTTTTATGACAACAACACAATGTTCCTGCTGTTTCGTTGCATGTACATCTGAGTGACTTGTGATCAAAGACACAATTAGATTTAATCTGCGAATTTGGAAATTGCAAAATTATATTTGCAACTATTTTCTGGTCCATTATTATTCATCACGAATATTAAAAGTAGACACGTTACATGATGTATACCAATATTTTAGTGATGCTGATATGAACGCTTTTATTAATAACACATAATTATTACGATGATAGGAATAAGACAATTGTTTTCCTTGCTATTTGTTTTATAATGTTGCAAAAACTGTTTATGTTTAATATGGTATATATATATAAATAACATATAACACTGCTGTAAAATGTTGGCATCAGTTTGTCATTGAAGACGCCACTCAACCAGGAACACGAATAATGCAAAGCCAGGAAATGTCACTAAAATCACAATAAACTATATAATCTGATAATATTTTGTTAAACCTCTATGAACTTCAATATTAACAAAGTTCTGTATTTTACAAATGAAGATAATATTCAATTGATCATCGGCAAACAAACGCATATTTTTCCTAAATGTTATTACCATTTCAATGATGATAAAACAGTTTTAATGGTGCCCAAATTACATTTACTAGGCGGAATATAATTGATAGATTTAGTTACGTCGTAACGTTGCTGTCGCGCGTAGACCGCCGTAGTTGGCAGAAGCCGACATGTCAACGACGGTTGGTGCTCCGTCCCCGGCCGCTGGTCTTGCATAATTCGGTTTCGAAAACTCGCAATTTGTGGTTAAAATATGTTACATAGATACAACAACACTTCTGAAATTTCATTAATATTCCGTTTATCAACCAGCACCATAGATTTATCGGAGAGCCAGTTACAAGTTTTGAGAATCTCGATCGGCTAATGTTCGATGTCTTGGTTGGAAGACTGCCAAGTCCGCGTGGGTTAGGCGTAATAATGGTTAAAACTATATAATTATTCAAATAAAAGGTAGCGATACAAAGTCTACTATTTCTAAAGTTTATCAAATATGATCCGTGAGTGGAAGCAAGTCGTACGTCGGCCAAACTGAACGATTTACGATTGTGTGAAATACAGCCTCGATCAACGATGGCTGATGCGGAGTCTGTCCTACGCGTCTGACAGAGCTAGGTCGGTGCGTTCAGCGGATGACCCTGTTAACGCAGGCACTAAACTCGGTCGAACACTGACGTACAACACACTGGCGGCAGAACGACAAGACGCTGACACAATTGGAACGCGCACCGTTGCTACCGAACTTCATTTACGTTTGAATTCCCTCAAATAAAAAGTTTGTATTTGTTGCACGGGTCTCTGTTTACTGTAAATTTTCACGTGTCCACCGGATAACCATGTAGAGTCATTTTACTTGTCTGGGCCAAAAATCACTTGTTCCAGACAAACGGACAAGTGCTATTTCGTAAGCTGTATAATTAGCTAAGCACCAATTTCTAGTGTATCTTGGCACATATGTGTGTATATCTGTGTGTGTGGAGGGTATATTATCATTTTCTTCCTAGACTGTTTGTATTTCCAGTGCCAAACTTTCAGGGATTAATATACAACCCCTCAGAAAATAACACCTTTATTTTTTGAAATTCCGCAATGTTACACAAGTTTTCTGCGACTGTTCCGAGCCACGTAATTGATACATTGATTATTTGCAGACGTTAATAACATGCATGCATACTATAAGCCAACTTTAAATGCCATACACTCAATATTTTCATGCTATCCATGTGCATATATGCAAAACTAACAGTCATGTTGTGTTATCATTTTGTTTACACATAAAGACATAATCTGGCATAACTTTGACATAGTTTTTGTAGCAGCACATTTGTACTTCCAGTGTATCATTGCAACATAACACACATACTATGTGCCAGATTTGAATGTCATGCATGTAATATTTCAATGCAATCCATTTGCATATATAATGTAAAACTTTGACAGCCGTTTCCTTCATTTTCACTTTTTGACCCCTACCATGTTCAATATTCCATAACTTCGCCAATTTTTGTAGCAGTCATAATTTTTGAAACCATGTAAAGCACCCTACCCAACCTTTACAAGAATGTAAGAAAACTATGTTACAATTTTTCTGACTTATCACTCATTTGGTCAGCCGGGGTCACATATAGTCCAAAGGACTTCAGGGCCTCTTGGCTCTTTTTTAGTCCTTTGGCCAAAGGTCCAAAGGACTATTGCCATCACTCTGCGTACGCCGTTAGCTGCCGTATCTCAGAAACCGTTCAGCAACTTTTTTTCTAATTTTGCATAGACATATCTTAGGGCACTGCCATTATGCACGAGAAATCTGTATTTGATTGAATCATTCTAAGGGCTCCCTAGGGCCTCCAAGGACCCCAAAACTGGTAAAAATGTAAACATTTTGCCTATTTTTTCAAAAACTGTTCAGCAACTTTTTCTCTAATTTTGCATATACATTTCATGTGGTAGTGTCACTGTACACAAGAAATCTGTATTTGATTGAATCATTTTAAGGGCACCTAATAACCCCCCAAAAAGGACCCCAAAACTGGTAATTTTCACATTTTGCCTATTTTTTTAAAAACTCATAAGTAACTTTTTCTTTAATTTTACATTGACATTTCATGTGGTAGTGCCACTATACACAAGAAATCTGTATTTGATTGAATCATTCTAAGGGCATCAAAGGTCCCCTAAAATGCTAAATTTGCTAACTAAATTGTCCTCTACAGCAGCAGCTCTATTTATAACTTGATGGCAAACCCTTTTCCAACAACATCTGTCACATGCGGAGTCTGTATCTTGCATTGGTCAGAGGTTATCTTTTCTGTTATTTCAAAAACTGTTCAGTAAGTTGTTCTCTATTTTTGCATAGACATCTCTTAGGGTAGGGTCACTGTACACAAGAAATTTTTATTTGATTGAATCATTCTAAGGGCATCTCAGGACCTCCCAAAAAGCTAAGCCCTTTTCCAACAACATCCCACCCCACTGCAGCTAAGATTCTCTGGTTTCAAAAACTCTTCTGTAACTTTTTCTCTAATTTTGCATATACACTTCATGTGCTAGAGCCACTATACACAAGAAATATGTATTTGATTGAATCATTCTAAGGGCACCAAAGGTCCCCTAAAATACTAAATTTGCTAACTAAATTGTCTACTGCAGGAGCAGCTCTATCTGGCTAATCCCTTTTCCTACAACATCTATCACACCTCACAGTGGAGGGCAGCCTGCCTGGTGGAAAATGTGACTAATATGTAATTGGCCACTGACAGAGGCTTCCAGGTTCCTTTTCTGGCACAATACACACAATCTACTGCTAGGGGATAGTCTCAAGGGCCCTTCTCAAAACCACATCAGCTGGTGAAATTTACAACAACCTTAGTGATGATGATGTAGACATTTTCTTGAAAATGTATGTTCTACTATATGCTGATGACACTAGAATGATTAAATCAAATACAGATTTCTTGTGTATAGCGGAACTATGTTTTCAAAAACTGTTCAGCAACTTTTTTTCTAATTTTGTATAGATGTATCTTAGGGTGCTGCCACTATACACAAGAAATCTGTATTTGATTAAATAAATCTAAGGGCACCTCAGGGGCCCCCAAAGTGCAAAAGTTTTATATTATCTAGTGTTGTGGTTTTGAGAAGGGCCCTTGAGACCACCAGCAACAGTAGATGTTGTGTATTGTGCCAGAAACTGCTCCAGGCCTCACTCCACTCTGCATTGTTCCATTGAGACCTTGACTAATCTTTAATTGGTCTCAGGCAGAGCAGACACATTTGAACCCTATTAAACTCAGTTGCCAGTAGCTTTTAAACTGTATCTTCAAAACTATTGATTTTCTATAATTGCAAGTTGTGTTTATTTTGATGTTCATTTAATTATTATAAAATGGTGTGACTGTGGTGTTTATTGGTTAAAGATGTATTGTCACCTGTAGGTGACAAACATAGAAAATTAATATTCTGGATAACTATAGAGTGAAATATCCTACACTTTATTGATATCAAATGCATTCTACTGTTCTGTTTACACTTGCCATGCCTTGTGTAGACATGGCAAGTGTAAACGCTAATAATTACAGATTCACAATATAGTTGACATCTGAAACAACCAAATGTCAACCATTAGAAGAGTGTCATCAGCATATAGTAAAACATACATTTTCAAGAAAATGTCTACATCATCATCACTAAGGTTGTTGTAAATTTCACCAGCTGCCATGTCAAGTCCATTATAGTTATGACTAACAGTGTTAAAAATTCAGGTAAATAGCAAATAACAAAGGAGACAAGTTTTCGCCTTACAGTACCTCTACATCACACAAGAAGAAGGCTGACACAACCTGGCCCTGTTTTTTTTTTTAAGTATTCAGTTATAACATTATCAATACCACATGCCTTTTTGTTTTTGAGTTTTTTTATTTGCATTAGTACCTCATTTTGCATGAATGGTCTGTTTATGTGTTCGTTTGACTGGGAAATCTTTCTTGGATCAAAAGGTATCTCACTAGCTGCAGCTTCACTTTCAGGTTTTTCACCGAGTTTTTCAAAGTGGTTCATATACTTATCCAGTGAAATATTTCCACAATTTTCACTGTTGTTACTTGCTTTTTTATTAAGTATATCCCAGTATTCTACAGGCTTGCTATGTTTTAGGTTGCGCAAGTTTTCATGTAACTGTTTATGGTAGCATTTTGATATTTGTTTTATAAAGCATTTATACCCACTAGCCAATTCTCTTAACTCTGCATTAGCTTCTTCATTTTAATTTTCTTTAGTCTACCTTTTGCTCTCAAATAATCTGTCCTCTTAGTTTTACACATAAAGACATAATCTGGCATAACTTGCTAAGTCTTTGTAGCAGCACATTTGTACTTCCAGTGTATCATTGCAACATAACATACATATTACATACTGTGTGCCACATTTTAATGTCATGCATGTAATATTTTTATGCAATCCATTTGCATATATAATATAAAACTTCAACAGCCGTTTTCTTCATTTTCACTTTTTGACCCTTACCATGTTCAATGCTCCATAACTTTGCCAATTTTTGTAGCAGTCATAATTTTTGAAACCGTGTAAAGCACCCTACCCAACCTTTACAAGGATGTAAGAAAACAATGTTACAATTTTTCCAACTTATCACTCATTTGGTCAGCCGGGGTCACATATCGACGTATTAGTCCAAAGGACTTCAGGGCCTCTTGGCCCATTTTTAGTCCTTTGGCCGAAGGTCCAAGGGACTATTGCCATCACTCTGTGTCCGCCGTCCACCGTTAGCTGTCGTATCTCAGAAACCGTTCAGCAAAGTTTTCTCTAATTTTGCATATACATATCTTGGGGCACTGCCACTATGCACGAGAAATCTGTATTTGATTGAATCATTTTAAGGGCTCCCTAGGGCCTCCAAGGACCCAAAAACTGGTAAAAATGTAACATTTGGCCTATTTATTTAAAAACTGTTCAGTAACTTTTTTTCTAATTTTGCATAGATGTATCTTAGGGTGCTGCCACTATATACAAGAAATCTGTATTTGATTGAATCATTCTAAGGGGCCCCCAAAGTGCAAAAGGTTTACATTATCTAATGATGTGGTTTTGAGAAGGGCCCTTGAGACCACCCCCAACATTAGATGTTGTGTATTGTGCCACAAAATCAACAGCTGTGACTAATCTCTACAGCCCAGTCCATTGAGACCTTGACTAATCTTTAATTGGTCACAGCACCCAGGCAGAGTAGACACCCTTGACCCCTGTTAGACTGAACAGTTGCCTAACACTTTTAAACTGTATCTTCAAAACTATTGATTTTCTATAATTGCAAGTTTATTTTGATGTTAATTTAATTATTATAAAATGGTGTAACTGTGGTGTCTATTGGTTAAAGATGTATTGTCTGTAGAAACTTGTAGGTGACAAACATATAAAATTAATATTCTGGACAACTATAGAGTGAAATATCCTACACTTTATTTATATCAAATACATCCCACTGTTCTATTTACGCTTGCCATGCCTTGTGTAGACATGGTACTGTGTAAATCAATTGTATCAATATAGACTAATAATTACAGATTCACAATATAGTTGACACCTGAAACAACCAAATGTCAACCATTAGAAGAGTTGACATAGTTCCGCTATACACAAGCAAGAAATCTGTATTTGATTGAATCATTCTAGTGTCATCAGCATATAGTAGAACATACATTTTCTACATCATCATCACTAAGGTTGTTGTAAATTTAACCAGCTGCCATGTCAAGTCCGTTATAATTGTGACTAACAGTGTTCAAAATTATTCAGGTAAATAGCAAATAACAAAGGACACAAGTTTTCTCCTTGCCATACCTCTACACATGAGAAGAAGGCTGACACAGCCTGGCCCTCATTTATACATGATTTAGCATTTTTGTACATGTTGTATACAACTTTCAACACAATACCATTAATACCGCATGAAATTATCTTAGACCACAGGGAGGACCGGTCTACTAAATCAAATGCTTTCTTATAATCGATGAAGGCACAATAAAGCCTTTTGCGTCGAGACAAATACAATTCAACCAATACCCCTATCTGAACACTGCCTGTTCTTCACCTATTACATTCGCTTTGTTTAGGTATGTGGTCAGTCTGGTGTTCTGAACAATCACTAAGGATTAATGAACACTTGTGCAGAATGTCACCCACTTGGCAGGTTTAATTGATCTATTCAGCAATGATGACACTGCTTAGGCCTCACTCTGGACACTGTCACTCATAGTGTTGTGTATTGTCTTAGTTGGTGCATTGAGCTAATCTACTTGACCATGAATCAGTGGTGGCTCTGGTTGTGTATTACACCCAGCTGTGGAGCTAAGGTTCTCTGCCTGCTATTGTTTGATGGAAACTGTGACTAATGTGTAATTGGTCACTGGCAGTAGCATGTGTCAACAGACAGCATTAAGCCACTAGACTCCTGTTAAACTGGACAGTTGCCTGTAGGTTTTAAACTGTGTCAAACAGTGAGTCTACCTTTTGCTCTCAGATAATCTGTCCTCTTAGTTTTACACATGAAGACAAAATCTGGCATAATTTGATAAGTCTTTGTAGCAGCACATTTGTACTTCCAGTGTATCATTGCAACATAACATACATATTACCTACTGTGTGCCACATTTGAATGTTGTGCATGTAATATCTCCATGCAATCCATTTGCATATATAATGTAAAACTTCAACAGCCATTTTCTTCATTTTCACTTTTTGATCCCTACCATGTTCAATGCTCCATAACTTTGCCAATTTTTGTAGCAGTCATATTTTTGAAACCGTGTAAAGCACCCTACCAAACCTTTACAAGGATGTAAGAAAACAATGTTACAATTTTTCCGACTTATCACTCATTTGGTCAGCCGGGGTCACATATAGACGTATTAGTCCAAAGGACTTCAGGGCCACTTGGCCCATTTTTTTAATTTTAGTCTGACATGTTTATATTTGTAATTGTATGCATTGCACAGGCAGAAACGCAATTTCCCTGCGAGGATCAATACAGTATTCTTTATAAACACGTGTTTCGTTCACTTTTTTAGATTTGCAAAACTATTTATTTTTTGGAATCTTTGTAATATAACGAATCTATCTGTGACAATTGATTCTGGGTGACCTGGTGGCAAAGTGACCCCACCGATACTGCTCTTGCTGAAGTGTAAGGCTCCATCAAATCTGCTTCATCCAGTAAGGCTAACTGTCTTGGCAGAGCCAGCTCAGTTCATTCCAATTGTTCCACGGTCAACTTAATTTCTTCCTGCAAGTTTCTTCTCCGTGTGCCCAGTGATCTGCCTTATATTTCTCTCCCTTTTCCGGGTGGTCTCCATTTCAAAGTGACTATTTTAATGTTCATGTTGGTGACTTTCTTTGTTTTTACGATGTGGATGCATTCAGAGAATTCCTTGTTGACCACTTGCTGGTCCCAACATATATTCTGCGGTTTCTTCTGAGGCTTACTTACTTAGTCCCTTAACTGACTTGGTTGATGGAGGGACATAAGTGACACTGCAACTGCAATATTTTGCCAGTTTTGTGTGTCACTGGCTATGGTGAGGAGCTTTGACACAGAGAGGGCCGTCCATTCCTTGACATTGTCGATACAACATTTTCTCTCTGTCTCTGGTGGTGTTTGCCCTCCATGCTGCCTTGAAGAATTGGTTTCGGGATGCTGACATGTCTTGGACATGTAACAAGACACGTCAGCCTTCCTTCTGGGGCACCTTCACTCAAAACCTCACAGTCAGCTCTCAGTCTTATTGGTCATCCATGTTTCTAGTTCAGTTATATCAGAAAAAGTGTTTTTTGCTGATTTCTGGTTTTAAAAGTTTTCAACAAACAATACATGATAGTGATTGTATGTATTTACTGGTACTCGTGTAACAGCGTTGGTATGTGTATTAGTGCTTTTGTGTGACATTGACTGTATATTTACTGGTATATCTGTGTGAAATTAATTGTGTTGCTTGCTTTAGGAATCTCCTGCGACTCACCTAATTCAACAGAGTATGCCAACGTTAACATCAGTGGAACAGATCTTGGTGATATTGCCAATTACACCTGCATTGATCAGTTCCACTTCCCCAGTGAAGTGGGCTGGGCCATTAGTACATGCACAGTACAAGGTTGGACACCTCTCAAGGAGAAATGTAAAGGTGAGCTGAATTGGTGGCTGAATGTACTGATGACCTGATACAGTAACCGCACGTTGTCTCTTACAGGATGACAAAGTAATAACTGTTAAAGTTCAACTTACAACTTCACTCCAATCTGCTGGCACTGATGCCAGCACGTACAATCTCACCTTAGTAGTTGCTAGCCCACTACCTGTTTCTCCTATACTGAGAAATGTTGACAGCTTACAGGTGGATTTGTAAGTTCAGATAATTCAAAACGTGTACGTTTTGTATTGGATAACCACCAGGTCCACCACCACCAATACAATTTTGATTTTCTCCTTGCCATACCTCTACACATGAGAAGAAGGCTGACACAGCCTGGCCCTCATTTATACATGATTTTGCATTTTTGTACATGTTGTATACAACTTTCAACACAATACCATTAATACTGCATGAAATTATTTTAGACCACAGGGAGGACCGGTCTACTAAATCAAATGCTTTCTTATAATCGATGAAGGCACAATAAAGCCTTTTGCGTCGAGACAAATACAATTCAACCAATACCCCTATTTGAACACTGTCTGTTCTTCACCTATTACATTCGCTTTGTTTAGGTATGTGGTCAGTCTGGTGTTCTGAACAATCACTAAGGATTAATGAACACTTGTGCAGAATGTCACCCACTTGGCAGGTTTAATTGATCTATTCAGCAATGATGACACTGCTTAGGCCTCACTCTGGACACTGTCACTCATAGTGTTGTGTATTGTCTTAGTTGGTGCATTGAGCTAATCTACTTGACCATGAATCAGTGGTGGCTCTGGTTGTGTATTACACCCAGCTGTGGAGCTAAGATTCTCTGCCTGCTATTGTTTGATGGAAACTGTGACTAATGTGTAATTGGTCACTGGCAGTAGCTTGTGTCAACAGACAGCATTAAGCCACTAGACTCCTGTTAAACTGGACAGTTGCCTGTAGGTTTTAAACTGTGTCAAACAGTGAGTCTACCTTTTGCTCTCAGATAATCTGTCCTCTTAGTTTTACACATGAAGACAAAATCTGGCATAATTTGATAAGTCTTTGTAGCAGCACATTTGTACTTCCAGTGTATCATTGCAACATAACATACATATTACATACTGTGTGCCACATTTGAATGTTGTGCATGTAATATCTCCATGCAATCCATTTGCATATATAATGTAAAACTTCAACAGCCATTTTCTTCATTTTCACTTTTTGATCCCTACCATGTTCAATGTTCCATAACTTTGGCAATTTTTGTAGCAGTCATATTTTTTGAAACCGTGTAAATCACCCTACCAAACCTTTGCAAGGATGTAAGAAAACAATGTTACAATTTTTCCGACTTATCACTCATTTGGTCAGCCGGGGTCACATATAGACGTATTAGTCCAAAGGACTTCAGGGCCACTTGGCCCATTTTTTTAATTTTAGTCTGACATGTTTATATTTGTAATTGTATGCATTGCACAGGCAGAAACGCAATTTCCCTGCGAGGATCAATACAGTATTCTTTATAAACACGTGTTTCGTTCACTTTTTTAGATTTGCAAAACTATTTATTTTTTGGAATCTTTGTAATATAACGAATCTATCTGTGACAATTGATTCTGGGTGACCTGGTGGCAAAGTGACCCCACCGATACTGCTCTTGCTGAAGTGTAAGGCTCCATCAAATCTGCTTCATCCAGTAAGGCTAACTGTCTTGGCAGAGCCAGCTCAGTTCATTCCAATTGTTCCACGGTCAACTTAATTTCTTCCTGCAAGTTTCTTCTCCGTGTGCCCAGTGATCTGCCTTATATTTCTCTCCCTTTTCCGGGTGGTCTCCATTTCAAAGTGACTATTTTAATGTTCATGTTGGTGACTTTCTTTGTTTTTACGATGTGGATGCATTCAGAGAATTCCTTGTTGACCACTTGCTGGTCCCAACATATATTCTGCGGTTTCTTCTGAGGCTTACTTACTTAGTCCCTTAACTGACTTGGTTGATGGAGGGACATAAGTGACACTGCAACTGCAATATTTTGCCAGTTTTGTGTGTCACTGGCTATGGTGAGGAGCTTTGACACAGAGAGGGCCGTCCATTCCTTGACATTGTCGATACAACATTTTCTCTCTGTCTCTGGTGGTGTTTGCCCTCCATGCTGCCTTGAAGAATTGGTTTCGGGATGCTGACATGTCTTGGACATGTAACAAGACACGTCAGCCTTCCTTCTGGGGCACCTTCACTCAAAACCTCACAGTCAGCTCTCAGTCTTATTGGTCATCCATGTTTCTAGTTCAGTTATATCAGAAAAAGTGTTTTTTGCTGATTTCTGGTTTTAAAAGTTTTCAACAAACAATACATGATAGTGATTGTATGTATTTACTGGTACTCGTGTAACAGCGTTGGTATGTGTATTAGTGCTTTTGTGTGACATTGACTGTATATTTACTGGTATATCTGTGTGAAATTAATTGTGTTGCTTGCTTTAGGAATCTCCTGCGACTCACCTAATTCAACAGAGTATGCCAACGTTAACATCAGTGGAACAGATCTTGGTGATATTGCCAATTACACCTGCATTGATCAGTTCCACTTCCCCAGTGAAGTGGGCTGGGCCATTAGTACATGCACAGTACAAGGTTGGACACCTCTCAAGGAGAAATGTAAAGGTGAGCTGAATTGGTGGCTGAATGTACTGATGACCTGATACAGTAACCGCACGTTGTCTCTTACAGGATGACAAAGTAATAACTGTTAAAGTTCAACTTACAACTTCACTCCAATCTGCTGGCACTGATGCCAGCACGTACAATCTCACCTTAGTAGTTGCTAGCCCACTACCTGTTTCTCCTATACTGAGAAATGTTGACAGCTTACAGGTGGATTTGTAAGTTCAGATAATTCAAAACGTGTACGTTTTGTATTGGATAACCACCAGGTCCACCACCACCAATACAATTTTGAATGATCCAAAATGGCTGTGTGACATGGTTGCCAAAGACATTACCTGCCATGTTGTTTGGTTCAGATATCCACAGTAGAGTGAGTCAATGAGTATTTATATTTGTTCCATCCGACAGTAGTGATTTATTCCATTCACCCTTAATAACGCTCTGTATTCTTGCTGTTGGACTTGCAAATTGATGCGACCAGCTGACTACCTCTTAAATCCAACAGTTTACGCATGCAAAGTAGATGCCAGTGTGATAATAGCCCATTGACTGTTCAGAAACCCGTGAATGGATTTATTCTCTGATCTGTTTCTACATACCATGCACATGTTATTCACGTAGTTCAGGTAATTCGGGTAAAAAACTGCTCTGTCATGATAAAACTGAGGCATGTTTGACAGCAGATTGTTTGCTAGCGAATGGTTAGAATAGTTTAAACTCAGGAAACATTTATTATTATGTTAGGGTCTGTGTTGAATTTCCACATATCTGAATGTAAATGAAATTCATGCAAGATTTCTGGAGAGTGAAATGCCATGACTACTCGGCTATGTGTTGTCTTTTCAGTTAAAACCGAAAGGGGCCCTCCCCTCTACACTCTGCTGACTGCCACATCTAACGGCATCTACAAGATAGCTGTGAACAACTCGGTGGTACCTCCAATATATGGTACAGCACAAAAACTGACCAATGGTAAGTCGTATTAATAAGTTGGAGAGTTGGGTTTGACACTAATCAACCCCAAAAGAGCTCAGCGAGGAAGGTGTGGTAGAAAATGAAGTCTTCCATTGCCAAGTGAAATTGTAGATGGACAACTGCTCTTATTCCCATTCACTTAAAAATAGCAGTCAGTGCTGATATGAAAGAATCAGACCAGTGCTGCATTGAGGCTTCAATTAATTTATTGTTATTAAGTTGGCCTATTCCAATCTAAGCAGAGATCAGATAAAAGTTTCTAAGATGTTGGATAGAAATATTTGTTTTCAGTTAAGAGAGATAGAAGGACTAGGAGACATGAAGTGTCATTAATGATGGAACAGTGTAGATTATATATCAGAAAGTATTCAATCTCACAGAGAACTGTAAATGAATGGGGCAGATTATCAGCTGATTGTGTGGCTGCTAACAGTGTGAATAAATGTTAAAAAAAAAAATTTTGACAGCAGGAATGGATACAAAATAGATTAATTTTTTTATCAAATACTAACCATATATTTTCATAACACAAACAATAGTTTATATACATTTAATGTGTAATGTGAACTTCTTGAAAAATAGTGCCTGACTGGTTTTACAAGTAGGATCTTTTTGAACTAATGCACGTGTTACATGTTACAGGTAACACTGCTGTCATTGCTGTTGATGATGTTCGCGATTACATCTACTACATGGCTTCACGTCATCTCTGTCGCATTGCAGTTAATGGCACCAATCAAGTAATCCTAATTAACAAAACCTGTAAGTTCAAGCATATAGTGCATTGGTTTGATAGGGGCGGAATACTGATGATACCCGGTATATAAATTTAGCAGAGGGTAGAGGATTAAATGGGAAATATATTGCCTGAATTTTCTACATGCTACTTCATTTTAGCTGTGCACAATGTTATAGTTTCTTTTCAGAGAACTGTGACATTGTGTGTGAATGTGACTTAATACAAAGCTGTTTCCTTCTCAGTGAATCTTCTCATTTAAGATGCAGGAAGTGTATTGCTGCACTGGGGATGTTACAGGTGTTGTTTCCAACATTCTGTTTATAAATTACCTGCAATGCTTTGGGGTAAACAATATTCCAGGCATTTCTATTATTATCTATCAATTATATGAGTGATTCCTTGCAGACTTTTTAGTTCTTTGGGCCGAACGTCCAACGGACTATTGCCATCACTCTGCGTCTGCCGTCCGCCATTAGCTGCCGCAACTTTTTCTCTAATTTTGCATACATGAATCTTAGGTCACTGCCACTATGCAGGAGAAATCTGTATTTGATTGAATCATTCTAAAGGCTCCCTAGGACCTCCAAGGGCCCCACAACTTGTAAAATTTGTACATTTTGCCTATTTTTTCAAAAGCTGTTCAGTAAGTTTTTTTCTAATTTTGCATATACATTTCATGTGGTAGTGTCACTGTACACAAGAAATCTGTATTTGATTGAATCATTCTAAGGGCACCTAATGACCCCCCAAAAAGGATGCCAAAACTGGTAAATTTTCACATTTTGCCAATTTTTTCTAAAACTCTTAAGTGACTTTTTCTCTAATTTTGCATAGACATTTCATGTGGTAGTGCCACTATACACAATAAATCTGTATTTGATTGAATCATTCTAAGGGCACCAAAGGTCCCCAAAATGCTAAAAACTTAAATTGTCTACTGCATTAGCAGCTCTATCTGGCTTACAGACCTTTCCTCAACTAATCCCTTTTCTTACAACATCTGTAACATGCACAGTCTGCTTAGGTTGGCAGAGTGCCAAGTGACCCACCCCACCCCCACCTCACTGTCCAAGAAGGGTCCCTGTCTGATGGAAACTGTGATTAATCTGTAATTGGTCACTGGCAGAGGCTTGTGTCAACAGCTTCTAGACCAGTTTAGCCAGCTTTCAGTAGCAACTTTCAACCTGGCTAAAGAACAGAGGGGATACTGAGCCTTGGAAATTGACAGGTGCTAATCCACCCTCTGACCAAACAGTAGTCTTGGACACTGCCAGCTGCATGGTTTCTTCATTAATTAGCACTGTTAGGTGAATGACACATTTGGATCACAACTTAGGCATTGGGTCTTTTGTATGGTTTAATATTTTGTAGATTGAAAACAATATGTAAGACAGCTGTTTCTTAATAATTTTTTTTAGATAAAGCATGTGGTGTCAGAAAACTCATTTATTGTAATTGAATGTCTGCTAATTAGGCTGTGTAATATTATGTAATTGAACTGCATAAGAAGTCTGGTTTGATTTGCATTAGTACCTCATTTTGCGTGAATGGTCTGTTTATGTGTTCGTTTGACTGGGAAATCTTTCTTGGATCAAAAGGTATCTCACTAGCAGCAGTTTCACTTTCAGGTTTTTCACCGAGTTTTTCAAAGTGGTTCGTAAACTTATCCAGTGAAATATTTCCACATTTTTCACTGCTGTTACTTGCTTTATTAAGTATATCCCAGTATTCTGCAGGCTTGCTATGTTTTAGGTTGCGCAAGTTTTCATGTAACTGTTTATGGTAACATTTTGATATTTGTTTTATAAAGCATTTATACCCACTAGCCAATTCTCTTAACTCTGCATTAGCTTCGTCATTTTTTATTTTCTTTAGTCTACCTTTTCCTCTAAAATAATCTGTCCTCTTAGTTTTACACATAAAAACATAATCTGGCATAACTTGATAAGTCTTTGTAGCAGCACATTTGTACTTCCTGTGTATCATTGCAACATAACATACATATTACATACTGTGTGTCACATTTGAATGTTGTGCATGTAATATTTCCATGCAATCCATTTGGATATATAATATAAAACTTCAACAGCCGTTTTCTTCATTTTCACTTTTTGACACTTACCATGTTCAAAGCTCCATAACTTCGCTAATTTTTGTAGCAGTCATAATTTTTGAAACCGTGTAAAGCACACTACCAAACCTTTACAAGGATGTAAGAAAACAATGTTACAATTTTTCCGACTTATCACTCATTTGGTCAGCTGGGGTCACATATCGATGTATTAGTCCAAAGGACTTCAGGGCCTCTTGGCCCATTTTTTGATAACACAGTAGATAATAATCTTATCTACAAGTTTGTCTCTGTATGTACCAAGGATTTGTTTTTAGTTTTTGAGTTATTGCCATTTGAACATCGCGAATGCTTAATCCTGCAATGTATACGCGGAGGCGGATATAATGGTTGGTTGAGCATTCGCGATGTTCAAACGTCAATAACTTAAAAAGTTAACGCAATTCCTGGGTACATCCAGTGACAAACTTGTAGATAAGAATAATATATTTACGGTGATATCAAAACATATTAAATTCCACGATTGCAATTTCATGTACAGTCTGAAACAACAGGCCGTGCTAAAGGATATGGCGCGCTCAGCAGCCTTGCTTGTGGTGACTTTAACAACATCTGACGGGCTGTGACACGCAATTGAACACGTTTGAGCGGGCCTAGTGACGTGCATTTGCAATGGACAGGCTTCATATTTGGCACATTGACAAGAGTATTAAGTTTATATACAAAGTTTCAATGACATTTAAAATTTAATTTCACTTAGTTTTTAAAAAGTATTTGTCTTATGTTGACCATATTTTTTCGTTTCACAACTTAATATATTATTTGTTAGAATAAATAACAAAACAGAATATATAAATGAATTTAATTTTCCTTGGGAGTTTCCACAAAACTACCACAGTCAAAATTTCACATAGTGATCATGTTGCCATGGTTATGATCGTGCAACTTAATTGTAATTTAATGCCTAAACTTCTTTTTATATAGACTTAATACATTGAAAATAAATTCGGTCAAGATAGGACAAGCATTTGTCAGGGTATGACTGTTAAATAAAAATACATTTCATGAGGAACTCGTGTCATTGAATTACAATTAAATTAGATTTATTCAGAATTTATTTGTGAATATACAAAAATGACATGCATTTTTCTTGTAGTGTCCGCAGTTTACTCACTGGCTGTTGACACTCGAGCTGGTGATGTGTACTTCTGTCAAAACAGAACAGTGTACAGAACCCCAATGACTGGCAGCATCTACACAAATATCACTCAAAATTATTATTCTTCTTCAATACGTTGCATTGCTGTTGATCCAGTGCTGAGGTAATGAAAGATTTCTTGAATCCATCATATCTTCTGTGTTTAAAGACTAATTTGTTAGGTATTGTTCGCTCTTGTCAACATTTACCTATTTGTTTCGAGTGTACCAATTCTCATATCCCGTTCCTCCATCTAAATGGGTAAAAGGTGTACTTTATAAGAATACATGTGTTATACTGTACACCAACCAGAGTGTATGTGTTGGACTGTTCACCCACCAGAGTGTATGTGTTAAATTGTTCACCCACCAGAGTGTATGTGTTAGACAGTTCACCCACCAGAGTGTATGTGTTGGACTGTTCACCTACCAGAGTGTATGTGTTGGACTGTTCACCCACCAGAGTGTATGTGTTAAATTGTTCACCCACCAGAGTGTATGTGTTAGACAGTTCACCCACCAGAGTGTATGTGTTGGACTGTTCACCTACCAGAGTGTATGTGTTGGACTGTTCACCCACCAGAGTGTATGTGTTGGATTGTTCACCTACCAGAGTGTATGTGTTGGACTGTTCACCTACCAGAGTGTATGTGTTGGACTGTTCACCAGCCAGAATGTATGTGTTGGACTGTTCACCCACGAAAGTGTATGGTTAAACTATTCACCCACGAGGTATTATAGTTATCCTAGTGAAATACAAATTTTTTGGGACTATCTGCGTACAGACACAGAAAATACTGAAAGTACCGTATTTGACCGCGTTACTGCCTATACCCGGATTATCGCCCACTCCCTATTTCCAAAAAATGTGGGTTAACCGCCCACCTACTCGCATTACCGCCCATCCCCCATCTCGGCCACATACATAAATACAGTTGTTAAAATGTAGACAATAAACATGCAGAAATACAAGAAAATGGGCAGAAAGTTGTTAAATGTTCTTCTTACTTAATATGGTCTGCTCTTATGTTTTTGTTTCTGATTCAGCACTGATTAGCGTTTCAGAAAGGCATTGCATTTTGAATAACTTTGTTCAGTTTTTCTACTTTATTATAATGACGTATATATCATGTAATAAAGCATGCAGGTAGGCCATTTATTGTCCAGAAAGTTGTTGAATATTCTTCAGACTTAACGTCATCTGTCGGTGGTTGGCGCTTCAGCCAGCAGGCATTGATTCTGATTGAATAGCTCTCAAACTCACCACTGTATTGTTTGTCTTTTTATATGAAGTAACTACATTCACGTAATACACCATGTAATAATAATCATTCCTCCGAATGTAAACATTAAAAAACAACATTAGAAAAAATTAATCGATGGTGGTGCTGCACGTCCGGGCTGGTAACCAGCGAAGGCGGTATCCATACTTTGCACAAACTACGTCTATAACACCTGGTTGATTTAGTGCTCAAACGGTGACGCAAAGACGGTTTGATTTAGACAAGAAATATAAGAAAAGTTTCTCGATGTTGGCGTTATGTCATAATAACGTAAACCTCTAGCAACGGAGATGAATGATCATGTGACAGTCCGTAGCCATGAGGAAGGGTGAAAGTAAAATATTTATTCATATTCGCTTGGCGGTGCAGCCAGAGCCTGACCTGGTTTCTCAAAGCTTGCGAACAAAGGTCAAACCCGCCGAAGGAACTTGAAATGTGGAAGTTTAACGAAGACGACATTAACTCAGAATATATTACAACGCATAGTGAGCATTACAAACTCCTTACGAACAAACTGAATGAATTGAGAACCTTTGTATGACCTTTCGTACAATACAAACGTTTCATGAAACTGGCCATGGACCGCGATGTTGGAAATGGTTTCACAAAGCGGGAATCAATCCTTCCTATGACAATACAAACTTAAATCGATTCATGAAACTTGTAGTTAGAACACAATCTCCAAGGTGAAGGTACTCTGGATAAGTCGAACCTCCATGGTTCCATGGCAATAGTTCTAGTTGTCAGAAGTTCCACTTATCAGGGCCTATGTTTTAGTGCCTTATAGATAGGCACGGGACCAAGGAAAAAGATTGACTTAACTAAGCAAAAATCGGATTATGTGAGTTCGAGTAAATACAAATATCTGCAAAGCTATTCATATGTTGTAAGATTGTTTAGAGTTAAACCATTTTCATCAGACGTCCGTCAGTGACAATAGTTCCTATTTCAATTATCCCTTCATATAGTACGAATGCTTTGTGAAAGCTGGCGCTAGTCGATGTCCAGTTGTGATCTCATACACCCTCTATAAGTTTATGTTGTTTGGGCCATTTTTGCATGGGGGGGGCGGATCTGTGTTAGCGCCCATGTCTGCATAATTGCCCACCCCCCACTTTTAGAACATCTCGACCTAATCGCCCATGGGCAATAATGTGGTCAAATACAGTATTTGTACCAGCCATTTAACAAACATAAATTGGAAAGGTTTTTTGCAAAGCTGCTCTTGTTTGCTATTATTACTACCCGATCAGTGGACAGTTAACATGATGTCTAACAATTTACATAATGTCTAACAATTTACATAATGTCTAACAATTTACATAATGTCTAACAATTTTAGACACCTGAAAACCATCTAATTTCCGGTACAAACCTCCAGTCAGAATCCTTAACCCTTAGGGAATTAAAAAAAAATAAAAGTGTTAGTTTCCTTCTGACTGGTTGTAGATGAACCTGTGAAAGTTTGGCGCCCAACAGTTTGCATGGTACTAATGGCAAGAGGTTGTAGACGATCCAACTGATGATGTCATGTGTGAAGACATATTGATTAATGTGCAGTTTGACTGTAAACTTTGAAGGTTTCAATGTGGTGTGAACAATTGACATGATGGCCCTGATTTTACCAATTTTTTTACTAATATGTCTTTACTTGGATTAAATCTTATTTTAAAATAACATCTTTAAAAGGTCTTAAATTTGATTTTATAACCAGAGAAGGCTGATGCGTGAGATCATCAATTGTTTGTTCTTTTTTCAATCTTCCACGAAAATTGTACTGTGTTTTGTAACATTTTACACATTACAAGACATGTAGCATGATATGTATTTACAATAAGATTGGTGCTATCTTGAGCATGTTATTTCTGCAGGCTGCTGTTCTATGCTGTTCCGCATAGGCTTTATATATTCAATCTGGATAGAAGTGAAGTTGTCCAGAAAATGTCACTCCATATTGGATCTTACTCTGGAACAACTCGTGGGTTGGCCATTGACCACTTGTACTCGCGTGTGTGCTGGAGCACAAATACTGGTAAGTAGAGAATACTATGCAAGTACTTCAGTTTAAATTATAATGAAACTGTGGAGTAGTAATTGTATGTACTGTATGATATGCTTGTGCTTTCACTTGCAAATCGTACCTAAACGTATGACGTATCATTACCCACATAGAGTATTTTGTTACAATATTGCTCCATGATCTCTAGAACTACAATCCCTCTGAAAGACTAAGTGAAATGAACCATTTTTTATTCCTAATCTGAATTAAATATATTTTAAAAATAATGTCCTTTTATTAAAATAATTGTTTAACCCTCTCTATTGCCCTGTTTAATGGTCATTTTGGTTGTGTTTTTCTGTACCTTTTCTGCACAGTTTGTTGCGACACCTAGCGACCTTTGGTAATGTCACCCGAGAAAACACCACTTAGATTTAGCATGGCGTATATCTATGCGGGTTGGTGTTTCAGGCCGTACCTAAAATTGCATTCGTGTAATTTCATATTGTTTTATATCACCGTAAAGATTATAATCTTACCTACAAATGTTTTGCAGGATGTACACAGGAATTCTGTTTCCTTTTTGAGTTATGCTGTTTGAACATCGCAAATGCCAAATCCTGCAATGTATATGCGGCAGCGGGTTTAATGCAAGATTGAGCATTCACGATATTCAAACAGCAATAACACAAAAAGTAAACACAATTCTTTTGTACATCCAATAACAAAGTTGTAGATATGATTATTATCTTTACAGCGTTATCCAAAAATATTAATTTCCATGATTGCAATTTCATGTTCAATTTGAAACAACAGACTGCACTGCTGCTCGCCTTGCTAAAGGATAGGGTGCGCTTGGTGATGTTGGCAACATCTGATGGGCTGGTTGCTTTGGGACACGCAAATGACCATGTTTGAGTAGGTTTAGCATAGAACATGAGTTCGCAATGGACAGATTTCATATTTGGCACATTCCTTGACAAGAGCATTAAGATTATGTACACAATGTTTTTAAAGAAATTTGAAAGTTCATTTCACTTACTCTTTAACTCTGAACTTGTTCTATACTGTTGTTAGCAGTTTTTTTCTGGGATGTGGTTTTGGCCCTTTTGAATATATCCCGAGTCACATCCTATTTTCTTTCTCCAAATCAACAAAATAATTGTTTTTCATGGAAATAATTACTGATATCATTATATGACTGGTTATACTGTGTATGCTAACAGTTTGAATTTTTAAATAAAAGGTATTATCCATGCAACCAGGGGGTCAAAACTTTAAGCAGACCTGCTTTGGTCTGCTTAAAAACAATGATCTGCCTAATGCAGTGCCTTATGCATATTTCATCTGCATATGCTTCCTGTTAGGAGTATATATATATACACGTATATGTGTGTGTGTGTGTATATATATATATATGTGTATATATATATGTGTGTGTATATATATATATAAGTAAATATATGTATATTATGAACTGTATAGTACACGCAATGTCTACTTTATCTTACGTATGACACAAAATGACTGAATTTTTGAAATGTGTTTGTAACTTCCCTCAGCGGCCACAGGAATAGAGTGTGCAGACTATGATGGTGAGAAGCGTAAGGTGGTCTACAACACTGCTATCCACATAAGAGATGCCACGGCTATCCACATAAGAGATGACACAGTGTTCTACAGTAACACTAATGAAGGGTAAAGCATTACATAGTACTGTTGTAAAGAGGTCTGTGAGCTGGCAGCATGACTAGTGCAAACCTCGCCTATGTCGGATTCAGTTGGACTGAGAGACTTAATCCGAGTTATGCTAAAATCCAACTTAACTGAGGATAATATATTCTAGCGTTTACCCCAAAGACAGCCCTCTAAAAGCTCTTAGGCACCTGTTAATGATGCCTGAACGTTCTGGATGTGGCGGCAATTCTACAGATGTTGATGTTCACATCATAGCTTATTATTGTTTGTAAAAGTCAGTCATCTTGCTCTGCGTAAGTCTTTGGTCCTTTGCTTTTTCACGTTTTATAGTTCATCTTGTATTTGTTCTCGAAGCAACCAAGTGGTTTTACCAAATACTGCGATCGGACTTAAGCGAGAAAAAAACATTACCTCACATCAAGTAAACCGACCTAGTAAATCTGGGTTAGGCGAAGATCTGACTTACATAATCCGACTTAGACATAGGTTTTTATGGAAAATACATCATAAATTAACCGTTCCTTGGAACAGCTGAGAATAGCATTATTTTAGGTGTACATACAAATATATACAGTCATTATGGTAATATAAAAACAGCCTGATGTTGCACGCAGCTACTACGGTGTTCCTAATGCACCATGTGGTGCCACTATATATCCTGATGTTGCACGCAGCTACTACGGTGTTCCTAGTGCACCATGTGGTGCCGCTATATATCCTGATGTTGCACATAGCTACTACGGTGTTCCTAGTGCACCATGTGGTGCCACTATATATCCTGATGTTGCACACAGCTACTACGGTGTTCCTGCATAGTCGATAAATTTGTACCTTTCAAAAAACAAGGGAAACGGTCTAAAAAGAAACACTTATCGAAAGAAGCCATTAGAAAAATTAAGTATAAACAAATGATGTGGAAGTCATATAGATGTACTGGAAATGATGAAGACTACAACATTTATAAAGAAGCACTTAATCAAGCTACAGCTGAAATTAGAAATTCAAAGAGAAGCTATGAAAAAAAATTAGCTAGTAATATAAAACATGACAGTAAGAGTTTTTATGCGTATATTCGAAGCAAACAGAAAGTTCAGGATAAGGTCGGTCCTCTAGAAGATAGTGCTGGAAATACAATATCAGAGGGATTCTTAATGGCAGAAGACCTGAATGAGTATTTTAGTTCAGTGTTTACCAGGGAAGATATTAGTTCACTGCCAGTACCAGAGGCTAAGTTCAAGGGGGCAGATTCAGACTATTTAGGACAATTAATTGTAACCCCGGAAATGGTAGCCAAGAAAATAAGGGCTATGAAGGATAATAAATCACCTGGAGTGGACGGGATTCCGCCCAAACTACTATTGGAAATTGTAGAACAAATTAGCGTACCGCTTGCAAAGTTTTCAATTTGTCAATAGAAGAGGGAGTGGTTCCTTTAGAATGGAAAGAGGCAAACATTATACCGTTATTTAAAAAAGGTTCGAGAAACAAGTCAGAGAACTATAGACCAGTGAGTTTAACATCAGTGATTTACAAATTATTAGAAAGACTAATTAAAGATCACATGGTGGATTTTCTTGTTAAACATAACTTGATAAACCCATCTCAACATGGATTTTTAAGGGCGAGGTCATGCTTAACAAATATGTTATGTTTTTTTGAAGACATCACTAGGTGGGTAGATGAGGGATCACCAGTAGATATCATCTATTTAGATTTTAAAAAAGCTTTCGACAAAGTACCACATCAAAGATTACTCCTTAAGCTAAAGGCCCATGGCATAGGAAATGGTATAATAAACTGGATAGAAAAATGGCTGAATGACAGAAGACAATGTGTAGTAGTTGATGGGGAGGCTTCAAACTGGAAATCGGTATTGAGTGGGGTACCACAGGGATCAGTACTAGGACCTATATTATTCTTAATATATATCAACGATTTGGACGATGATATAACAAGCAAGGTGTTAAAATTTATGGATGATACAAAAGTGTTTAGAAGGATTAAAAGTGATGGAGACAGACAGCATTTACAAGATGATCTTGATAGGTTGATCAAATGGTCTGAAAAGTGGCAAATGCTGTTCAATTTTGGGAAATGTAAATGCCTCCACACAGGTCATGGAAATGAAGAGGTAAAATATAAAATGGGGGGTACTGTTCTAAGTACTACTGTAAAAGAAAAGGACTTGGGGTTAACCATTAGTGCTGATATGAAGGTTTCAGAGCAGTGCTGAATTGCAGCGTCAAAGGGAAATCAAATCCTTGGATTAATTAGGCGAAATATAGCGTATAAGAAAAAAGAATTAATAGTACCGCTGTACAAAACAATAGTGAGGCCTCATTTAGAATATTGTATACAAGCATGGAGGCCATATCGCAAGAAGGACATAGATATGCTAGAAAGAGTACAGAGGAGAGCCACTAAAATGATACCAAATCTGAGGGATCTTAGTTACGAAATACGCCTAAAAGAATGTGGTTTAACAACATTAGAGACCAGGAGATTGAGAGGAGATCACATAGAAGTGTTTAAAATATTGAATGGTTATGAAAATATTGATTGAAACATTTTTTTCTCAGTTAAGAAAAATAGAAGGACCAGAGGACATGAAGCTACATTAGTAAAGGAGCAGTGTAGATTAGATATAAGAAAGTTCTCATTCTCACAAAGGACTGTAAATGAATGGAACAGATTATCTCCTGATTGTGTTGGTGCTAGTAGCGTGAATATGTTTAAAAATAAAATCGACACACACCTTAAAAAGGCGGGATACATGTAGATAAAAAAGTATTGGACTCTCGATAAGCCAAAAGGCTTCCTTGTCCACCTGCCATCCAGAGTCATTTTCTGGATGGCAATCTTGTTAAATCTTGTTAAATCTAGTGCACTATGTGGTGCCACTATATATCCTGATGTTGCACACAGCTACTACGGTGTTCCTAGTGCACTATGTGGTGCCACTATATATCCTGATGTTGCACACAGCTACTACAGTGTTCCTAGTGCACCATGTGGTGCCACTATATATCCTGATGTTGCACACAGCTACTACGGTGTTCCTAGTGCACCATGTGGTGCCACTATATATCCTGATGTTGCACACAGCTACTACGGTGTTCCTAGTGCACCATGTGGTGCCACTATATATCCTGATGTTGCACACAGCTACTACGGTGTTCCTAGTGCACTATGTGGTGCCACTATATATCCTGATGTTGCACACAGCTACTACGGTGTTCCTAGTGCACCATGTGGTGCCACTATATATCCTGATGTTGCACACAGCTACTATGGTGTTCCTAGTGCACCATGTGGTGCCACTATATATCCTGCACATAGTGGGATAGAACGCATCTAGGGAAGGATTCGGGGCTGCTTTTTCTCCCTATGGAATGCTGTTGTAACTCGGCAAGGCACACATAAATGTATATTGCCGAAATCAATTTAATGACATCGAAAGCAAGAGGGTTAGAAAGTATGTGAGAGGGCGGGGGATTGGTGTACAGGGGCTTCGTATCATATAGTTTACCATTTTATTAATACAGGCCAAATTTAGAACACCTGAAATAACATCCCATATGTTATTACATACTGAATTGAGAACATGAGATCAACTATAAATGAAACATGAGATTAAAGTTTGACAGTACGCAACTACCAGACAAGAAACGTGCAAGTTGTATAAACTCTGAAATGGCAAATAAATTTATGGCATGCATTCTTTTTCAGTGTTTATTGTGTTCAGCGAGATGGAACACACAATATAGGCATTGTAATGAATCAGGCAGTTGATGTAAAGGATATAACTGTGATGTCAGGTGAGTGTTTTCTACAATGAGTAATATTTTACTTATTTACAGATTTACAGTCAGTTTACCTTATTTTCCGTCACATTTTGACTGTTATCAGCAATCTTCCTTAGCGGTAGCAGCCTCAAGAAGTTGTGTGGATTTGCATACTGATTAATTACAATAAATCATTACTCTGCATATCTGCATCAGTGTAACTATGTTTAGTAGTATTGTATTTAAATGTATTTGTATTTATTAAATTTAAAAAGTGTTTAACTAATTACATACACTACTCTCTCTCTGTCCCTGGCTCTCTATCTCTCCTCTCTCTATGTCCTCGCTCCTTCCTCTCCTCTCCTATCTCTCATCTCTCCCTCTCTCTTTCCTTTCCTTCCTATCTCATCTCTCTCCTCTCTCTCACTTTCCTCTATCCCCTCTCTCTCTCCCCTCTCTCACCTATTTGTCTCTCTTCTCTCTCATCTCTCCTCACTGTCATCTATCTCCTCTCTCTCTGCTGTCTCTCCTGTCTTTTTTCTCTCTTTCATCTCTCCCTCTCTCTCATCTCCTCTCAGCTCTCTGTCTTGCTGTCATTCTCTGTCCCTCCCTCCCTCCCTTCCTCCCTCCCTCCCTCCCTCCCCTCCATGTACCTACCACCCAGTTTTCCAGGTGGTGTCCATTTCAAAATGACTATTTTAAATGTTTGTTTTGATGTTATTCTTTGTTTTACTCATTGATTTATTTGTTGTTGCGTTGAGAGAATTCCTTATTGGTCACTTGCTTGTCCCAACTTACTCTGAGGTTTCGTCTGTGGCACCTGCCCTCAAAACTTCAGTCGCCTCTCACTTAGTCTTCTTGTTGGTCATTCATGTTTCTAGTTGAGCTAAATCAGTAAAGTATGCAATAGTAGCCACTACCCGAAAACAGCCATATGCCATATCTCTGTTAATTCTGAACATATCTTAGCCAAATTTGGAGTACTAATTAGTTAAATGAATAGTACATGATAGTTGAATGTCGGCTCGTTTGCTTTTGTAGTACCACAACAATGAACATTTCTAGTGTGACAGAGGGGCATGCATCCTTGAAAATTATTCTGAGCTAACAATTGATTCTGGGTGACCTGGTGGCAAAGTGACCCCACCGATACTGCTCTTGCTGAAGTGTAAGGCTCCATCAAATCTGCTTCATCCAGTAAGGCTAACTGTCTTGGCAGAGCCAGCTCAGTTCATTCCAATTGTTCCACGGTCAACTTAATTTCTTCCTGCAAGTTTCTTCTCCGGGTGCCCAGTGATCTGCCTTATATTTTTCTCCCTTTTCCGGGTGGTCTCCATTTCAAAGTGACTATTTTAATGTTCATGTTGGTGACTTTCTTTGTTTTTACGATGTGGATGCATTCAGAGAATTCCTTGTTGACCACTTGCTGGTCCCAACATATATTCTGCGGTTTCTTCTGAGGCTTACTTACTTAGTCCCTTAACTGACTTGGTTGATGGAGGGACATAAGTGACACTGCAACTGCAATATTTTGCCAGTTTTGTGTGTCACTGGCTATGGTGAGGAGCTTTGACACAGAGAGGGCCGTCCATTCCTTGACATTGTCGATACAACATTTTCTCTCTGTCTCTGGTGGTGTTTGCCCTCCATGCTGCCTTGAAGAATTGGTTTCGGGATGCTGACATGTCTTGGACATGTAACAAGACACGTCAGCCTTCCTTCTGGGGCACCTTCACTCAAAACCTCACAGTCAGCTCTCAGTCTTATTGGTCATCCATGTTTCTAGTTCAGTTATATCAGAAAAAGTGTTTTTTGCTGATTTCTGGTTTTAAAAGTTTTCAACAAACAATACATGATAGTGATTGTATGTATTTACTGGTACTCGTGTAACAGCGTTGGTATGTGTATTAGTGCTTTTGTGTGACATTGACTGTATATTTACTGGTATATCTGTGTGAAATTAATTGTGTTGCTTGCTTTAGGAATCTCCTGCGACTCACCTAATTCAACAGAGTATGCCAACGTTAACATCAGTGGAACAGATCTTGGTGATATTGCCAATTACACCTGCATTGATCAGTTCCACTTCCCCAGTGAAGTGGGCTGGGCCATTAGTACATGCACAGTACAAGGTTGGACACCTCTCAAGGAGAAATGTAAAGGTGAGCTGAATTGGTGGCTGAATGTACTGATGACCTGATACAGTAACCGCACGTTGTCTCTTACAGGATGACAAAGTAATAACTGTTAAAGTTCAACTTACAACTTCACTCCAATCTGCTGGCACTGATGCCAGCACGTACAATCTCACCTTAGTAGTTGCTAGCCCACTACCTGTTTCTCCTATACTGAGAAATGTTGACAGCTTACAGGTGGATTTGTAAGTTCAGATAATTCAAAACGTGTACGTTTTGTATTGGATAACCACCAGGTCCACCACCACCAATACAATTTTGAATGATCCAAAATGGCTGTGTGACATGGTTGCCAAAGACATTACCTGCCATGTTGTTTGGTTCAGATATCCACAGTAGAGTGAGTCAATGAGTATTTATATTTGTTCCATCCGACAGTAGTGATTTATTCCATTCACCCTTAATAACGCTCTGTATTCTTGCTGTTGGACTTGCAAATTGATGCGACCAGCTGACTACCTCTTAAATCCAACAGTTTACGCATGCAAAGTAGATGCCAGTGTGATAATAGCCCATTGACTGTTCAGAAACCCGTGAATGGATTTATTCTCTGATCTGTTTCTACATACCATGCACATGTTATTCACGTAGTTCAGGTAATTCGGGTAAAAAACTGCTCTGTCATGATAAAACTGAGGCATGTTTGACAGCAGATTGTTTGCTAGCGAATGGTTAGAATAGTTTAAACTCAGGAAACATTTATTATTATGTTAGGGTCTGTGTTGAATTTCCACATATCTGAATGTAAATGAAATTCATGCAAGATTTCTGGAGAGTGAAATGCCATGACTACTCGGCTATGTGTTGTCTTTTCAGTTAAAACCGAAAGGGGCCCTCCCCTCTACACTCTGCTGACTGCCACATCTAACGGCATCTACAAGATAGCTGTGAACAACTCGGTGGTACCTCCAATATATGGTACAGCACAAAAACTGACCAAAGGTAAGTCGTATTAATAAGTTGGAGAGTTGGGTTTGACAGTAATCAACCCCAAAAGAGCTCAGCGAGGAAGGTGTGGTAGAAAATGAAGTCTTCCATTGCCAAGTAAAATTGTAGATGGACAACAGCTCTTATTCCCATTCACTTAAAAATAGCAGTCAGAGCTGATATGAAAGAATCAGACCAGTGCTGCATTGAGGCTTCAATTAATTTATTGTTATTAAGTTGGCCTATTCCAATCTAAGCAGAGATCAGATAAAAGTTTCTAAGATGTTGGATAGAAATATTTGTTTTCAGTTAAGAGAGATAGAAGGACTAGGAGACATGAAGTGTCATTAATGATGGAACAGTGTAGATTATATATCAGAAAGTATTCAATCTCACAGAGAACTGTAAATGAATGGGGCAGATTATCAGCTGATTGTGTGGCTGCTAACAGTGTGAATAAATGTTTAAAAAAAAAATTTTGACAGCAGGAATGGATACAAAATAGATTAATTTTTTTATCAAATACTAACCATATATTTTCATAACACAAACAATAGTTTATATACATTTAATGTGTAATGTGAACTTCTTGAAAAATAGTGCCTGACTGGTTTTACAAGTAGGATCTTTTTGAACTAATGCACGTGTTACATGTTACAGGTAACACTGCTGTCATTGCTGTTGATGATGTTCGCGATTACATCTACTACATGGCTTCACGTCATCTCTGTCGCATTGCAGTTAATGGCACCAATCAAGTAATCCTAATTAACAAAACCTGTAAGTTCAAGCATATAGTGCATTGGTTTGATAGGGGCGGAATACTGATGATACCCGGTATATAAATTTAGCAGAGGGTAGAGGATTAAATGGGAAATATATTGCCTGAATTTTCTACATGCTACTTCATTTTAGCTGTGCACAATGTTATAGTTTCTTTTCAGAGAACTCTGACATTGTGTGTGAATGTGACTTAATACAAAGCTGTTTCCTTCTCAGTGAATCTTCTCATTTAAGATGCAGGAAGTGTATTGCTGCACCGGGGATGTTACAGGTGTTGTTTCCAACATTCTGTTTATAAATTACCTGCAATGCTTTGGGGTAAACAATATTCCAGGCATTTCTATTATTATCTATCAATTATATGAGTGATTCCTTGCAGACTTTTTAGTTCTATTGCTGCACCGGGGATGTTACAGGTGTTGTTTCCAACATTCTGTTTATAAATTACCTGCAATGCTTTGGGGTAAACAATATTCCAGGCATTTCTATTATTATCTATCAATTATATGAGTGATTCCTTGCAGACTTTTTAGTTCTTTGGGCCGAACGTCCAACAGGTGAAAAAATTAGATTTATTCAGAATTTATTTGTGAATATACAAAAATGACATGCATTTTTCTTGTAGTGTCCGCAGTTTACTCACTGGCTGTTGACACTCGAGCTGGTGATGTGTACTTCTGTCAAAACAGAACAGTGTACAGAACCCCAATGACTGGCAGCATCTACACAAATATCACTCAAAATTATTATTCTTCTTCAATACGTTGCATTGCTGTTGATCCAGTGCTGAGGTAATGAAAGATTTCTTGAATCCATCATATCTTCTGTGTTCAAAGACTAATTTGTTAGGTATTGTTCGCTCTTGTCAACATTTACCTATTTGTTTCGAGTGTACCAATTCTCATATCCCGTTCCTCCATCTAAATGGGTAAAAGGTGTACTTTATAAGAATACATGTGTTATACTGTACACCAACCAGAGTGTATGTGTTGGACTGTTCACCCACCAGAGTGTATGTGTTAAATTGTTCACCCACCAGAGTGTATGTGTTAGACAGTTCACCCACCAGAGTGTATGTGTTGGACTGTTCACCTACCAGAGTGTATGTGTTGGATTGTTCACCAGCCAGAATGTATGTGTTGGACTGTTCACCCACGAAAGTGTATGGTTAAACTATTCACCCACGAGGTATTATAGTTATCCTAGTGAAATACTAATTTTTTGGGACTATCTGCGTACAGACACAGAAAATACTGAAAGTACCGTATTTGACCGCATTACTGCCTATACCCGGATTATCGCCCACTCCCTATTTCCAAAAAATGTGGGTTAACCGCCCACCTACTCGCATTACCGCCCATCCCCCATCTCGGCCACATACATAAATACAGTTGTTAAAATGTAGACAATAAACATGCAGAAATACAAGAAAATGGGCAGAAAGTTGTTAAATGTTCTTCTTACTTAATATGGTCTGCTCTTATGTTTTTGTTGCTGATTCAGCACTGATTAGCGTTTCAGAAAGGCATTGCATTTTGAATAACTTTGTTCAGTTTTTCTACTTTATTATAATGACGTATATATCATGTAATAAAGCATGCAGGTAGGCCATTTATTGTCCAGAAAGTTGTTGAATATTCTTCAGACTTAACGTCATCTGTCGGTGGTTGGCGCTTCAGCCAGCAGGCATTGATTCTGATTGAATAGCTCTCAAACTCACCACTGTATTGTTTGTCTTTTTATATGAAGTAACTACATTCACGTAATACACCATGTAATAATAATCATTCCTCCGAATGTAAACATTAAAAAACAACATTAGAAAAAATTAATCGATGGTGGTGCTGCACGTCCGGGCTGGTAACCAGCGAAGGCGGTATCCATACTTTGCACAAACTACGTCTATAACACCTGGTTGATTTAGTGCTCAAACGGTGACGCAAAGACGGTTTGATTTAGACAAGAAATATAAGAAAAGTTTCTCGATGTTGGCGTTATGTCATAATAACGTAAACCTCTAGCAACGGAGATGAATGATCATGTGACAGTCCGTAGCCATGAGGAAGGGTGAAAGTAAAATATTTATTCATATTCGCTTGGCGGTGCAGCCAGAGCCTGACCTGGTTTCTCAAAGCTTGCGAACAAAGGTCAAACCCGCCGAAGGAACTTGAAATGTGGAAGTTTAACGAAGACGACATTAACTCAGAATATATTACAACGCATAGTGAGCATTACAAACTCCTTACGAACAAACTGAATGAATTGAGAACCTTTGTATGACCTTTCGTACAATACAAACGTTTCATGAAACTGGCCATGGACCGCGATGTTGGAAATGGTTTCACAAAGCGGGAATCAATCCTTCCTATGACAATACAAACTTAAATCGATTCATGAAACTTGTAGTTAGAACACAATCTCCAAGGTGAAGGTACTCTGGATAAGTCGAACCTCCATGGTTCCATGGCAATAGTTCTAGTTGTCAGAAGTTCCACTTATCAGGGCCTATGTTTTAGTGCCTTATAGATAGGCACGGGACCAAGGAAAAAGATTGACTTAACTAAGCAAAAATCGGATTATGTGAGTTCGAGTAAATACAAATATCTGCAAAGCTATTCATATGTTGTAAGATTGTTTAGAGTTAAACCATTTTCATCAGACGTCCGTCAAGGCCATGGTTCCTATTTCAATTATCCCTTCATATAGTACGAATGCTTTGTGAAAGCTGGCGCTAGTCGATGTCCAGTTGTGATCTCATACACCCTCTTTAAGTTTATGTTGTTTGGGCCATTTTTGCATGGGGGGGGCGGATCTGTGTTAGCGCCCATGTCTGCATAATTGCCCACCCCCCACTTTTAGAACATCTCGACCTAATCGCCCATGGGCAATAATGTGGTCAAATACAGTATTTGTACCAGCCATTTAACAAACATAAATTGGAAAGGTTTTTTGCAAAGCTGCTCTTGTTTGCTATTATTACTACCCGATCAGTGGACAGTTTACAGAATGTCTAACAATTGTAGACACGTTGTGAAAACCATCTAATTTCCGGTAGAAACCTCCAGTCAGAATCCTTAACCATTGGGGAATTAAAAAAAATAAAAGTGTTAGTTTCCTTCTGACTGGTTGCAGATGAACCTGTGAAAGTTTGGCGCCCAACAGTTTGCATGGTACTAATGGCAAGAGGTTGTAGACGATCCAACTGATGATGTCATGTGTGAAGACATGTTGATTAATGTGCAGTTTGACTGTAAACTTTGAAGGTTTCAATGTGGTGTGAACAATTGACATGATAGCCCTGATTTTAGCCATTTTTTTACTAATATGTCTTAACTTGGATTAAGTCTTATTTTAAAGTAACATCTTTAAAAGGTCTTAAATTTGATTTTATAACCAAAGAAGGCTGATGCATGAGATCATCAATTGTTTATTCTTTTTTCAATCTTCCACGAAAATTGTACTGTGTCTTGTAACATTTTACACATTACAAGACATGTAGCATGATATGTATTTACAATAAGATTGGTGCTATCTTGAGCATGTTATTTCTGCAGGCTGCTGTTCTATGCTGTTCTGCATAGGCTTTATATATTCAATCTGGATAGAAGTGAAGTTGTCCAGAAAATGTCACTCCATATTGGATCTTACTCTGGAACAACTCGTGGGTTGGCCATTGACCACTTGTACTCGCGTGTGTGCTGGAGCACAAATACTGGTAAGTAGAGAATACTATACAAGTACTTCAGTTTAAATTATAATGAAACTGTGGAGTAGTAATTGTATGTACTGTATGATATGCTTGTGCTTTCACTTGCAAATCGTACCTAAACGTATGACGTATCATTACCCACATAGAGTATTTTGTTACAATATTGCTCCATGATCTCTAGAACTACAATCCCTCTTAAAGACTAAGTGAAATGAACCATTTTTTATTCCTAATCTGAATTAAATATATTTTTAAAATAATGTCCTTTTATTAAAATAATTGTTTAACCCTCTCTATCGCCCTGTTTAATGCTCATTTTGGTTGTGTTTTTCTGTACCTTTTCTGCACAGTTTGTTGCGACACCTAGCGACCTTTGGTAATGTCACCCGAGGAAACACCACTTAGATTTAGCATGGCGTATATCTATGCGGGTTGGTGTTTCAGGCCGTACCTAAAATTGCATTCGTGTAATTTCATATTGTTTTATATCACCGTAAAGATTATAATCTTACCTACAAATGTTTTGCAGGTTGTACACAGGAATTCTGTTTCCTTTTTGAGTTATGCTGTTTGAACATCGCAAATGCCCAATCCTGCAATGTATATGTGGCAGCGGGTTTAATGCAAGATTGAGCATTCACGATATTCAAACAGCAATAACACAAAAAATAAACACAATTCTTTTGTACATCCAATAACAAAGTTGTAGATATGATTATTATCTTTACAGCGTTATCCAAAAATATTAATTTCCATGATTGCAATTTCATGTTCAATTTGAAACAACAGACTGCACTGCTGCTCGCCTTGCTAAAGGATAGGGTGCGCTTGGTGATGTTGGCAACATCTGATGGGCTGGTTGCTTTGGGACACGCAAATGACCATGTTTGAGTAGGTTTAGCATAGAACATGAGTTCGCAATGGACAGATTTCATATTTGGCACATTCCTTGACAAGAGCATTAAGATTATGTACACAATGTTTTAAAGAAATTTGAAAGTTCGATTTCACTTACTCTTTAACTCTGAACTTGTTCTATACTGTTATTAGCAGGGTTTTTTTCTGGGATGTGGTTTTGGCCCTTTTTAATATATCCTGAGTCACATCCTATTTTCATTCTCCAAATCACCAAAATAATTGTTTTTCATGGAAATAATTACTGATATAATTATATGACTGGTTATACTGTGTATGCTAACAGTTTGAATTTTTAAATAAAAGGTATCCATGCAACCAGGGGTCAAAAGTTTAAGCAGACCTGCTTTGGTCTGCTTAAAAACAATGATTTGCCTAATGCAGTGCCTTATGCATATTTCATTTGCATATGCTTCTGTTAGGAGTATTTATATATACATATACATGTATATGTGTGTGTATATATATATATGTATATATATGTGCATATATATGTGTGTGTATATATATATATATAAGTATATATATGTATATTATGAACTGTGTAGTACACGCAATGTCTACTTTATCTTACGTATGACACAAAATTACTGAATTGTTGAAATGTGTTTGTAACTTCCCTCAGCGGCCACAGGAATAGAGTGTGCAGACTATGATGGTGAGAACCGTAAGGTGGTCTACAACACAGCTGCCACGGCTATCCACATAAGAGATGACACAGTGTTCTACAGTAACACTAATAAAGGGTAAAGCATTACATAGTACTGTCGTAAAGAGGTCTGTGAGAAGATTGTGTAAATGCTGGCAGCATGACTAGTACAAACCTCGCCTAAGTCGGATTCAGTTGGACTGAGAGACTTAATCCGAGTTATGCTAAAATCCAACTTAACTGAGGATAATATATTCTAGCGTTTACCCCAAAGGCAGCCCACTAAAAGCTCTTAGGCACCTGTGAATGATGCCTAAACGTTCTGGATACGACGGCAATTCTACAGATGTTGATGTTTGTAAAAGTCAGTCATCTTGCTCTACGTAAGTCTTTGGTCCTTTGCTTTTTCATGTTTTATAGTTCATCTTGTATTTGTTCTCGAAACAACCAAGTGTTTTTATCGAATACTGCGATCTGACGTAAGCGAGAAAAAACATTACCTCAGATCAAGTAAACCGACCTAGTAAATCTGGGTTAGGCGAAGATCTGACTTACATAATCCGACTTAGACAGGTTTTTATGGAAAATACATTACAAATTAACCGTTCCTTGGAACAGCTGAGAATAGCATTATTTTAGGTGTACATACAAATATATACAGTCATTACGGTAATATCAAAACAGCCTGATGTTGCACACACACCTACTACGGTGTTCCTAATGCACCATGTGGTGCCACTATATATCCTGATGTTGCACACAGCTACTATGGTGTTCCTAGTGCACCATGTGGTGCCACTATATATCCTGATGTTGCACACACACCTACTACGGTGTTCCTAATGCACCATGTGGTGCCACTATATATCCTGATGTTGCACACAGCTACTACGGTGTTCCTAGTGCACCATGTGGTGCCACTATATATCCTGATGTTGCACACAGCTATAAGTGGGAAACACACATGTGGTGCCACAATTATATATCCTATATGTTCCTGATGTTGCACACCACCTACTCACGGTGTTCCTAATGCACCATGTGGGTTACCACTATATATCTGATGTTGCAATACACAATAATACTAATAGGTGTTCCTAGATGTGTTCCTGCCACCATGATATCCCATGATGTTGATATACACCTGCTATATGTTGCATGTTCACTAATATACTACACCGTGTTCTAGGTGCCATGTGGCTGCCACTATATATCCTGATGATGCACACAGCTAATACGGTGAATGTTCACAACATACGTGGCCACTATATATCCTGATGTGCACACTCAACCTAATAACCTGTTCTACGGTACCCTGCCACATATATCCATGTGTTGCCACTATATATCCTACGGTTGCACACACACCATACTGAAGGTGTTCCTAATGTTGCACATGTGGTGCAGCTACTACGGTGTTCCTAGTTCCTTGTCACCTGCCACTATATATCCTGATGTTGCACACAGCTACTACGGTGTTTCTAGTGCACCATGTGGTGCCACTATATATCCTGATGTTGCACACAGCTACTACGGTGTTCCTAGTGCACCATGTGGTGCCACTATATATCCTGATGTTGCACACACCTACTACAGTGTTCCTAATGCACCATGTGGTGCCACTATATATCCTGATGTTGCACACAGCTACTACGGTGTTCCTAGTGCACCATGTGGTGCCACTATATATCCTGATGTTGCACACAGCTACTACGGTGTTCCTAGTGCACCATGTGGTGCCACTATATATCCTGATGTTGCACACAGCTACTACGGTGTTCCTAGTGCACCATGTGGTGCCACTATATATCCTGATGTTGCACACAGCTACTACGGTGTTCCTAGTGCACCATGTGGTGCCACTATATATCCTGATGTTGCACACAGCTACTACGGTGTTCCTAGTGCACCATGTGGTGCCACTTTATATATCCTGCACATAGTGGGATAGAACGCATCTGGGGAAGGATTCGGGGCTGCTTTTTCTCCCTATGGAATGCTGTTGTAACTCGGCAAGGCACACAAAAATGTATATTGGCAAAATCAATTTAATGACATCAAAAGCAAGAGGGTTAGAAAATATGTGAGAGGGCAGGGGATTGGTGCACAGGGGCTTCGTATAATATAGTTTACCATTTTATTAATACAGGCCAAATTTAGAACACCTGAAATAACATCCCATATGTTATTACATACTGAATTGAGAACATGAGATCAACTATAAATGAAACATGAGATTAAAGTTTGACGGTACGCAACTACCAGACAAAGAAACGTGCAAGTTGTATAAACTCTGAAACGGCAAATAAATTTATGGCATGCATTCTTTTTCAGTGTTTATTGTGTTCAGCGAGATGGAACACACAATATAAGCATTGCAATGAGTCAGGCAGTTGATGTAAAGGATATAACTGTGATGTCAGGTGAGTGTTTTCTACTGAGAAACCTTGGCTCAGACCCCTCTTCCATCTTAGATTCTATTGTGTCCCTAGGGTGCAGACGTAAGTGCCCTCTGTTTTGATGACATCTCTCACCTTACGAGTAAAGAGGTTCATCAGACTTGATGGTTTCAGTGAGTAATATTTTACGGATTTACAGTCAGTTTACCTTATTTTCCGTCACATTTTGACTGTTATCAGCAATCTTCCTTAGCGGTAGCTGCCTCAAGAAGTTGTGTGGATTTGCATACTGATTAATTACAATAAATCATTACTCTGTCATATCTGCATCACTGTATCTATGTTTAGTATTGTATTTAAATGTATTCGTATTTATTAAATTTAAAAAGTGTTTAACTAATTACATACACTACTCTCTCTGTCCCTGGCTCTCTATCTCCTCTCTCTATGTCCTCGCTCCTTCCTCTCCTCTCCTATCTCTCACCTCTCCTCTCCTTCCTATCTCATTTTTCTCCTCTCTGTCATCTATCTCCTCTCTCTCTCTGCTGTCTCTCCTGTCTTTTTTCTCTCTTTCATCTCTCCCCACTCTCATCTCTCTCAGCTCTCTGTCATTCTCTGTCTCCCTCCCTCCCTCCCTCCCTCCCTCCCTCTCTTCCCCTCTCTGACTCAATCCATGATATCCTTTGAAGCATAAGGCTCCAACTATTCTCTTCCAGCATGGTGTTGGCAGAGCTAAGCTCATTCCACACCATCCAGATCAGCCGTACTTCTTCTTCTTCCACGGTTCTCCATGTACCTACCACCCAGTTTTCCAGGTGGTGTCTATTTCAAAATGACTATTTAAAATGTTCGTTTTTATGTTATTCTTTGTTTTACTCATTGATTTATTTGTTGTTGCGTTGAGAGAATTCCTTATTGGTCACTTGCTTGTCCCAACTTACTCTGAGGTTTCTTCTGTGGCACCTGCCCTCGAAACTTCAGTCGCCTCTCACTTAGTCTTCTTGTTGGTCATTCATGTTTCTATTTGAGCTAAATCAGTAAAATATGCAACAGTAGCCACTACCCGAAAACAGCCATACGCCATATCCCTGTTAATTCTGAACATATCTTAGCCAAATTTGGAGTACTAATTAGTTAAATGAATAGTTCATGATAGTTGAATGTCGGCTCGTTTGCTTTTGTAGTACCACAACAATGAACATTTCTAGTGTGACAGAGGGACATGCATCCTTGAAAATTATTCTGAGCTAACAACTGTATGTGTGGTCATGCAATTGTCACGAATCATTAGTTAGAATGCTCCTCTGTCAGATAAGATGGTTTGGGCTTGGAAGTTTGAAGCAACGACTGTGAGATGGGACTTTAGGTATGAGCTGTTTTCAAGGCGTCTTAAAAAATGCTCAAACCTGAACAACAGTCACTGAAGTCAGATATCCTTGTGCATGTATTGGTATATTAGTGTGACACTGACTGTGTTGTTTGCATCAGGAATCTCCTGCAACTACCCTAATAAGGTACACAATGCTGACACAGATCTCAGTGGAATGGACCTTGGTGATATTGCCAATTACACCTGCCGTCTTGGTACAGTCTTCCCCACTGGTGCGCTCTCAGCAGTTAGTACATGCGAGGGTTTAGCAAGTTGGACAGACATCCAAGGGTACTGTACAGGTAGGGTGAATTTTCTTGTTCTTCCAATCGTTATTCAAAAATTCTGAGTTAATGCGACATTGTTCAATAAAATACATGATTAAGGATGTGATGAAAAGTATGTTTGATGTCAATTTATGTAATTCAGAACAACTGGAGAATAAATGCAGAACATTGTGAACAGTTAGAAAGTTTGCGTACGTCACAATAAAAATTATGCATTTAACCTCTATGAAGCTTTGCCACACTAACCATGTTACCATATGTTAGCATAAGTAGTAAAATCGGCCATCTTTGAGCATCTACTACTACATTTGAAAGCTTGGTTGTGATAAGCTATTACTGAATCATGACATGATAAACGTCTCATTGATAATAATGTCACAGGAAGAAGAACCATTCAGCTTTCCAATGATACCTTGCGTTCCCCTGTCAGTTGCTAGTGACGGAAATAATTTTTTTTTAAAGTTTTGCACTGATCGCATGGGCCAAATACATTTGGGGCCAGAATTTCATCAAAATATACCCTATGTGTTCAGCACCCATATATATATATATATATATATATATATATATATATCTCATCTTTAATAAACGTCATTCATTTGGCCTTATTTCATCACTATTCATGACTTGTGTTGGTGCTTGCATAAATATATATACATTATATATATATATATACATTATATATATATATATACATTATTTATATATATATATTTATATATATATTAGAAGAGATTTTTTATTTATTTTTGCATCTCTGGATGTGGGGTCATATACAATTTGCAGTTTTGTATCTATAAATATAATGTATGATCCTATTTTAATATACAAAATTGCGTATTGGCAACTATACTATACAGATGTAGTCTATTTTGAAATGTAATTGACATAATACTATCTTAATTGAGTAATCCAATGCAATTTGTTGTGCTTATGTTTTTATCTGCTATGAATTATAATTATTTTAATTAAGTTGATATTTTTGTGTACAGATGTTAACTGCAGCAAACCACCAGCTCTAGCGAATGGTACATTAACGTACGAAAAAACAACATTGAGATACACTGCAGAGTACACATGTGGTAGAGGTCGCTGGTTCAACAGAGATCATCATAAAATTGTCATAACATGTGAGGACACTGGAAAGTGGACACACATGGAGGAGACATGCAAAGGTCTGTGCTTGCAATAATAAGATTGATTCCTCGATATATCCTCTGTATTACAGATATTGGTAATGCAACAAACACTACATATCTAGTAGATTAACACCCCTGCTGTATATCTGTAATATAGATTTGCATATAGTCTATGTATAATCTGACAGTACTTTTTTGTAATAAATTTAAAATTAATGACTCATGGTACATATTTACATGTAGCATCACCAGCATGTTACGAGTCAATTTTGTAAACTTAGAATTTTTTGCCAATCATGTACGTCAATTAAAAGACTGACATAAAATAATATTATTTGTTGTATGAACTGTCGTTACAATTAAGAAATGCGGTCCTACGAAGGAGACAAAATTATTTTGATATGGCTGAGTACAGCACAGCCATTATCTCTTCTTTGCAACAAGCTGATGATGACGGGAAGGAGATAAAAGTTGTTTGTGTTTGAACATTTAGTCAGGTACTCATGGACAGTTTTGTCAACCTGACCAACCAAACATTTTATCGTGGCAAATAATGACATTTGTACAACCTTTTCTGCTTAAGTAGTGATGCATATTAATACTAGGACAGTTTATTTAAATGATAAAGTTATATCATAAAACTTTCTGTTTACAGTGATTGACTGTGAGGAACCAACTGACAAGAGAAATGCTACAATATCTTACAATGGGACAACATTTGAAGAGACTGCCAACTACACGTGTGAAGTTGGGTTCAAGTTCCCAAATGGGGCCAGTTTTCTCGTGACATCATGCAGCGACTCTGGAAACTGGACGGGGTCCAACGAGACATGTGAAGGTTAGGACGATTGACTATCCGTCACGTGACCTGTTGCCTAGCAAAACCTCCGTCAAGCAATCAAAAATGGATGCTGAACACGTGGTGGGTTCGTGCATTTTGTTGCATATTTTGTTGAAATTCCAGCCCCAGAGGTATTTCTTTTTCACAAAAACATAAGGCAAAGTTTTTTGAAGTGGCAACTGTTTGTGGTTATGTTTGTGGTTATGTTTGTGGTTATGTTTGTGGTTATGTTTGTGGTTATGTTTGTGGTTATGTTTGATATATGAGATGTCACGCTGCAATTGTAATTTAATTCACATATATAACCGTTATTAACATTGTTGTAAAGGCAAAGCTTGACGGAGGTCACGTGTAAAATTGTGATTGTGACATAGGCAAACTGTGACGTACTGGCTACATCAGTTGTTATTATACATAAGTTACTGTTGTATTTTAGTTACCTAGGAATGAGTTTGCAGATATGCAGTGCTACCTAAATGTTGTTAATTATGATTACTTTAATCGGGTTGATGTATTTTTCTACAGTTGTCAACTGCAGCAATCCTACAGATCTGGCAAATGCTAACGTAACATTTGAAGAGACAACTTTTGGACATAAGATTGATTCCTTGATATCCTCTCTGTATTACAGATATCAATAAAGTAAAAACATTAAATGTTCAGTATTGTAAATGCATCTTCTCCGAGGTGCCAAGATCCACTCGGCTCTGATTTAAGGGGACATGTGCTGCGGCAAACTTTTTTCTTTAATTTTAATGGTAGAGAACTGAAACTTGGTGGAAATGATCTTTGTGGGTCAAGATGGATATAACAGGTAGAATTTTTTGGACAGGTGGTTGCAATGGAAATGGCAGCCATTTTTGTTGGTGATCCATTCTAAACCAATTTTCATGCAAATCCCCAGAAACAATACATTGTGCTACAACATTCAAAACAGTATAGTAAATACATGTATCTACACAATGTCAGAAGGAATTGTTATTCTTTTACTTGTTGATATAAAAAATAATTTTTTTGAAAACTAGACATAATTTCCGATTATTTAGGTAGGATGCATTGAATGTGCAGGGAGGTAAAATGAAAACATGGACAGATGTACAGAATCCCTCCCGACATTTTTGTAGGGCATGTCTTGAAGTATTTGTACTCCAAATTTGGAGTTGATATGTCTTACCGTTTTCTCTCGAGATCTGCGTGAAATTTATGTATTGAATAAAGACAGAATTCTGAGAAAACAGCAAAACAAACTGAACGCTTCAAAACACCTCATAGTTTATTAGAAACAATTATGTTTTGGTGCAACTATCGTCATAGTCACAGTATTAAAGTATTACTGACAATGGTGTTCTTTTTGTGACAATATATGACACGGTTCTGAACTATTACTGACAGCAGGTCTATATTCCTGAAAATCAGTGTAAATGGGAAGATGGATTACTGACAGGAAGATTTTGGGGTAGGCAGGTCTGACACGGGTATAACGAATTCACGGTTATTACGAACACCTTTTCTTGAAAAAAATTTGCCGTATAATGAATTTCTGTTCAACTGACAATCGGTTGTTCGCAAATACTTCCCGCCTGTGACCCGGAAGCCATGCCCTGGCCGCGAAGAGCACCAGTGCCAAAGTAATTAGGGCAATGAGGGAAATCATTCGTAACAGGGCTATGCAGTCAGACGATGCTGCAGCTCACTGTGACTGGCTTGACAATTTCCTTTTGTCTGGTGTCCTAGCTAACAGCAAACAAACGGAAATGGAGGACTTCTTCAAAGCAGATTAACTTGTGTCATTCTGTGTGTGATGTACAAGAAGTGGTAGTTACCGTAGCTCCACAACACTGTCACCTAGCAGGTAAACGCGTACACGCATGTAACAAATTCACGGATAGAACAAACTTGTTAGCTATCCACTAAGTAGTTCGTTATAAGCGCGTTGCACTGTATACGAAATGAAATGTTGTATTGTACTGTTATAAAATGTGATACACTAATTCATGATTTGTTTTGTTGGCATATGTAACAGTTTTGAATACATTAATTGGGTTGATGTATTTTCCTACAGTTTACTGTGGCAATCCACCAAATCTAGCGAATGCCAACATAACGTACAAAAAGACTACATATGGACACGCTGCAAATTACACGTGTGATAGAGGTCGCTGGTTCAACAGAGATCAACGTCAAATTGTCACAACATGTGAGGACACTGGAAACTGGACACGCCTGAACGACTCTTGTCAAGGTCTGTGTTTGCATTCATAATATTGATTCCTTGGTACGCCCTCTTTACGAGATATCAGTAATGCAAAAACACCATAATTATAGATACAGTAGATTCATACACGTCATTCACACACATATGTGCACTTATATGCACTCATGAATCTGTATACAATCACAAGTCTACACACATTTGTATATTATGCATACATACACACACACACCACACATACACAACTAAAAACACAATCCCACACATACAAACACGCTGAACACACACAAACCACGAATACCATCACACACGCAGTCACACATATATGTCGTCACGCACACACATATACATTGACATTTATAGGCATTATTTTGAATGCTGCATGTCAATGTTGTTACACTTATGCTTGTTATTTTAATAGTTTAGTAGTCAGTAGTCAGTTGATTCATTAAGTGATTTGATTAAATTATTTTTCTGTTGACAGTGGTTGACTGCGAGAAACCGACTGACAAGAAAAATGCCTCAATGTCTTACAATCGGACAACATTTGAAGAGACTGCCAACTACACGTGTGAAGTTGGGTTCAAGTTCCCAAATGGGGCCAGTTTTCTCGTGACATCATGCAGCGACTGTGGAAACTGGACGGGGCCCAACGAGACATGTGAAGGTTAGGACGATTGACTATCCGTCACGTGACCTGTTGCCTAGCAAAACCTCTGTCAAGCCATCAAAAATGGATGCTGAACACGTGGTGGGTTCGTGCATTTTGTTGCATATTTTGTTGAAATTCCAGCCCCAGAGGTATTTCTTTTTCACAAAAACATAAGGCAAAGTTTTTTGAAGTGGCAACTGTTTGTGGTTATGTTTGTGGTTATGTTTGTGGTTATGTTTGTGGTTATGTTTGTGGTTATGTTTGTGGTTATGTTTGTGGTTATGTTTGATATATGAGATGTCACGCTGCAATTGTAATTTAATTCACATATATAACCGTTATTAACATTGTTGTAAAGGCAAAGCTTGACGGAGGTCACGTGTAAAATTGTGATTGTGACGTAGGCAAACTGTGACGTACTGGCTACATCAGTTGTTATTATACATAAGTTACTGTTGTATTTTAGTTACCTAGGAATGAGTTTGCAGATATGCAGTGCTACCTAAATGTTGTTAATTATGATTACTTTAATCGGGTTGATGTATTTTTCTACAGTTGTCAACTGCAGCAATCCTACAGATCTGGCAAATGCTAACGTAACATTTGAAGAGACAACTTTTGGACATAAGATTGATTCCTTGATATCCTCTCTGTATTACAGATATCAATAAAGTAAAAACATTAAATGTTCAGTATTGTAAATGCATCTTCTCCGAGGTGCCAAGATCCACTCGGCTCTGATTTAAGGGGACATGTGCTGCGGCAAACTTTTTTCTTTAATTTTAATGGTAGAGAACTGAAACTTGGTGGAAATGATCTTTGTGGGTCAAGATGGATATAACAGGTAGAATTTTTTGGACAGGTGGTTGCAATGGAAATGGCAGCCATTTTTGTTGGTGATCCATTCTAAACCAATTTTCATGCAAATCCCCAGAAACAATACATTGTGCTACAACATTCAAAACAGTATAGTAAATACATGTATCTACACAATGTCAGAAGGAATTGTTATTCTTTTACTTGTTGATATAAAAAATAATTTTTTTGAAAACTAGACATAATTTCCGATTATTTAGGTAGGATGCATTGAATGTGCAGGGAGGTAAAATGAAAACATGGACAGATGTACAGAATCCCTCCCGACATTTTTGTAGGGCATGTCTTGAAGTATTTGTACTCCAAATTTGGAGTTGATATGTCTTACCGTTTTCTCTCGAGATCTGCGTGAAATTTATGTATTGAATAAAAACAGAATTCTGAGAAAACAGCAAAACAAACTGAACGCTTCAAAACACCTCATAGTTTATTAGAAACAATTATGTTTTGGTGCAACTATCGTCATAGTCACAGTATTAAAGTATTACTGACAATGGTGTTCTTTTTGTGACAATATATGACACGGTTCTGAACTATTACTGACAGCAGGTCTATATTCCTGAAAATCAGTGTAAATGGGAAGATGGATTACTGACAGGAAGTTTTTGGGGTAGGCAGGTCTGACACGGGTATAACGAATTCACGGTTATTACGAACACCTTTTCTTGAAAAAAATTTGCCGTATAATGAATTTCTGTTCAACTGACAATCGGTTGTTCGCAAATACTTCCCGCCTGTGACCCGGAAGCCATGCCCTGGCCGCGAAGAGCACCAGTGCCAAAGTAATTAGGGCAATGAGGGAAATCATTCGTAACAGGGCTATGCAGTCAGACGATGCTGCAGCTCACTGTGACTGGCTTGACAATTTCCTTTTGTCTGGTGTCCTAGCTAACAGCAAACAAACGGAAATGGAGGACGTCTTTAAAGCAGATTAACTTGTGTCATTCTGTGTGTGATGTACAAAAAGTGATAGTTACCGTAGCTCCACAACACTGTCACCTAGCAGGTAAACGGGTACACGCATGTAACAAATTCACGGATAGAACAAACTTGTTAGCTACCCACTAAGTAGGTCGTTATAAGCGTGTTGCACTGTATACGAAATGTTGTATTGTACTGTTATAAAATGTGATACACTAATTCATGATTTGTTTTGTTGGCATATGTAACAGTTTTGAATACATTAATTGGGTTGATGTATTTTCCTACAGTTTACTGTGGCAATCCACCAAATCTAGCGAATGCCAACATAACGTACAAAAAGACTACATATGGACACGCTGCAAATTACACGTGTGATAGAGGTCGCTGGTTCAACAGAGATCAACGTCAAATTGTCACAACATGTGAGGACACTGGAAACTGGACACGCCTGAACGACTCTTGTCAAGGTCTGTGTTTGCATTCATAATATTGATTCCTTGGTACGCCCTCTTTACGAGATATCAGTAATGCAAAAACACCATAATTATAGATACAGTAGATTCATACACGTCATTCACACACATATGTGCACTTATATGCACTCATGAATCTGTATACAATCACAAGTCTACACACATTTGTATATTATGCATACATACACACACACACCACACATACACAACTAAAAACACAATCCCACACATACAAACACGCTGAACACACACAAACCACGAATACCATCACACACGCAGTCACACATATATGTCGTCACGCACACACATATACATTGACATTTATAGGCATTATTTTGAATGCTGCATGTCAATGTTGTTACACTTATGCTTGTTATTTTAATAGTTTAGTAGTCAGTAGTCAGTTGATTCATTAAGTGATTTGATTAAATTATTTTTCTGTTGACAGTGGTTGACTGCGAGAAACCGACTGACAAGAAAAATGCCTCAATGTCTTACAATCGGACAACATTTGAAGAGACTGCCAACTACACGTGTGAAGTTGGGTTCAAGTTCCCAAATGGGGCCAGTTTTCTCGTGACATCATGCAGCGACTGTGGAAACTGGACGGGGCCCAACGAGACATGTGAAGGTTAGGACGATTGACTATCCGTCACGTGACCTGTTGCCTAGCAAAACCTCTGTCAAGCTATCAAAAATGGATGCTGAACACGTGGTGGGTTCGTGCATTTTGTTGCATATTTTGTTGAAATTCCAGCCCCAGAGGTATTTCTTTTTCACAAAAACATAAGGCAAAGTTTTTTGAAGTGGCAACTGTTTGTGGTTATGTTTGTGGTTATGTTTGTGGTTATGTTTGTGGTTATGTTTGTGGTTATGTTTGTGGTTATGTTTGATATATGAGATGTCACGCTGCAATTGTAATTTAATTCACATATATAACCGTTATTAACATTGTTGTAAAGGCAAAGCTTGACGGAGGTCACGTGTAAAATTGTGATTGTGACATAGGCAAACTGTGACGTACTGGCTACATCAGTTGTTATTATACATAAGTTACTGTTGTATTTTAGTTACCTAGGAATGAGTTTGCAGATATGCAGTGCTACCTAAATGTTGTTAATTATGATTACTTTAATCGGGTTGATGTATTTTTCTACAGTTGTCAACTGCAGCAATCCTACAGATCTGGCAAATGCTAACGTAACATTTGAAGAGACAACTTTTGGACATAAGATTGATTCCTTGATATCCTCTCTGTATTACAGATATCAATAAAGTAAAAACATTAAATGTTCAGTATTGTAAATGCATCTTCTCCGAGGTGCCAAGATCCACTCGGCTCTGATTTAAGGGGACATGTGCTGCGGCAAACTTTTTTCTTTAATTTTAATGGTAGAGAACTGAAACTTGGTGGAAATGATCTTTGTGGGTCGAGATGGATATAACAGGTAGAATTTTTTGGACAGGTGGTTGCAATGGAAATGGCAGCCATTTTTGTTGGTGATCCATTCTAAACCAATTTTCATGCAAATCCCCAGAAACAATACATTGTGCTACAACATTCAAAACAGTATAGTAAATACATGTATCTACACAATGTCAGAAGGAATTTTTATTCTTTTACTTGTTGATATAAAAAAAAAATTTGTTGAAAACTAGACATAATTTCTTATTATTTAGGTAGGATGCATTGAATGTGCAGGGAGATAAAATAAAAACATGGACAGATGTACAGAATCCCTTCTGACATTTTTGTAGGGCATGTCTTGAAGTATTTGTACTCCAAATTTGGAGTTGATATGTCTTACAGTTTTCTCTTGAGATCTGCGTGAAAGTTATGTATTGAATAAAAACAGAATTCTGAGAAAACAGCAAAACAAACTTTTGTGTTTATATTTACAATTTTTTTTACTATTCAGATGGTTTTTGACTATTCAAAAATGTATATGCTGTACACCTGTTCTCACTATTCATGTGTGGGAAATCCATCTTCTGGACTAAATATTCAACAATAATATGATGGTGTAGCAAACTCTTCTGTAAGAGTGGGGGGACATCAGACAGCTCGGCACACACTTCTCTCACGTAAACAGCAACGGCATCGAGACAAGTGGTCACTGTGTACATCACTGGTGCGGCTATCTCTTTTGCAACTGATGAAACAAATCTTAGCATTTATAAAATTACAAAAGGGTCACAGTTGTGTATTGAATATATTTAGTGTTCGTTATTTATGCATGCATGTCATGGCCCAATACAAGAAAACGAAAAAGTATGTGGTTAGAGGGTCTCCCTGGTATACCACTGCATTAATCTCAACACAACACGCCCTGTTATAATGCGGTTTCGGTTATAACGCCGTCCGTCGTGGACCCCGGATTTCTGCCGCCAGGGGGAACAATATCTCACACGGTTCTGAACTATTACTGACAGCAAGCCTATATTCCTGAAAATCAGTGTAAATGGGAAGATGGATTACTGACAGGAAGTTTTTGGGGTAGGCAGGTCTGACACGGGTATAACGAATTCACGGTTATTACGAACACCTTTTCCTGAACAAATTTTGCCGTATAATGAATTTCTGTTCAACTGACAATCGGTTGTTCGCAAATACTTCCCGCCTGTGACCCGGAAGCCATGCCCTGGCCGCAAAGAGCACAAGTGCCAAAGTAATTAGGGCAATGAGGGAAATCATTCATAACAGGGCTATGCAGTCAGACGATGCTGCAGCTCACTGTGACTGGCTTGACAATTTCCTTTTGTCTGGTGTCCTCGCTAACAGCAAACAAACGGCAATGGAGGACGTCTTTAAAGCAGATTAACTTGTGTCATTCTGTGTATGATGTACAAAAAGTGGTAGTTACCGTAGCTCCACAACACTGTCACCTAGCAGGTAAACGCGTACACGCATGTAACAAATTCACGGATAGAACAAACTTGTTAGCTATCCACTAAGTAGTTCGTTATAAGCGCGTTGCACTGTATACGAAATGTTGTATTGTACTGTTATAAAATGTGATACACTAATTCATGATTTGTTTAGTTGGCATATGTAACAGTTTTGAAAACTTTAATTGGGTTGATGTATTTTCCTACAGTTGACTGTGGCAATCCACCAAATCTAGCGAATGCCAACATAACATTCAAAGAGACAACATATGGACACGCTGCAAATTACACGTGTGATAGAGGTCGCTGGTTCAATAGAGATCAACGTCAAATTGTCACAACATGTGAGGACACTGGAAACTGGACACGCCTGAATGACTCTTGTCAAGGTCTGTGTTTGCATTCATAATATTGATTCCTTGGTACGCCCTCTTTACGAGATATCAGTAATGCAAAAACACCATATACATACAGTTGATTCATACACGTCATTCACACACAAATGTGCACTTATATGCACTCATGAATCTGTATACAATCACAAGTCTACACACATTTGTATATTATGCATACATACGCACACACACCACACATACACAACTAAAAACACAATCCCACACATACAAACACGCTGAACACACACAAACCACGAATACCATCACACATGCAGTCACACATACATGTCGTCACGCACACACACATACATTGACATTTATAGGCATTATTTTGAATGCTGCATGTCAATGTTGTTACACTTATGCTTGTTATTTTAATAGTTTAGTAGTCAGTAGTCAATTGATTCATTAAGTGATTTGATTAAATTATTTTTCTGTTGATAGTGGTTGACTGCGAGAAACCGACTGACAAGAAAAATGCCTCAATGTCTTACAATCGGACAACATTTGAAGAGACTGCCAACTATACGTGTGAAGTTGGGTTCAAGTTCCCAAATGGGGCCAGTTTTCATGTGACCTCATGCAGCGACTCTGGAAACTGGACGGGGCCGGAAGAGACATGTGAAGGTTAGGATGCCTTGGTAGTTGACAGTCGTGATAGTAATATTTACCAAATGTTAGAAAACAAGCAGCATTGTTACATAAACACCATAATGCGCTCACAGATACTTTAGTTTGTCCAAAATGACGATGGTCGGAGAGAATGTGAAGTTCACGTACATTGATAGGCCCTAGTCATGATAGTGTAGAATTGTCAAATAATATTTATATAGCTATGTTATTGGCATGAGGGTGTAAGCATCATTGGGTCAACATGTACCTCATGTTGCCAAGTCCAAGACATACGGGCCATTTTACCAAAGTAGTTGACATGACATGTGTGCATGGTTCTTACTATCGTTTCCTCGATTATAGTTAGATAAATAAGTTAGTGTACTTATCACCTAGGAATGTGTTTGCCGTGATATACAGTGCTATCTAAATGTTGTTAATAAATGTTGTTATTATTATGTATATAATTATTTTAATTGTGTTGAAGTATTTTTCTACAGTTGTCAACTGCAGCAATCCTACAGATCTGGCAAATGCTAACGTAACATTTGAAGAGACCGCTTTTGGACACAAAGCAGAGTACACCTGTGATAGAGGTTACTGGTTCAACAGAGATCAACATCAAATTGTCACAACGTGTGAGGACAATGGAAACTGGACACACATGGAGGAGACATGTCAAGGTCTGTGTTTGCATTCATAAGATTTATTCTTTGATATCCTCTCTGTACTACAGATATCAGTAAAACAAAACCATAAAATTTCCAATATTGTAAGTGCATCTTCTCCGAGATGCCAAGATCCACTCAGCTCTTATTTAAAGAGAAACAAAAGGCAATTATGTGGATCTATATACGTAAAAGATTTAATACAATCTAACCATTTGCAAGTACAATCAACAGTATCACTCTTGTGGTTTACTCTGAATTTATTTTCAAAGTGGGAGATTCTAGTGAAATCTCACCCGGCGGATGACATATTGAGACACGCCCCTGATGCTTGACCAATAAGCACCTAGAGCTTCTTTCACCATGATGCTGTAGTTACATGTTGAATGTCCCTGTTTCCTCAATAAGTATATGAATATTCCAGCTGATATGTTGGTTTCTAGTATTCCCTGTGATTCAGAGTTAACTTGTAACAAGTGATATAATCCCACACATTGCACCATGCGGACGTAACATTTTTAGTAGCTACTGTGCCAAAACAAATTTGTTCTTCCAATTGTTATTCAAAAATTCTAAGTTAATGCGACATTGTTCAATAAAATACATGTTTAAGGATGTGATCAATAGTTTTTATTCAAAAATAAATTACTTTCACATAAAAAGCACTTTGACTAGGCACCAGCCGTTAACATAATGAAATTGATAGAGCATTTTTTAGCACCAGACTTGCGTGGAAAACGGACCTGTGGCCCATGTGTTTGTATATTTGATGTTGATTTATGTAACTCAGAATAACTGGAGAATATATGCAGAACATTGTGAACAGTTGATGGATCCAGTACGTCACCGTTTGCGTGTCATAATCAGAATTATGCACTTAACCTCCATCAAGCTTTGCCACACCAACAATGTTACCATAAGTAATAAAATCGACCATCTTTGAGCATCGACTACTACAATAATTAAAACTCATTGACAAAAATACCACAGGAAGAAGAACCATTCAGCTTTCCAATGATACCTTGCGTTGTTACATAAACACCATAATGCACTGGCAGATACTCGTAGTTTGTTCAAAATGACGATGGTCGGAGAGAATGTGAAGTTCACGCCCCTTGATAGGCCCTAGTCATGATAGTGTAGAATTGTCAAATAATATTCATATTGCTATGTTATTGGCATGAGGGTGTAAGCATCTTTGTGTCAACATCTACTTCATGTTGCCAAGTCCAAGACACAGGGGCTATTTTACCAAAGTAGTTGACATGACATGTGTGCATGGTTCTTACTATCGTTTCCTCGATTATAGTTAGATAAATAAATTAGTGTACTTTATTCACCTAGGAATGAGTTTGCCATGATATATAGTGCTATCTAAATGTTAATTGTTAATAAATGTTGTTACTATTATGTATATAATTATTTTAATTGTGTTGATGTATTTTTCTACAGTTGTCAACTGCAGCAATCCTACAGATCTGGCAAATGCTAACGTAACATTTGAAGAGACAACTTTTGGACACAGTGCAAATTACACCTGTGATAGAGGTTACTGGTTCAACAGAGATCAACGTCAAATTGTCACAACGTGTGAGGACAATGGAAACTGGACACACATGGAGGAGACATGCAAAGGTCTGTGTTTGCATTGATAAGATTTATTCCTTGATATCCTCTCTGTACTACAGATATCAGTAAAACAAAAACATAAAATTTCCAGTATTGTAAGTGCATCTTCTCCGAGATGCCAAGATCCACTCAGCTCTTATTTAAAGAGAAACAAAAGGCAATTGTGTGGATCTATATACGTAAAAGATTTAATACAATCTAACCATTTGCAAGTACAATCAACAGTATCACTCTTGTGGTTTACTCTGAATTTATTTTCAAAGTGGGAGATTCTAGTGAAATCTCACCCGGCGGATGACATATTGAGACACGCCCCTGATGCTTGACCAATAAGCACCTAGAGCTTCTTTCACCATGATGCTGTGTTTACATGTTGAATGTCCCTGTTTCCTCAATAAGTATATGAATATTCCAGCTGATATGTTGGTTTCTAGTAATCCCTGTGATTCAGAGTTAACTTGTAACAAGTGATATAATCCCACACATTGCACTATGCGGACGTAACATTTTAGTAGCTACTTTGTTCTTCCAATCGTTATTCAAAAATTCTAAGTTAATGCGACATTGTTCAATAAAATACATGATTAAGGATGTGATGAATAATTTATATTCAAAAATAACTTGATTACCACATCAAAAGCACTTTGACTAGGCACCAGCCGTTAACATAATGAAATCGATAGAGCAATTTTTTAGCACCAGACTTGTGTGGAAAACGGACCTGTGGCCCATGTGTTTGTATATTTGATGTTGATTTATGTAACTCAGAATAACTGGAGAATATATGGAGAACATTGTGAACAGTTGATGGATCCAGTACGTCACCGTTTGCGTGTCATAATCAGAATTATGCACTTAACCTCCATCAAGCTTTGCCACTCCAACAATGTTACCATAAGTAGTAAAATCGGCCATCTTTGAGCATCGACTACTACAACAATTAAAACTCATTGATAAAAATACCACAGGAAGAAGAACCATTCACCTTTCCAATGATACCTTCCTTTCCCCTGTCAGTTGCTAGTGACAGAAACAAAAATTGTTTTAAAAGAGTGATACCGAATCAGGCCGAAATTCGGACGGTACCAGTTTTGCACTGATTGCACAGGCCGAATTTGGCCCAGTGGTCACCTGTAGGGTTAAACCTGATGCCTGATGTTTTTGTCATAAAGCAATACTTTTTTTACGTTTGTTAGAGATTAACTTAAAGAGAGAGAAATGTGGGCTCTACATCCGAAGGCCAGGCCTGTGACTGAGCCCATACTAGTCCCCTTTACCTCTGGATGACAGAGCCCACATTTTGGCATATACAACATTAGCAGTATTGTTATAGATATATAAAACAACAGCATTACTGCTGTAATCACAGTAGACCTTATGCACTGTACCGTACTAACCAAGCACACCATTCATTCACACTAACTATAATCCCAACTACCTGCTGAAGATATCAAGATTTAGCCTAAACCTACAAGTGGGGCCATTACGCCACCGGTCACTACAACATGTGACCACCCAACTACAATAATATATATATATTTGTGTGTATATATATATATATCAATATATATATATATATATATATGTATAATTGAATGCTGCATGCATGTCAGCGTTGTTACACTTATTCTTGTTATGATTCATTAAACCAATTTAAGTGATTTGATCAAATTATTTTTCTGTTGACAGTGATTGACTGTGAGGAACCAACTGACATGAAAAATGCCACAATATTTTACAATGGGAGAATATTTGAAGAGACGGCCAACTACACATGTCAAGTTGGGTTCAAGTTCCCAAATGGGGCCAGTTTTCTCGTGACATCATGCAACGACTCTGGAAACTGGACGGGGCCCAAAGAGACATGTGAAGGTTAGGACAGTTGTGATTACTAACAAAAATACCTGTCACCTGACAGGATGCCTTGGTAGTTGACAGTCGTGATAGTAATATTTACCAAATGTTAGAAAACACACAGCATTGTTACATAAACACCATAATGCGCTCACAGATACTTTAGTTTGTCCAAAATGACGATGGTCGGAGAGAATGTGAAGTTCACGTCCATTGATAGGCCCTAGTCATGATAGTGTAGAATTGTCAAAGCATGAGGGTATAAGCATCATTGTGTCAACATCTACATCATGTTGCCAAGTCCAAGACATACGGGCCATTTTACCAAAGTATTTGTCATGTGTGCATGGTTTTGACGATCGTTTCCTCGATTATAGTTAGATAAATAAGTTAGTGTACTTCATTCACCTAGGAATGAGTTTGCTGTGATATACAGTGCTATCTAAATATTGTTAATAAATGTTGTTTCTATTTTATATATAATTATTTTAATTGTGTTGATGTATTTTTCTACAGTTGTCAACTGCAGCAATCCTACAGATCTGGCAAATGCTAACGTAACATTTGAAGAGACAACTTTTGGACACAGTGCAAAGTACACCTGTGATAGAGGTTACTGGTTCAACAGAGATCAACGTCAAATTGTCACAACGTGTGAGGACAATGGAAACTGGACCCACATGGAGGAGACATGCAAAGGTCTGTGTTTGGATTGATAAGATTTATTCCTTGATATCCTCTCTGTACTACAGATATCAGTAAAACAAAAACATAAAATTTCCAGTATTGTAAGTGCATCTTCTCCGAGATGCCAAGATCCACTCAGCTCTTATTTAAAGAGAAACAAAAGGCAATTGTGTGGATCTATATACGTAAAAGATTTAATACAATCTAACCATTTGCAAGTACAATCAACAGTATCACTCTTGTGGTTTACTCTGAATTTATTTTCAAAGTGGGAGATTCTAGTGAAATCTCACCCGGCGGATGATGACATATTGAGACACGCCCCTGATGCTTGACCAATAAGCACCTAGAGCTTCTTTCACCATGATGCTGTGTTTACATGTTGAATGTCCCTGTTTCCTCAATAAGTATATGAATATTCCAGCTGATATGTTGGTTTCTAGTATTCCCTGTGATTCAGAGTTAACTTGTAACAAGTGATATAATCCCACACATTGCACTATGCGGACGTAACATTTTTAGTAGTTACTTTGTTCTTCCAATCGTTATTCAAAAATTCTAAGTTAATGCGACATTGTTCAATAAAATACATGATTAAGGATGTGATGAATAATTTATATTCAAAAATAACTTGATTACCACATCAAAAGCACTTTGACTAGGCACCAGCCGTTAACATAATGAAATCGATAGAGCAATTTTTTAGCACCAGACTTGTGTGGAAAACGGACCTGTGGCCCATGTGTTTGTATATTTGATGTTGATTTATGTAACTCAGAATAACTGGAGAATATATGGAGAACATTGTGAACAGTTGATGGATCCAGTACGTCACCGTTTGCGTGTCACAATCAGAATTATGCACTTAACCTCCATCAAGCTTTGCCACTCCAACAATGTTACCATAAGTAGTAAAATCGGCCATCTTTGAGCATCGACTACTACAACAATTAAAACTCATTGATAAAAATACCACAGGAAGAAGAACCATTCACCTTTCCAATGATACCTTCCTTTCCCGTCAGTTGCTAGTGACAGAAACAAAAATTGTTTTAAAAGAGTGATACCGAAACAGGCCGAAATTCGGACGGTACCAGTGTTGTACTGATTGCACAGGCCGAATTTGGCCCAGTGGTCACCTGTAGGGTTAAACCTGATGCCTGATGTTTTTGTCATAAAGCAATACTTTTTTTACGTTTGTTAGAGATTAACTTAAAGAGAGAGAAATGTGGGCTCTACATCCCAAGGCCAGGCCTGTGACTGAGCCCATACTAGTCCCCTTTACCTCTGGATGACAGAGCCCACATTTTGGCATATACAACATTAGCAGTATTGTTATAGATATATAAAACAACAGCATTACTGCTGTAATCACAGTAGACCTTATGCACTGTACCGTACTAACCAAGCACACCATTCATTCACACTAACTATAATCCCAACTACCTGCTGAAGATATCAAGATTTAGCCTAAACCTACAAGTGGGGCCATTACGCCACCGGTCACTACAACATGTGACCACCCAACTACAATAATATATATATATATTTGTGTGTATATATATATATATAAATATATATATATATATGTATAATTGAATGCTGCATGCATGTCAGCGTTGTTACACTTATTCTTGTTATGATTCATTAAACCAATTTAAGTGATTTGATCAAATTATTTTTCTGTTGACAGTGATTCACTGTGAGGAACCAACTGACATGAAAAATGCCACAATATCTTACAATGGGAGAATATTTGAAGAGACGGCCAACTACACATGTCAAGTTGGGTTCAAGTTCCCAAATGGGGCCAGTTTTCTCGTGACATCATGCAACGACTCTGGAAACTGGACGGGGCCCAAAGAGACATGTGAAGGTTAGGACAGTTGTGATTACTAACAAAAATACCTGTCACCTGACAGGATGCCTTGGTAGTTGACAGTCGTGATAGTAATATTTACCAAATGTTAGAAAACACACAGCATTGTTACATAAACACCATAATGCGCTCACAGATACTTTAGTTTGTCCAAAATGACGATGGTCGGAGAGAATGTGAAGTTCACGTCCATTGATAGGCCCTAGTCATGATAGTGTAGAATTGTCAAAGCATGAGGGTATAAGCATCATTGTGTCAACATCTACATCATGTTGCCAAGTCCAAGACATACGGGCCATTTTACCAAAGTATTTGTCATGTGTGCATGGTTTTGACGATCGTTTCCTCGATTATAGTTAGATAAATAAATTAGTGTACTTCATTCACCTAGGAATGAGTTTGCTGTGATATACAGTGCTATCTAAATATTGTTAATAAATGTTGTTTCTATTTTATATATAATTATTTTAATTGTGTTGATGTATTTTTCTACAGTTGTCAACTGCAGCAATCCTACAGATCTGGCAAATGCTAACGTAATATTTGAAGAGACAACTTTTGGACACAGTGCAAAGTACACCTGTGATAGAGGTTACTGGTTCAACAGAGATCAACGTCAAATTGTCACAACGTGTGAGGACAATGGAAACTGGACCCACATGGAGGAGACATGCAAAGGTCTGTGTTTGGATTGATAAGATTTATTCCTTGATATCCTCTCTGTACTACAGATATCAGTAAAACAAAAACATAAAATTTCCAGTATTGTAAGTGCATCTTCTCCGAGATGCCAAGATCCACTCAGCTCTTATTTAAAGAGAAACAAAAGGCAATTGTGTGGATCTATATACGTAAAAGATTTAATACAATCTAACCATTTGCAAGTACAATCAACAGTATCACTCTTGTGGTTTACTCTGAATTTATTTTCAAAGTGGGAGATTCTAGTGAAATCTCACCCGGCGGATGACATATTGAGACACGCCCCTGATGCTTGACCAATAAGCACCTAGTGCTTCTTTCACCATGATGCTGTAGTTACATGTTGAATGTCCCTGTTTCCTCAATAAGTATATGAATATTCCAGCTCATATGTTGGTTTCTAGTATTCCCTGTGATTCAGAGTTAACTTGTAACAAGTGATATAATCCCACATATTGCACTATGCGGACGTAACATTTTTAGTAGCTACTTTGTTCTTCCAATCGTTATTCAAAAATTCTAAGTTAATGCGACATTGTTCAATAAAATACACGATTAAGGATGTGATGAATAATTTATATTCAAAAATAACTTGACTACCACATCAAAAGCAGTTTGACTAGGCACCAGCCGTTAACATAATGAAATCGATAGACAATTTTTTAGCACCAGACTTGTGTGGAAAACGGACCTGTGGACCATGTGTTTGTATATTTGATGTCGATTTATGTAACTCAGAATAACTGGAGAATATATGAAGAACATTGTGAACAGTTGATGGATCCAGTACGTCACCGTTTGTGTGTCACAATCAGAATTATGCACTTAACCTCCATCAAGCTTTGCCACTCCAACAATGTTACCATAAGTAGTAAATTCGGCCATCTTTGAGCATTGACTACTACAACAATTAAAACTCATTGATAAAAATACCACAGGAAGAAGAACCATTCACCTTTCCAATGATACCTTCCTTTCCCCTGTCAGTTGATAGGGACAGAAACAAAACATTTTTAAAAGAGCGATACCGAATCAGGCCGAAATTCGGCCGATACCAGTTTTGCACTGATCGCACAGTCCAAATTCGGCCCAGTGGCCACCTGTAGGGTTAAACAATATTCCTTGCCTGATGTTTTTGTCATAAAGAAAAACATTTGGAACCAGAATTTTATCAAAATATACTCCATGTGTTCGGCATCCATTATATGTATGTATATTTGTATATCTATACATTTATATGTATAACTGAATGCTGCATGCATGTAAGCATTGTTACACGCATGCTTGTTATGATTCATTAATAAATTTAAGTGATTTGATCAAATAATTTTTGTTGTTGACAGTGATTGACTGTGAGGAACCAACTGACATAAAAAACGCCACAATATTTTACAATGGGACAACATTTGAAGAGACGGTCAACTACACATGTCAAGTTGGGTTCAAGTTCCCAAATGGGGCCAGTTTTCTCGTGACATCATGCAGCGACTCTGGAAACTGGACGGGGCCCAAAGAGACATGTGAAGGTTAGGACAGTTGTGATTACTAACAAAAATACCTGTCACCTGACAGGATGCCTTGGTAGTTGACAGTCGTGATAGTAATATTTACCAAATGTTAGAAAACACACAGCATTGTTACATAAACACCATAATGCGCTCACAGATACTTTAGTTTGTCCAAAATGACGATGGTCGGAGAGAATGTGAAGTTCACGTAGATTGATAGGCCCTAGTCATGATAGTGTAGAATTGTCAAAGCATGAGGGTATAAGCATCATTGTGTCAACATCTACATCATGTTGCCAAGTCCAAGACATACGGGCCATTTTACCAAAGTATTTGTCATGTGTGCATGGTTTTGACGATCGTTTCCTCGATTATAGTTAGATAAATAAGTTAGTGTACTTCATTCACCTAGGAATGTGTTTGCTGTGATATACAGTGCTATCTAAATGTTGTTAATAAATGTTGTTTCTATTTTATATATAATTATTTTAATTGTATTGATGTATTTTTCTACAGTTGTCAACTGCAGCAATCCTACTGATCTGGCAAATGCTAACGTAACATTTGAAGGGACAACTCTTGGACACAAAGCAGAATACACCTGTGATAGAAGTTACTGGTTCAACAGAGATCAACGTCAAATTGTCACAACGTGTGAGGACAATGGAAACTGGACATACATGGAGGAGACATGTCAAGGTCTGTGTTTGCATTGATAAGATTTATTCCTTGATATCTTCTCTGTATTACAGATATCAATATACCAAAAACAAAAAAATTTAGTATTGTAAATGCATCTTCTCCGAGATGCCAAGATCCACTCAGCTCTTATTTAAAGAGAAACAAAAGCCAGTTGTGTGGATCTATATACGTAAAAGATTTAATACAATCTAACCATTTGCAAGTACAATCAACAGTATCACTCTTGTGGTTTATCTTAATTTATTTTTAAAGTGGGAGATTCTAGTGAAATCTCACCTGGCGGATGACATATTGAGACACGCCCCTGATGCTTGACCAATAAGCACCTAGTGCTTCTTTCACCATGATGCTGTGTTTACATGTTGAATGTCCCTGTTTCCTCAATAAGTATATGAATATTCCAGCTGATATGTTGGTTTCTAGTATTCCCTGTGATTCAGAGTTAACTTGTAACAAGTGATATAATCCCACACATTGCACTATGCGGACGTAACATTTTTAGTAGCTACTTTGTTCTTCCAATCGTTATTCAAAAATTCTAAGTTAATGCGACATTGTTCAATAAAATACATGATTAAGGATAATAATAATAAATAACTTCTTAAGCGCCAATATCCTCAGACAATCCGAGCTCAGTGGCGCACCAAAACCAAAGGATTAAGCATTCTCGTACTCGTGTGCTAGGCGAAATTCGTCAACAAATGGATGGATGTGCTAGGAAGCTAGGGAGGATAAGTGATATTGAAAAGATAGGTTTTGAGGTGACGACGAAATGTAACAATATTTTCTGCTGATTTAATATTAACGGGAAGCGAATTCCATATAGTTGGCGCGGCAACTGAAAAAGCTCGAGTTCCAGCCTTTGTCTTAACTCTAGGAACAGATAGCAACTTCGAACTAGACGACCGAAGTTGTCTGGCTTGTCTGGCTGGTGTGAGCATTGAGTGTAAATAACTAGGTTGTTTGGATGAAAGGGCTTGGTAGGTGATTGTGCAGATCTTAAACATAATGCGATATCGCACGGGGAGCCAATGCAGTGATTTTAGAAGTGGCACTGAGCAGGAAAATCGAGGAGATTGTGTGACTACCCTTGCTAAACAATTCTGGACGCGTTGTAGTTTTGCAATATCCTTGATAGCAATATTATGAAGGAGGGAATTGCAATAATCTAATCCGCTGCTAACAAGAGCTGTTGCGATAGTTTTAGCGACAGAAAGCGACATATGTCGGCGAATGCGGCAAAGATCACGGATATGATAAAAATAGCAACGGCACGTTTGGGATATGTGTTGTCTGAAATTGAAGTCGCAAACAAAGGTCACTCCTAGATTCCGTACTGATGCTGCTGGTGTGATAGTTTGACTCAGGATGCATGTTGGAAAAAAGTCATTTAGTTTACCTCGCTGCATTGGAGTACCAATGATGAGGAATTCAGTTTTGTCTGCATTTAACTTTAATTTACTATCGGGTCATCCATGAAAAAACATCTTGGAGACAATCGTTGAGTCGGTTTAGAAAATGACTTGTATCGGGCGTGGCCAAGGAAATGTAGATCTGTGTGTCATCTGCATAAAGGTGATGATCCAAGTTATGACTTTGGATTACAGAGCTGAGTGGCGTAGTGTAGAGAGTGAAAAGCAAAGGCCCAAGAACGGAACCCTGGGGAATGCCACATGAAGTGGGGAGTGAGGTTGAAAAGTAATTATCTATCTTTATACATTGATGTCTATTGGTTAGATATGAAGAAAACCAGGTCAGAGCTGTGCCAGATATGCCATACCACATTAATAAACGTTTGACAAGTGTTGTGATCAATGGTATAAAAGGCGGCAGACAGATCAAGCAAGGTAAGTGCAGTTACTTTGCCTTTATCAATGTTTAATATAACATCATTGTGTACTTTTAGGAGAGCAGTCTCTGTAGAATGAAATTGTTTGTATGCTGATTGGAGCACACTGGATAAACAAGTTGAGCTGATATGACGCCTTAGACGGCTTGCTACGACTTTCTCAAGTATCTTAGAAATAAAGCTAAGATTAGAAATTGGCCTATAATTTTTGAAATCATCTTTTGGCAGAGAAGTCTTCTTGAGAACAGGATTTACATGTGCGTGTTTAAAATCATCTGGGAATTTACCCGAACTTAGTGATAAATTTATGATATTCGTTATTGTACCAAGTAAAGAGTCAAGACATGCTTTTAGTAGTATGGTTGGTAATGGATCGAGATCGCATGACTTATTTGGGGAGGACATTATTATTTTCCTCACTTCATCAACTGTGGCTGGCTCAAACAATACAAGTGGAGAATTTACTTGTGGGGAGTCCACATTTACAGTACTTAAAGTGTGACATGGAAAAGCAGAACGTATAAGACTTATTTTATCTTTGAAATGACTAGAAAACGAGTCACACAGAGATTTGACTGACACATGACTAGGTAGAGATGGAGGCGGCCGTCTATGTAAAATATGATTTATGCAGTTCCATAGCTGACGTGGGTTATCAGAGTTACTCGAGACCATGTTTGTGTAATAATTTGATTTAGCTTTGGCCATTTGTCTGTTGCAGTAGTGACACTGTTTAGAATATCGTGATCTGTCCAAAGGCGAGCGTGATTTGCACCATACACGTTCAAGATAGCGCCGGCGCTTTTTAGATTGTAGAATTTCAGGAGTCATCCATGGAGCATGTGGCTTTTGGGACACAGATTTAGATCTCAGGGGTGCATGTTTATTAAGTAAATGTTTGAGTACTTGACAGTACTGTCGACACAGATCTGACAGATGTTCTTTGGGTTTACTGATGAGGTCGGATTTAAGGATGTCTGTCATTAATGCGGCAATGTCAATCTTATGGATCGGTCGGTAAAACACTTTGTTTTTGGACTCTACGGGAATTCTAGGAACTTTGAGATCAGCAATGACAGTGTGGTGGTCTGATAAACCATCTGAAGCAGTAGGTGTCTGAATATTGTTAAAATCTGAGCGGGTGATTAAGAGATCGAGCCAGTGGCCATGTATGTGTGTTGAGAAGGTAACGTGTTGTTTCATGTCATAGGATGCCAGAATGTCATTAAATGTACTTGTTGTTGATGAAGATGTGTCCAGATGAAGATTAAAATCACCAAGTATATAAAATTCTGAATAAATAGTTGCCTGATTTTCAAGTAAATCCTGGAATTCTTCAAAGAAATGGGCAGGGTGTCCTGGAGGGCGATAAATGCACACAAAATAAGCAGAGAAAGATGAATTGGAAATTTCGACACAGATGGCCTCAAAGCTGGAGTAATCAGGGTTTGAATGCAAATTAACTTTGAACTATTTTGAGACGAGAAATCCAACACCACCACCTCGTCCAACTGAATGTGGGCGATGATGGAAGGTGAAACTGGAAGGAGAAATGTCAGCAATGCATGCAGCTGTGTCATGTGGTCTGAGCCAGGTCTTGGAAGTTAATAAATCGGTAAGCGAGGCTGTTTTGTCTCGAATAGATCGAACATTAGTGGTGGCTACTCGAATATTGCACCTGATAGCAGGTCCAGGATTAAGACTTACATCTCCTGCTAGTAGTAAAATAATTGCCAATTTAAACGTTGGCTTAGAGCGGGGGGTTGGCAGTAACTTTCTATTAAAGCAAAGATTAAGACATGGCAAACTGTGAAGATGTGACAAGGAATGTTGTGTTCTAATGTTCTAAAAATCGTGACCTCTCGAAGCAGCAGAACAGAATAAAAATAAAACACACAATAAAAATGCTGGTGACATTGTCTTTCTTTTATACCATCGCACTCAGATGTGATGAATAGTTTATATTCAAAAATAACTTTACTTCCACATAAAAAGCACTTTGACTAGACACCAGCCGTTAACATAATGAAATCGATAGAGCAATTTTTTAGCACCAGACTTGTGTGGAAAACGGACCTGTGGCCCATGTGTTTGTATATTTGATGTTGATTTATGTAACTCAGAATAACTGGAGAATATATGCAGAACATTGTGAACAGTTGATGGATCCAGTACGTCACCGTTTGCGTGTCACAATCAGAATTATGCACTTAACCTCCATCAAGCTTTGCCACACCAACAATGTTACCATAAGTAATAAAATCGACCATCTTTGAGCATCGACTACTACAACAATTAAAACTCATTGACAAAAATACGACAGGAAGAAGAACCATTCAGCTTTCTAATGATACCTTGCGTTGTTACATAAACACCATAATGCACTGGCAGATACTCGTACTTTGTTCAAAATGATGATGGTTTTTAGTAGGTACTGTGTCAAAACAAATTTGGCGACACAAACTAGAATAATATTCTCAGTTTGGTGAATTGGGAAGAGTAGGTTTTTTTTATCACAATGGTGCTGTGACCATGCAATTAAAATTATGTGTTTTCAGCAAGGTTATTCTAGTAAACTGCTGGCATGATATTTTTGATTGTAGTTGCAAATGGTTAGTTTTTAGTCACTCTTAGATGGATAGGCTCTAAAAGATGCCTTTTGTTCCCTTTTAATTTTATTTATGTTACATTGTTTTTTATACGCATGGCTTTTCTCAAGGACATGTTTCAACTAGTACAATCATCTATGTTAATACACTAATTTATTCCTACGTAATCGGACACCAATTAGTATTGGAACTGCATAAATCATATTTTACATAGACGGCCGCCTCCAACTCTACCTAGTCATGTGTCAGTCAAATCTCTGTGTGACTCGTTTTCTAGTCATTTCAAAGATAAAATAAGTCTTATATGTTCTGCTTTTCCATGTCACACTTTAAGTACTGTAAATGTGGACTCCCGACAAGTAAATTCTGCACTTGTATTGTTTGAGCCAGCCACAGTTGATGAAGTGAGGAAAATAATGTCCTCCCCAAATAAGTCATGCGATCTCGATCCATTACCAACCATACTACTAAAAGCATGTCTTGACTCTTTACTTGGTACAATAACGAATATCATAAATTTATCACTAAGTTCGGGTAAATTCCCAGATGATTTTAAACACGCACATGTAAATCCTGTTCTCAAGAAGACTTCTCTGCCAAAAGATGATTTCAAAAATTATAGGCCAATTTCTAATCTTAGCTTTATTTCTAAGATACTTGAGAAAGTCGTAGCAAGCCGTCTAAGGCGTCATATTAGCTCAACTTGTTTATCCAGTGTGCTCCAATCAGCATACAAACAATTTCATTCTACTGAGACTGCTCTCCTAAAAGTACACAATGATGTTATATTAAACATTGATAAAGGCAAAGTAACTGCACTTACCTTGCTTGATCTGTCTGCCGCCTTTTATACCATTGATCACAACACTCTTGTCAAACGTTTATCATTGTGGTATGGCATATCTGGCACAGCTCTGACCTGGTTTTCTTCATATCTAACCAATAGACATCAATGTATAAAGATAGATAATTACTTTTCAACCTCACTCCCCACTTCATGTGGCATTCCCCAGGGTTCCGTTCTTGGGCCTTTGCTTTTCACTCTACACTACGCCACTCAGCTCTGTAATCCAAAGTCATAACTTGGATCATCACCTTTATGCAGATGACACACAGATCTACATTTCCTTGGCCACGTCCGATACAAGTCATTCTCTAAACCGACTCAACGATTGTCTCCAAGATGTTTTTTCATGGATGACCGATAGTAAATTAAAGTTAAATGCAGACAAAACTGAATTCCTCATCATTGGTACTCCAATGCAGCGAGATAAACTAAATGACTTTTTTCCAACATGCATCCTGAATCAAACTATCACACCAGCAGCATCAGTACGGAATCTAGGAGTGACCTTTGATTGCGACTTCAATTTCAGACAACACATATCCCAAACGTGCCGTTGCTGTTTTTATCATATCTGTGATCTTCGCCGCATTCGCCGACATATGTCGCTTTCTGTCACTAAAACTATCGCAACAGCTCTTGTTAGCAGCGGATTAGATTATTGCAATTCCCTCCTTCATAATATTGCTATCAAGGATATTGCAAAACTACAACGCGTCCAGAATTGTTTAGCAAGGGTAGTCACACAATCTCCTCGATTCTCCCGCTCAGTGCCACTTCTAAAATCACTGCATTGGCTCCCCGTGCGATATCGCATTATGTTTAAGATCTGCACAATCACCTACCAAGCCCTTTCATCCAAACAACCTAGTTATTTACACTCAATGCTCACACCAGCCAGACAAGCCAGACAACTTCGGTCGTCTAGTTCGAAGTTGCTATCTGTTCCTAGAGTTAAGACAAAGGCTGGAACTCGAGCTTTTTCAGTTGCCGCGCCAACTATATGGAATTCGCTTCCCGTTAATGTTAAATTAGCAGAAAATATTGCTACATTTCGTCGTCACCTCAAAACCTATCTTCAATATCGCCTATCCTCCCTAGCTTCCTAGCACATCCATCCATTTGTTGACGAATTTCGCCTAGCACACGAGTACGAGAATGCTTAATCCTTTGGTTTTGGTGCGCCAATGAGCTCGGCTTGTCTGAGGATATTGGCGCTTAAGAAGTTATTTTTTTTATTATTATTAAAATAAGTAGTATAATTGCTGTAATTTCAATATAAAAGTATCGTATTTTATTCAAAGTTTTCTATTTGAATACAACAAGTTAACTTTGTCATTGACTGTTAGTAATAATTATAATGTTTCCAGCTGTGTGTTGTAAATTTAGAAGTTCGTTGTATGATTATTGGCTATTCACTGGCGCTGTCTTTCCCACGGTGATGCTCTACAGAGGTAAACACTTGGACATGTCTGGCCATCCATGCACTTTGACAGCTGTAATTAACACAATGTAACTTATTGGATATTGTGAAACAAGCATCCCTTTGAAGTGCTAACCAATGACGTTAACTGCCAACAACAGCTACACTGTAGCAACACAATATGTTAAAACTGAGTATATCTACTTTTGATGATTAAATTAGTAACTTCCTGGATTCCATGAACCATGAACTGGGTTTGTCGCTGTATCTAATTCAGAGAAAGGTTTGATTGGCAACATTGTGGACCAGGGAGCGGGGAGGGATGTGACCGGGGGGATGTGCGATGGGGGGTCATTACGGAAATTGTTTTTGTTAGGTAGGCAGCCCTGGACAGGTGAGAATTTAATTATTTTTTGGTGTCCGAATATATAAAGTCATTATTACATAATTATTTTTACGCGGGACAACACTACCAAATAAAGTTGTGACTCGGAAACGTGGCTAGTTTGCTGATAACACAAGTCAGATGTACGTTTGTATAAGAGCTTAATAATAAGCCAACTATATGTATAACTAGATTACATAACTACAAGAATATACAATGTCATCATCTAGTCATACATGTCATAACAAATACACAAAACTGACAGCAAAGGTAGGGGAACCGACCACACCAGGGCAATTCTGTAATTATTACTATTTCAGAATGGCTCCCCCAACCCACAGGATTCCGTGTCACTAAGTAAAATTACATTAGTTACATTCAGATGTAACTAACTATTCATCAAAACACTACCTATCATGCCCCACCTCAGTAGAAAGCATGTATGTTACCTACTAATCCTACAATCTTTCATGTAAGAACATTTGTACAGTACAATAACAGATTAGTCCGCATGTGTTTGCAATTAGCGTGAACTCATATAATCCATGTGCCTGTGAACACCATTATTGCTGCTTAGCATGTCCCACCTAAGCAGAAAGCAGCCATCCTATACATGAAAACCACATGAAAATTATGTACTTGCACCTTAAGTGCTAGACATCATTGCTGTATAATATCCATCAAGTGTGTAAACAAAAATGTTATGCTACATGGAATGCCCCACCTCAGCAGAAAGCACACACATCACGCCTTGATAATGCTTGATGTATAGTTGATGTATTTTCCTACAGTTGTTGACTGTGGCAATCCACCAAATCTAACGAATGCCAACATAACGTTCAAAGAGACTACATATGGACACACTGCAAATTACACCTGTGATAAAGGTCGTTGGTTCAACAGAGATCAACGTCAAATTGTCACAACATGTGAGGACAGTGGAAACTGGACACGCCTGAACAACTCTTGTCAAGGTGTGTGTTTGCATTCATAAGATTCATTCCTCGATATGCCCACTTTATCACAAATATCAGTAATGCAAAAAAGTATATGCATAAAAAAACCACTGCTAGCTGGCTCACCTGCAAGACTTGACCGATTTGTGCAGTAGATGTTACTTCAATTTCCCCTATTCGAAGGAAGACGTGAAAGGCTAGTAAATACATGGCTGAAGTCAAAATGTTGTTATAATAACAACATGAGATGTGTGGTGTAGAACACACCAACTTGTGCAAGACCGATTTTGTGACTGGTGCCCGCTGATCACCTGACGACCTAAATTTTGCAGCCCCGTGTAATAATTTTCGTTTTGCTATAAAAGAAATTGGTGCTGGTGTTTTAGCTGGAAACCAGTGTATGACGTGAAGCTCAGATTGACAGAATTTGTGAAACATTGTAACACATTTTTGATAAGCCTTTCCGGTGAGATCAGACAAGTGATACAGTCAACTTACGGATAAGTGACATCAGTTGTTTGTCTTTACTCGTTTGGTTGTTGATGACATGGACCACCGCTTCATTGTCACATAGCACAAGCAGTCTCCTATCTTTCAGAACTTGCGGCCACAAGTACAAGGCAAGTACAATAGGAAATAATTCCTTTATGGCAATATTGAAGTTCTGCCATGACAAAGGCCAACGACCTTGAAACCATTGGTCTTTTAATAGACCAATAAACCCCAAACCCGAAGCATCCATGAATAATTCAACTTTTCTGAAGATAGCCAGTGATCATTAATGAGTGATGACCCATTAAAATTCTCCAGAAAAACAGACCAAGCAGCTAAGTCAAGCCGTGGTAAAATGGTCTGCCGGAAATTGTAACTTTACAGAATTGTATGTAAAGTTCCAAGGAGACTTTGTAGTTCTCGCAAAGTAATCTTTTTACGGTGACTGAAGGACTTGACTAATTTAATCGCTGCTTCAAGTTTGTCTTGTGGAAGCCTAGCCTCCATTTTCAGAGTGTTTACTTCCATACCATGAACAACCACACAAGTAGATGGCCACACAGTTTTGCTATGCTTCACCGGAATTGACGACCAATTAGCCATAGAAAAAAATTGCTGCAGATAGAAGTTGCAAATCGACTGAGATGGCGAGAGAAAAACGTAATCGTCCAGGATGTGAGACATATGCATAACATTACATTTTTTGTAGAACTGTACTGCAAGGCATAGCTAAATTGCTCAAAAAATTTGCACGAAATGGAGCAACCCATTGGAAGGCATTAATCGTAATTATACTGACCTTCAAATGAAAAAGCAAGCTGATAATAATCTCTAGGATGAACCGGAATAATCCGAAATGCAGATTCAATATCAGCTATGGCAATAAAACAACCACGACCCACTGATGTCAGCAATGAAACAAAGTAGTCATAATCCTCATATGTTACAGAACAACACTCTTTGGGATTCCAAAATTAACTGAATTTCCCTTTGGGAATGATAAGTCGTGAATTATCCGAAACTTGCCTTGCTCTGCCTTTGGAATAAGTCCTAATGGTAATATAACCAAGTTAAAAATTGGGAGTAATTTGAAGGCGCCTGCAATACGACCTAGAGTATATTCTTTGATAATCATATCCCTTACCCCTGAAAGGTTTGCTAGGAGAGATGGGTGGTTGCATGGTACTGCCCTATGACTTAGATCGCTTTGAAAAGAAAGTGGAAATCCATGGGTAAATCCTTAGCAAATTTCTTCTGTCAAGGCTGGTTCATACCAACTTTCTTGTAGAAGCTGCCAGAGCCGGGCGGCGTGGACTGGTGGTGGGAGGTTGGATGACTGGGAAAGCAGGCCGTTTGACGAGTGTGGCAGGGTGATGGAAGGGGGTGGCAGAGCATTTAAATGGGGGGGGCCAGATGACAACCTTGGCACTGCGGCATTGCATGCTGTCCATTGCATGATGGGTATCGGTGTGCAAAGGTACATTTTTGATTGGTGTAATGCCCATCACTGCAGTAGGCTAAGCAGTTGCCTGTGGGAAAGGGCTGTCGTCTGGCTATGGTCTTGCTAACCGAATGGAGGAGTTCCCGGTGTAATGCACACCACAGCATGTTGAAGTGTGTCCTCAACTTCCTACCCAACTTCCCTGTCAAAGGCAAGAAAAACCTTGGGGGTGAATCGTAAGCCATGGTACGGATGATCTGCATGTATTTCACGATAGCCTGTGTCTCTGATGGGCAGTGCTCTGTATAGATGACCATTGCTTGATATTGGCAATTTTCTTTATGACCTGTGGCTGTGTTTGTTCAAAGGTGAGACTGGTAGACATATATGTCATTTCATGTGCTGCTTCAAAAATCAGTAAAGCCAAGTCAGTATACTGGTTGGACCAAATTCTTTCTTTAATCTTATGGTCCATCAGCTAGGCTACCAAGCGGTACTGCTGCAAATGCCCGCATGTTACAGGAGTATTGAATTCCTCATCTAGATTACCCATGATCAACTCAGCGACCATCATGGCTGACCCAGCCGCTGCTGTTGCTGCTAACAAGGCCGCTTCTGGTGTTGCTAATTCGAGAATGAATATAATATACCTTTTCAACCCTGGAAATTTTAAAAGGGAGGTTGACGCTGGGATTGGAAGAGCTAGTCGCATATTTCGGTCAGCCTCTCATAATTTATTAAGCTTACAGTATACTCCAGACCAATGCATCTATTCTGGAGAATTTTTTTATATATTTTTTATAAATACTCCAGAATAGAAACATTGGTTTTGTTGCCCACATAAATGCCATTTGAGTTTCATTCAAAAGGTGTTTTAATTAGTTTGATGCATTTTCTGTAGCTGTTGACTGTGGTTTGCCACCAACTCTTCTGAATGCCAACGTAACATTCGAGGGAACAACATTTGGACACACTACAAACTACACCTGTAATAAAGGTCACAGGCTTGACAGTGGTAAACCTCAGGTGGTCATTGAGTGTGAGGACTCTGGAAACTGGACTGACAATAACGACACTTGTAAAGGTCTGTTCTCATTCATGAGTGTGGTTGTTTGATATGCTGCCAACACTAGAGACCAGGAGATTGAGAGGAGATCAGATAGAAGTTTTTTAAATATTGAATGGTTATGAAAATATTGATAGAAATATTTTTTCTCAGTCAAGAAAGATGGAAGAACTAGGGGACATGAAGTTACATTAGTAAAGGAGCAGTGTAGATTAGATATAAGAAAGTTCTCATTTTCAAAAAGGACTAAATGATTGGAACAGATTATCTGCTGATTGTGTGGGTGCTAGTAGCACGAATATGTTTAAAAATAAAATTGACACGTACCTCAGAAGGGCAGGATACACATAGATAAAAAGGGTTGGACTCTCAATAAGCCAAAAGGCTTCCTTGTCCACCTGCCATCTAGAGTTAATTATCTGGGTGGCAATTTTGTAAAATTTTGTTAAATCAGAGAAGTCGAGATGGTGTTCAATTGAACAGGTCTGTCAGGGAGTAAAGTGTAAAGTGCTTTGAGCAGTCCTATGGACTGGATACAGCGCTATATAACAAAATAACCTTTTTTATCATTTCTATCACTTATTCAAGAACGACGTACATATAGGACATTAATACATATTATTGGCATGCACATTATGTATAATGTTCATGGATCTAGCAAATTTACATGTGCATATGCACACACTTATGCACTAAAACACGCACACTCCCAACACATGCATTCAACACAGACATTCAAACAAACATGCACGCACATAAAGGCACACATGTACACACTCACTCGAAAGACCTGCAGTTGAACAAAATACTGAAGGACCATCTAATGATAATAAGATAGATAAACGATAATGAAATTCTATGTGAAATTTTACACTTTATGTCAGTGTTTTGTGCAGAATCATAAATAATAATAAAAAAATTACAGTTCTAGGTAATCAGAAAGGAGGACATTCAATTGGCCAACCAACACGTGCAGGACCTTCCATTGAACAACAGACAACTGAAGGACCTTCACTTGAACCGGTTACTGAAGGACCTTCTGAACAACAACCAAGTAAACGACCTACCACTACGGAAAAGCCCTTCATAATCAAATTCCATGGTAAAGTTCACTTTGTTTCATTTCATATAAGACATTTTGATTATCAGATCACATTACAACTTTTTTCAGAAAGTGTACGGTTTCTGTTGAAAAGGAAATATTAGAATATGATTTTTACTCTTGTGCAGTAACTGCAGCATGGCTGAATGCTTCACAGAGAAGTTAAAAAAAGTTGCAAAGCTCTCTGCAATCCTAAAGACTGGATACTGCGCTATATAAAACTTTTCACCTATTGCTTCAGATTTAGGTGTTCTAGTGTGGTTATGTACTTGGTTTCACCATATACTAGTTGGGTTGTAGAGAGGGTTGCGTGCCGTCGCTTCCGTCTAGGGGATCACATGGATGTCAAGGGTACAGGGATCAACATTGGTGACACAGTCACCCTGACATGTCACATCGACTACGAGATGCCAGAAGGCGGCAAGACACGCACCGTTCTCTGTCAGAGCGATGGTCGCTGGAGTGCCAAACCTCAGTGTAAACGTGGGTCATATCTCAATAATTTCTAATTTACAAGTATTATCATTAAGACAATCAGACATGAATTAAAATGTCGAAGCAACTTCTCCAAAAACTACCTAAGTCAGCATTTTTAAAATTATCAGTCTGCCATGGTTATTTTCAGGCAAATTTAGTATTAGAGCATAAACCAGGAAAAAAGTAGGAAACATACAGATTTTTTCTAAATTCGTATGAAAACAGAAAAATATAATTTCCAGGCAAATTTAGCAGTATGTTACATTCTTTTAATTTTAAAGACATTATGCACTGGAAATTAAGTAAGGATTACAGTTATTAAAAATATGACAACTTGTTATGAGCCTGTCCTTTTAACCACATTGTTGTCAGACAGTTATTTTGAAACAACAAACTCCAGATATAAATTGAACAAGGAAGCCATTAGCTTCCCAGTTATCCAAACTTATTAAACTGAAAACAATTGTTTTGTGCCATCACTGAAATGTTTGTGGATAATTCTTTGTATCTTGATTATAATTTATTATCATACTTCAACTTAAAAAAATTAATTATAAATACAATCATGTTAGAGCATAAATCTGGAAAAAAGTAGGAAACACAGATTTTTTCTAAATTTGTGTGAAAACAGAAAAATATAATTACAGGTGTCTAAAAAGGTATGGTATAAAAATAATAAATGTTGTCGATTTTTAGGGTGTCAAAACAGTGACTCTGAAATCATATCATATGTATAACATGGTAATTTGTTTTCTGTGTTGTGACAGCAATGACCTGTGGTGACGTTCCACGCTTGGCGAATGCTGTCCCCAACACCCGAGTGACACGAATTGGCACGATGGTAAAATACACTTGCAAAGGAGATCTTCTCTTTCCCAGTGGCATAAACTTTGCGGAGATGCAGTGTACAGGCCAACGTGTGTGGTATCCACAGCTCGAAGGATGTCAAGGTAAAATGTAACTTCCAAATTATAGTGTTCGGTGGCATTTCTGTTCATCTTTGTTGATGAACTTATTTGGTTGATTCTTTGTTACTCCGAAGAATACATAATTTCCTAATGATCTACATGACTGTAAATGGAATCCACAGTTCAAATAAAAGTCTAATAGAATTCTGAATAATAGTTGAAGTTTCCTAACAGTTTAAATTATATATACAGTCAATTAACTTTTAAATGTGTATTTCTGTTGAAATCTTTAATAAGAAATTGCCTTTTGTTGTAAGATTGGGTAACTAGTGAAATTGTGACTAAACTAACAAGACAAGTGAAAAAATTATATGTGGAGGCTGGTTTTACGTGGCTTGAGGAAAGATAGAAATATGACACGTATTTCATGTCGCAAAAATACGCAGCTACAATCAGCCAGGTGTTGGGAGGTCAGAGATCACTTGTAGAACAGCGATTGTGTGGTTTTCCAGATGCCACTTTTTTTACATTTTGCCTCAAAATTTGATGTATGTTTGATAATGTTATAAAACAGTAAAATAATCATGTTGCAGCAAAATAATTATACATCAAAATGTTAGTTATTATACAATGCTGTATCCAGTCTTTAGGACTGCTCAAAGCACGTTACTCCCAGGCAGACCTGTTCATTCAAACACCTTCTCGCTTTCTCTGGAAAACATTCAGCCACACTGCAATTAATGTGTTGGACTGTTTGTACACAAATATCGACAAGTGTCTATAACCAGGTACTCTTTCATACAGGTTAGTAAACTTGAGCAACGTCAAGTGAATGAACTTGCCCAAGGTTAGAAACTGCAGCAGAAGGATTCAAACCCAGAATGTCTCTATTGAAAATCTGACAATCAAATGACTATGACACTGTGCCCCAGAACATCAGTTGACAGGGCAGCATTAGTTTGATTGTGCATGTTTTGTTTGTTGTCAGAAGGGTGTCCACCCGTGCCCTATCTGGACCACGCACTCGTTGATGGACCCTACACCTCCCTCATTGATTCCGTCGTCATCCTACAGTGTCTCCCTGGACATCGCTTCCCATCAGGCCTCACACGTACAGAACTGCGTTGTCTCCCAAGTCAAGAATGGGAGAACGTGGAAGACTGCAAAGGTTAACTCTTATTATTTTTATTTGTTCAACCAATGCTGTCTGCATGTTCTTTATGTTTTATATAATATATATGTTCCTAATACTACAGTAAAAATGTTGAAGGTATGCTGCCCACCAAATTGCATTTAAAAATAACATTGTTCGAAATTTTAATGTTGCACCTGTGAAATGTTCATATTGTGAACAAAACATTCAATTTTTAAACACTCTGTTGGTAACATTGCAGAGACTGGTAGGCCCAGTCACCAATCGTTCTTTTTAATGTGTTTCTCAAAGATATTACTAGGGTTTATGCTGCCTGTTGGTGCTTTTTGAGATCATTGTTAAAACTGGAACACTCTGTCTCCCTCCTTCCCACCCTTCCTTCCTCCCTCCCTCCCTCCCTCTCCCTCTCTCTCTCCACTCCTCTTCTGTCTCTCTCCCCCTGTTTCATCTTCTCCCTCACTCCTCTCTTAGTTTATGATGGACTTTTTTTTATAAATGTAGGATGGATTTGATGAGCATCTTGTTGAAATTATTTTTAAACCTTTGATTACTTATTTGCTTTATGGTGGATTTTTCGTGTTAATCTTAGTGAAATGAGCCCCTGGTTCACAATACATATAAGACAGGTCTATATAATGGACAAATTATGGGTGTAATTTGGCTGTACATTATATACAATTTCCACTGCAAGTGTATATATACACATAGACATGAATACACACATCCATGCATTATAAATAACCAAGTGGTTGTTACTTGTTTGTGCCAGTTGATCAATGTCCAGCATTGTCCCTCCCTACCCACACCAAGGCCAGTACCAAACTGGTTGCCTACGGAACAGTGGTGCAAGTCAAATGTGACATCGGCTACCAGTTTGTGAATGGAACTTCGAGTATGGCCGTAAGATGCATGGCCAACAACCAGTGGAACTCAACACTGCCTGAGTGTAAAGGTAGTATATATCTGCTGTTAACAATGAGTAATATTTTACTTATTTCACAACCAATTTATCTCCTGTCAGCAATGTTCATTAGACGGCTACTGCTACACTGATCTCTTGATGAGCCATCTAAGGGTAGCAGTCTGATTAAAATTGCTGATAGCAGTCGAAAAGTCACTGAAAAAAGTAAACTGACTGTGGTGTGAAATAAATACAAAATATTACTCATTGAACCATCCAGTCTGATGAACCCCATTACTCATAATCCATTACATGTTTTTGTGAAGCATTTCTTAGGAACCCATCAGTGGTATAATGTCTGTCTTTCATGCAGAGGCACGTGTGTGTGGACTTGAGACATGCACAAGACCATATCTTACCTATGACAAGTTGTTATAGGCAACATTTTATGATTATTAAAGAATTTGTACTAATGGCTATAATTTTCGTATTTAAACAGTTTTAAAAGTTTGAAATATCTTCACATAAGTCTAAAAGTCAAAGAGTTATTCAGTTATTGGAATATTATTTAGTGTCTAAACAAAAAATGGTTACATTATTTTAACGCATACACTAGTCAACATCGATTAAAAGTCCTAACTGAAGGTAGATTGACTTTTCATGTTTGAATTTTCTGTGTTAATTCCATTTATGTGAAACAACCAGTCTGGTTGTTCCAGATTGGTTTGTTGTTTATGGCAGAGCCAACACATGTATACATATCAGTTTGCGCTGGCTGTTGTTTTCATTCCGTGAATACTTGGTCATGTTTACATGTGTCTGTGTTCCAGAGATACTTTGTACTCCACCTCCAAGTGTCATCAACTCCTTGACAGTGGGTGACAGCTACAAACTCGGGGACATCGTTTCCTATGTGTGCGATGAGAATATGCGTTTTAGGGATGGCGTGACTTCGAAAAGTATCAGTTGTGTAGGGAGCGGGGACTGGAATGAGACAGATTTGTCTTGTGCAGGTAAACTGTGTTCTCAGACAATTTCTTCTTCCTTCTTGGTCCTTTGTGGAGTCGTGACAGTGTAGGATACTAGTAGTAAAAATCTTATGGACTGCAAGACCACCAAGTTTGTAAAGTTGGCTTAAGCATTAGTTAGTAGTCCACATTCTAAATGGTAATTTTAAGAGCAAAAGTGCCAGTCCAGAAGACTGGCACATGTGAGTCAAAAATTGCTGGTCTCAAGCCACGAGATCAATAATAGTTTTGTATCCTGAGTGGGGGGCCACATCATTTGGTCTGTACAAGGCTCACTCTATGATACTTCTTAATATATCCTGATCTTCTGCAATTCACTCCCACTCTTGGCTGTTCATCCCTGCTCCTTTGAGACTTGGCCAGCAAATTTTTATGTTGTTCAATGATATTTAAATGTGTTTAAAGACAATTAAAAACATGTCAAAAATCACCCTAAGATGGTATTTTATTTTATTTTGAGAAATTCCCAGAAAGAAATTTTTTATGTTTGTAAGTACGAATATGTTATTGACTTTTGTACAGGTTTACAAAAGTACCGCCAGTATTATGTGATTTAACTGTGTGATATATTTATGTAATTATAATACAACAGCATAGTGGCATTGGAATAATCAGAGTATATGATCTGTGTTCACAGTGAACAAATTTATTTTTGATTAACGTTTGAACTGGCCTGACGCACACATATTCATCACTATGGGAACATCATCAGTTTCCAAGAATCTGAAAAGGGACTTTCCACAGACACTAAAAATACTAGTTTTTAATGGATGGATTGGTGACATATAGCGCTAGTGTCATGGCTTTTTTGTAGTACACATGTTCATACTGACACCTACTAATATTCTGTGAAGAAAAAAGTAAAGAAATCAACTGACACGACACCAGCCCCCGCTACCTTAACAATGTATCTGTCCATCACAAACATGATTGTCATCCGGAACAAACCCCCCCTTGGGAAATGGACAAGGAAGTCTTTGGTTTATCGAGAGGCCAACAGTATTGTCTGTGTTCTGTGATATTTATCAATTTTATTTTTAAACAGATTCACACTTCTAGCATATGTTTGTGTAATAATTCCTGCCATTGACTTAGGTTGAACCTAAACACTGCCATATTGTCTTCCCTCCAGCCGACAGGTGTCCTCCTCTCCCCCAACTTCCTGGCACGGTCCCAATGACAGTGGACACAGAGAAGGGAGCTGTCGCCAAGATCCAGTGTCAGCCAGGGAGTCTGTTTAATGACAGCACCGAGACACACCTGACCCGCTGTAATGGCATTGACTGGGACTACGCAGGCGGAGGATGCAAACGTTAGCTCTCTAGTGTACTCGTAGCATTCTCAACAGATGCACTGGTGTTCATTTTACATGTTGCATAAATTGGAGGCCTTTTTAATGGTATACCTATAGCAGAATAGGCAACATGAAATACCTGTTGAGATTGAGTGTATCTTATGCCAATAGAAGAGTGACTGCAAATTATATACTATTACTTTCAAACTAATTGGCCCAAGATCTAGGTTTGACGCACAAATGTGTTTTATATAAATTTTGTCTGCATTTTTTCACAATAATACATTGATGTTGCCTGTAATCCAGTCAGCAGGACAGCAGTGTTTTCTGTGCCATGCATGTGAGGCTGTGAGGAACTATTTTTATGGTTAAAGTACTTTGACATTTTCAGTGTTAAGGGAAAGGTCGATCTGCAAATAAACTGTATAAACATAAGACCTTAAAATTACTCATTCTTAACCAAATTTACCAGGTTTATGTTAACCCAAATAGTTACTTAAGATGTCATAACCAAGTAATCAGAGGAATTCCGATACAGGTAGTATGCAAATAGAACTATTTTTGATAAAAATTTGATTTGTCCATGGAAATGTTTTATGTAAACTATTGCAACATTACAAGATGTAACATAATATTCAATTGCAGTGATTATCTGCCCCGAGATAAGCTCCATCCCGCACACAACAATTGACTCCAACGAGGTGACGTTTGGAAGTGAGATGAATGTGACATGTGAGGAAGGCTACACCTTCGACACTGGTCACTCCATCACTGCCCGGTGCAATGAGACAGGACAGTGGGACGGACTACAGGACAGGTGTCAACGTACGTAGACATCATACTACCAAGTCTTCTTTTTACACATTCTGCCGATCTCCCGCTTATTTTATTTTACGATGTTTTTCTGTATTTTATAGCAACACTATACACACTATTGAACAGAGTCGTACTCTGGAAACCAATGTTTAAATAAAGTTCATTATTATTATTTTGCTTGGTTCAGACAATGTGTCACCAGATAACAGAACAATCACTCACTTAAAATAATAGGCAGGAACAAGAAAGTTTTATTCTAACCATGATATACAGTAGGTATATAATATCAGTTAACACAAACTGTAAGTGCTCGTATGTATTCATATACAAATGCAGGGTAATTTCTATTAAGAGAGTCAGTGACTCCTATTAAGACATTACTGTCACTCTCATAGGAGCCAGTAAAATAATTGTTCAACTCATATATAACAAAAAGATTTGCATTGTTAACACAGCTCTCTCTGCCAGGGTAACAGTGATGTTTGTTAACACAGCTCTCTCTGCTAGGGTAACAGTGATGTTTGTTAACACAGCTCTCTCTGCCAGGGTAACAGTGATGTTTGTTAACACAGCTCTCTCTGCCAGGGTAACAGTGATGTTTGTTAACACAGCTCTCTCTGCCAGGGTAACAGTGATGTTTGTTAACACAGCTCTCTCTGCCAGGGTAACAGTGATGTTTGTTAACACAGCTCTCTCTGCCAGGGTAACAGTGATGTTTGTTAACACAGCTCTCTCTGCCAGGGTAACAGTGATGTTTGTTAACACAGCTCTCTCTGCCAGGGTAACAGTGATGTTTGTTAACACAGCTCTCTCTGCCAGGGTAACAGTGATGTTTGTTAACACAGCTCTCTCTGCCAGGGTAACAGTGATGTTTGTTAACACAGCTCTCTCTGCCAGGGTAACAGTGATGTTTGTTAACACAGCTCTCTCTGCCAGGGTAACAGTGATGTTTGTTAACACAGCTCTCTCTGCCAGGGTAACAGTGATGTTTGTTAACACAGCTCTCTCTGCCAGGGTAACAGTGATGTTTGTTAACACAGCTCTCTCTGCTAGGGTAACAGTGATGTTTGTTAACACAGCTCTCTCTGCCAGGGTAACAGTGATGTTTGTTAACACAGCTCTCTCTGCCAGGGTAACAGTGATGTTTGTTAACACAGCTCTCTCTGCCAGGGTAACAGTGATGTTTGTTAACACAGCTCTCTCTGCCAGGGTAACAGTGATGTTTGTTAACACAGCTCTCTCTGCCAGGGTAACAGTGATGTTTGTTAACACAGCTCTCTCTGCCAGGGTAACAGTGATGTTTGTTAACACAGCTCTCTCTGCCAGGGTAACAGTGATGTTTGTTAACACAGCTCTCTCTGCCAGGGTAACAGTGATGTTTGTTAACACAGCTCTCTCTGCCAGGGTAACAGTGATGTTTGTTAACACAGCTCTCTCTGCCAGGGTAACAGTGATGTTTGTTAACACAGCTCTCTCTGCCAGGGTAACAGTGATGTTTGTTAACACAGCTCTCTCTGCCAGGGTAACAGTGATGTTTGTTAACACAGCTCTCTCTGCTAGGGTAACAGTGATGTTTGTTAACACAGCTCTCTCTGCCAGGGTAACAGTGATGTTTGTTAACACAGCTCTCTCTGCCAGGGTAACAGTGATGTTTGTTAACACAGCTCTCTCTGCCAGGGTAACAGTGATGTCTTGCCAGGGTAACAGTGATGTTTGTTAACACAGCTCTCTCTGCCAGGGTAACAGTGATGTTTGTTAACACAGCTCTCTCTGCCAGGGTAACAGTGATGTTTGTTAACACAGCTCTCTCTGCCAGGGTAACAGTGATGTTTGTTAACACAGCTCTCTCTGCCAGGGTAACAGTGATGTTTGTTAACACAGCTCTCTCTGCCAGGGTAACAGTGATGTTTGTTAACACAGCTCTCTCTGCCAGGGTAACAGTGATGTTTGTTAACACAGCTCTCTCTGCCAGGGTAACAGTGATGTTTGTTAACACAGCTCTCTCTGCCAGGGTAACAGTGATGTTTGTTAACACAGCTCTCTCTGCCAGGGTAACAGTGATGTTTGTTAACACAGCTCACTCTGCCAGGGTAACAGTGATGTTTGTTAACACAGCTCTCTCTGCTAGGGTAACAGTGATGTTTGTTAATGCAGCACCCTCTGCCAGGGTAACAGTGATGTTTGTTAACGCAGCTCTCTCTGCCAGGGTAACAGTGATGTTTGTTAACACAGCTCTCTCTGCCAGGGTAACAGTGATGTTTGTTAACACAGCTCTCTCTGCCAGGGTAACAGTGATGTTTGTTAACACAGCTCTCTCTGCCAGGGTAACAGTGATGTTTGTTAACACAGCTCTCTCTGCCAGGGTAACAGTGATGTTTGTTAACACAGCTCTCTCTGCCAGGGTAACAGTGATGTTTGTTAACACAGCTCTCTCTGCTAGGGTAACAGTGATGTTTGTTAACACAGCTCTCTCTGCCAGGGTAACAGTGATGTTTGTTAACACAGCTCTCTCTGCTAGGGTAACTGATGTTTGTTAACACAGCTCTCTCTGCTAGGGTAACAGTGATGTTTGTTAACACAGCTCTCTCTGCCAGGGTAACAGTGATGTTTGTTAACACAGCTCTCTCTGCTAGGGTAACAGTGATGTTTGTTAACACAGCTCTCTCTGCCAGGGTAACAGTGATGTTTGTTTTCAGTCGTGAAGTGCGGACCTCAGCCAGTCGTCTACTACGCCAGTAGTAAAGTCGTCATGAATGCGAAGTATGGTGACTCCATCAACTACAACTGTGTGTCAGGGTACTGGTTCCGTCTCGGCGTCTTCTCTGACATCACAAACTGCACCATCGATGGAGAATGGCAACCAGCCTTGGGACATTGTTCTGGTACGTTTCATTTATAAACGCATCCTAGTTTATTTTAAGTATTAAATGTACATGTATGATCCGCGTCGAACATAAAACCTGCCATAAAATAGATCAATTGATTGGAATGTTTGATTTTTTATGCCATGGCTAGCTTCTATGGGCATTTTTGAAGATGGTTAGTTATGCATATTGTGCATGACATGACTGATGCATGCTGGGAGATCGTGCTGGTGGCTATGTTATGCCCACTCCCATAATGGCCGAATGTATTTGGACATTATGATTTCTCAGACACCCAAAATCTTAAAAAATAATTATGTTTGCTCTACTGGATAAAATATTTGCGTGCACCAGTTTCAGTTGAATGTTTTCACTAAGGGATCATCTCAGACGTTGATGTCCGATATCAGACGAAGTTACTTTCGATTGGGGAGGGTGGTCAGAGGCAGTTTCGTCTTATGGCAGATATCGATATTTTACGCTTCAGACTGATATTACTTTTGTGTCAGGATACGGGGTGGGAGGCCAGATGAGAGTAATTTTGTATGGTATCGGACATTGATGTTCTGAGATGATCCCTAAAGTTCTGGTGATTCTGTTAACCCTAGTGTTGAGCTGCAAGTCGCTGCCAACATGGGATGGGATGATCGTAAATACAACAAGCCGTGTGTGGCGCACAGTCGTGAACACGTCGTGCAGCAAAGGCAAGATGTTCTCCCAGTGGGTCGACTACAGGGTACTGACATGTGCAGACAACGGCAAATGGCAGCCTGCCATGAAAGACTGCATCGGTACGCTGCCGCAGTGGTGTAAATATTTATGATTAACAGCGGAGATATCAGTGCAGAAAGAAAACAGTTTGCAATGATAATGACAACTGGTTGCAATGATAATGACAACTGGTTGCAATGATAATGACAACTGGTTGCAATGATAATGACAACTGGTTGCAATGATAATGACAACTGGTTGCAATGATAATGACAACTGGTTGCAATGATAATGACAACTGGTTGCTTCACGTTTGTATGAGCTCATATCATAAGCATGATTTTGCTCTTAAAATCAAATTCTGTGATTCCGTCATAACAACTGCTGTTAGTGATGATGAAATGAACTCACTCTACATCAAGTATATAGCAACCATAAGTTACAACAAATGACTGACAAAATGGTCTAACCACACAAGTCCATTTTTGTGCAGAGATTGCTCTTTTCATGACAGAATAAGTCCTACAAATGTGAGCAATGATTAATTGGCAAATGGCTGTTGCTAACATCATGCAATACAGTCTTGTGGAACTGTGAAAATAAAGGTTGCTTGCAGTTCAAGTCTGAACAAATTAATTCATGCTAAAAAATGCACACTTTGCTCCACGTCTTCGTAATCTCAGTTGAAGATTGTTGCAATCTTTGTTACTGATGAAATGCAAAAGGTCATCATGAAAAGTAAACAGTTGTGGATAAGGTAACCAGAATAACTATAATACATAAGCGTACATACATAAACCTATGGATTTTCATCATGAAGATCTCTGTTTGATCCAAGGAAGTATCTGTGATTACAGATCGGGTGGCACCCCCTAAGTTCAGCCCCCTGGTGAAGGAAGCAGCCAAGTCAGAGGTGATTGGGGCCGTGTTCCTTGGGCTTGTCCTTGTTGTGGCTGGGGCCATTGTGATAGCCGACGCCCCGGCCCTCTTCCGGGCCTTGCAACACCTCCGTGATGTCATCGCCAACCGATGATGTCATCACCAACCGATGATGTCATCGCCAACCGATGATGTCATCACCGACTGATGTTGTCATCACCAACTGATGATGTCACACATCACTAACTCTAAAAATTCGGCACTCGACTGAAAATGAGTTCTTCAAGTTTGCTGTGGTTGGGTGGTTATTTTGTGCACTTGTTGATGAGTCTGAAGTACAAATGTTTCAATAATTTGGAAGTTATTTTTCTTCTTAAGCTGAGCTCCTTACTCTGTGTTAGCCACATGTGCATGGCTAGAGTATTGTCGAGCTGGAGTGGTGTGTTGCAGTTAGCTAGTGGTTTGCTGGTTTAGATCTGTTAGTCTATTGGGACCAAATTTATTGTGGATCTACCAACACCTATATTGATGCCCTGTTAACTTTGTTCCATCATCTCTAGTGTAGACATAATTTGATAGTGAAACATGACAAATGCTGTTGCATGCATTTGAAAAGAAATACCTGCCAAAAAGGCATGTACTTGTGGCATAAATTCATAGGATAGTATGTAAATATTGATCCAATACAATTTCAGTTACAAAATATGGATATTTAAGTTTATAACGTAACGTTGGTTGTTACTAGTGAGAAAAACAATTTTTGTGTGGAGTGTTCATGGAAACATATTTTCATTGTGTGATTTTAAGAGTGATTTTTTTGCATTTCAATTGCAAAAAGTGTGTGTAGTTTCTTAAATGTAGGTGCATTTCTGTTCACTTGTGCTGGACATAAGAATAGGGGAAAATATTGTATTTGAACTTGAGATATTTTGTATCCAAGAAAAACTATAGCGTTATTCCAACTTACCGAGCGTGAATAATAATGGTTTGAAGGATACAAAACATGGTATATAACAGGAACATAACCACATGATATCTGGAGATTCGATCCCAGTCACTCTCAAAGAATTACTGTCTGCTAAATGTATGTAAATTAAGTTAATTGTTAAAAGTTAAATAATTTCTCCCCCCTCAAAAAAAAAATGTGATTGTATGTTTTCAAGTGTGCATATTGAAGCCCAACATTTGTGTGAGAGTGTATTTGTATCTAATTGACATTTTTAATACAGCTTATTTGTGTACGAATAGCCTTTGTGCATTAATTGCAGCATGGCTGAATGCTTCCAGAGAAGTTGAGATGGTATTTGATTGAACATGTCTACTAGAGAGTAATGTGTACAGTCCTTTGAGCAGCCCTAAGGACTCGATACTGCGCTATATAAGAACTTACCTTTTACTCTTTTTTTTATTGATTTTGAGATTGAATAAACCTTTTGTCTTCATGTGCGTCTGACCTTGATTTCCAAGGATTTAGGCTCAAAAGAAGTTATCTTATTGTTATTATCAATCATAATAGAGATGAGGGTAATTGCTTTTATTGATTTTGCACTTGCACGCATATTTTGCATTTGGGCATTTTACACGTTCCAATATATTGATATTTTGGTAAAAATACATTTGACATACTTTGTATTCTACCATTGCCAGTCCCAAGCCTGAATGAAAAAGAGTGTTGGGCAAAGGGCTAACAACCCCTTTCTGTAAGAAAAACCTTTCTACAGAAATATCGACAAAAACCAAAATAAACCGGAATTTTCATCCTTGTAAGTCGGTTTGCTGTGAAGCTACAGGTGGTTGAATTGACCCACATCAAGAATTCAAGTCACACACCGTTCGATCAAAAACACATCAAAAACACTTTTTCAAGATAATAATTCCAAATTGCACCCCTGCAAATTGTTTTGGCTTTACCTCAGTTTTGTTAAATGTCCGAGCCATTGCAGCCTGTCACAAAAGAGCCTAATATTGTGTAATACAGTAGTATCCTCTAAAGAAATCCGAATATATTGTGATATATACAGCTGTACTTTTAACATTTTATAAAGTTTTCAGTGACAGGTACTACTGTTTGTTCATTGTGCGTATTGCAACTATGTAAACTGACATAAATTAATAATTTTATCAGGGTATAAAATGGAACATAAACAATTATGTATTTAAAAAATACATGCCAGATTTATCTTACTGTGATTGTGAACTTGACTACAAATATAGTGTTAATGTATCATTCACAATCACACTTATATTTATCTAACAATTCTTTGTGTGAACAAAACTACATTTTGTGAGTGGACTGTATTTTGAGTGAATAAATAAAAGTGCTTGAGAAAAAACAAACTATGCTTGAAAATATTTCTATTTAGGGATCATCTCGGAACGTTGATGTCCCATATCTTATGAAATTACTTTAATCTGGCCTCAGCCCCCAACCCCCCACCCCTCAAATGAAAGTGTAAACATTCATATGGTGATACCAATATATTAACAGTATCAGTCGGAAGCGTAAAATATTGAAGTCCGACGCCAGATGAAACTGCCTCGGACTCTCCTCCCCCAAATGAAAGTAATTCTGTCTGATATTGGACATTGAAGTTCTGAGATGATCTCTTATTAGCGCTGTGGTGCAGTGGCTAGAGCTTCGGACTCTCGACTGAGAGAACCCGTGTTCGAATCCTGTGCAGCAGTGTCGAACCTTGGGCAAATTCAGTTACTAAACGTTGCTCCAGTTCGTTCGGCTGTATGAATGAGTACCATTGCTTGTTTGATAATGCGTCATCGTTCAAGAGTTGGCCATCCAAGGGCGGTTACTAGGTCTGCCGAGTTGGTTTAGCATCTATGATCATTTTGAACAAATCTGGCACACAACAGTGTTGTATTCTTTCAAGGTGCTTGATTTGGGTGGCAGTGTGTGGGTTCCATATGGGAGATGCATACTCGAGGTTTGGTCGGATATTAGCATGTTAAACACTATTTCTATGACTTGGTTTGCATGGACCAAGGGTTCTTTTAATCATGCCTAGGACTTTTGAGGATTTGGAAGCTATGTTGTTGACGTGATTTGCCCAAGTTAATTTGGAATGTAATTTTATTCCGAGATACACATGACTAGATACTGTAGAGAATGACATGCCGAAGAGTGAAAATGAGTGTAGTCTGGGTTTAGTTTTGTTTGTTACTGGGAAGTGGACATATTTAGTAATGTTAAATTCCATTTGCCGTTTGTCAGACCATGTTTGGAGGTGGATCAGGTCAGTTTGAAGAATTTCATGGTCAGTTTCGGAGATGATTTTGCGATATATAATGCTGTCATCTGCAAAGAGGCGTATGGGAGATTGAATGTTTCCATTTATGTAATTTATATAGAGTAGGAAGAGGACATACATTCTCTGTGTACGGTTTGAGAGAAATTATATTTGATCCAGTTTTGTGTTTCCAGTTATTCCGTAGGAGTTTAGTTTGGATAGGAGGCGTTTGTGGGGGACTTTGTTAAAGGCTTTTGCAAAATCAAGCAGGATTGCATATATTTTTGTCTTGTTGTCCATAGCAGTCAACCAGTCATGAACTGTCTCGATGAGTTGAGATTCACAAGACAGTCCTGACTAGAATCGATGTTGAATGTGGAGGATGACGTGTTTGTGCAAGTGTTTCCACTTATAACTTAGAATGACGTGTTCCGTGACTTTACAGAGGATGCATGTTAATGATATTGGTCTGTAGTTTGCGAGGTCAGATTTGTGGCTTTTTGTGTATTGGTGTTACTAGTGCTTGGGGCCAGTCTTCAGGAAGTTTGTATGTGTTGTACAACTGTTGGAAGATGTGTGTGATGACGGGGGCTATTTCCTCTGCAGTTTCTTTGAGAACTCTTGCTGGCAGTTCACCTGGTCCGGCAGCTTTATACTGGTTACATTTTTTCAGCTGCTTAATTACTCCAGTTATACCGATTTCAAGAGTGGGCATATGAGGGCAGGTGGAAGGTGCTTGTTTTGAGAATAGGGTAGATTTCTTGCGTGAACACAACTAAACTGGTTATTAAGTGCATTTGCTTTGTCATGATCATTGATGATTGGTTGTTCGTTTACTTTTAGTGTAGGAATGCCAATGTTTTCTCGTTTGTTTGCTTTGATGAATAACCAGAGTTGTTTGGGGTTTGTTTTTAGACTGTCCAATTTGGTTGTTTTTATAGTCTGTAAGATTTGGCAGCATCCTTAGTGGCTTGCCTTCTCAGATCTTAACTTTTCCCAGTCGCTATCAAGTCCAGTTTGTTTTGTTTTTATGGTGGGCGATTTCGTTGCCTTCTTATTATGTTCCTTGTTATCCAGGAGAGGTGGGTTTTCGCTTTTGTGTTGCGACTAGGGAAGGTATTGTGGATCAATGTAGCAAGTTGCGTCCGAAAAAAGATCCAGTTTGTGCCGATGTCTCGTGAATCGGGGTCCATGTCAAAGTATTCTGTTATTAACTGAGTTATGCCATGTTTAAGTTTGTCCCAGTCTGCTGATTTCTATTGGAAGACTTTGTGTGGTGGTTTCCTGCTGCGAAGTGGGTTGAGGTCGACTCTGAAGATTACGGTTTCAAGATCACTCTTGCCAGATATGGTATGTGTATTGATAATTATGGATGGATTTGAGGCAAGTATTAGATCAAGAATATTGCCAGAATTGACTCGTGTGGGGTCATTCACTATGTTTTGAAGTCCAAATGAAGTCATTATTTCGAGAAGTTTGTTATGCTTGGTGGCAGTTCTATTGTCAGTGGTTGCCCCAGTTGATATCAGGAAGGTTAAAGTCTCCTGTTATGACTATGTTAGGAGGTGTTTTTTGAGATCTGCACAGGTTCGTCAAAGATTTATGGAGAGCTTCAAGTGATTGGAGACATTTGAGATGCAAAGTATATGGATTTGCAAAGTGGATTCTTGTCCATACTATTTCACAATTTTAGTTAAGGTTTGGAAATGGTTCTGCAACTTTCTTTGTGAAAGGCTATAAGTACTCCACCGCCATGGACATTTCTGTACTTTCTGATGGCATCATAATTTGGTGGTAGAAATGAGTAAGTTGGATGGTTTTAATCTATTTTGGTTTCGACTAGGAACATGATGTCAAGGTTGCTTGACTGAATTGTTGCCTTAATCAGTTGGGTTTTCTTTTCGATGCTCTTCACGCTGGTGGTGTTTATCAAACTACCACTGAGTGTATTGCGTTTCGTTTTCTTGGGACGTTCAGGTGCTGATGCATTTTGGGGGTTTGGTCCAAAAATTGGGTTTGGAGTTTCGGCTGTGTTGGAATGTGTTGCTTCATTATGATCATGGTTGCCACTATCTAGAGGATTAAAAGGATTAGGTGTAGAAATGTATGTGTCTCTGAAGAAGGAATTTGAGAAGTTGGTGTTATTGCATTTGGAGCAGGCCCATGATGAATTAATTAATCTTTTATATTCGTTGTCGTTTATTTTACAGCAGTGTGAGTATATCCAGTTTTGGCAGTGGTCGCATTGTATTGCATAGTGGTCATTTAGGACTTCCTGTGGCAGATGCCAAAGGGTGCCAATTTAACCAGATTTAATTAACAAGATTGCCGTCCAGAGCTATAAGCTCCAGACGGCATGCAGACAAGGAAGCCTTTGGCTTATCGAGAGTCCAACAATTTTTCACCTACGTATAACCCGCCCTTGCCAGATAGCTGTCAATTTTATTTTTGAACATATTCACACTGCTAGCATTAACACAATCATCAGATAATTGTTCCAGTCATTTATTGTCCTCTGAGAGAATGAGTACTTTCTCATATCCAACCTACACTGTTCCTTGACTAATGCTGCATTGTCTGGTTATACTGCCTTCTTTCAGTTTGAAGAAAATATTTCTATCAATATCCTCATAACCATTCAATATCTTAAAAACTTCTATTAGGTCTCCTATTAATCTCCTAGTCTCTAGTGTTGACAATCCACATTCTAATAGGTGTCTTTCATAACCAAGATCTTTTAGTTCAGGAATCAGCTTAGTTGTTCTTTGTTGCACTCTGTCTAGCTTATCTATGTCCTTCTTACGATGTGGCCTCCATGCTTGTATACACTATTCAAATGTGACCTAACTATTGCTTTGTACAGTGGCACAATTAGCTGCTTCTCCTTATATATGTGACATTTCTCCTAATTAGCCCTAGTATTAAATACTTGCTTTGTTTACTCTTTGAAGCAGCAATTCCACATTGCTCCGAAATTCTTTCATGTCAGCACTAACTGTTACTCCTATGTCTGTTTCTTTTACAGTTTGACCTAATATAGTATCCCCTATTATGTATTCTTTGTTCACATTTCCATGCTCTATGTGGGTGTATTTACACTTCACAAAATTTAATAACATTTGCCATTTTTCAGACCATTTGACCAATTTGGCTAGATCATCCTGTAAAGTGTGTTTATCTGCATCTGTTTTAACTGTTCTGAACACTTTTGTATCGTCTGCGCATTTCAGTACTTTGCTTGGTACATCATCATCCAAATCATTTATATATATATATATATAAAGAATAATTAATATAGGTCCCAACACCGACCCCTGTGGCACTCCACTCAAAACTGGTTTACAGTTTGAAATCTCCCCCTCTACTATTACTCTCTGTCTTCTGTCTGTCAACCATGTTTGTATCCAACTGATCACACCATCCCCTATACCATGGGCTTTTAGTTTAAGTAACAATCTTTGATGTGGCACTTTATCAAATGCTTTCTGAAAATCTAGACAACATGCATCCACTGGTGACGCATCATCTACCCACTTCGTAATTTCTTCTAAAAACATAAGAGATTGGTTAGACAACACCTAGCTTTTAGGAAGCCAAGTTGAGATATATTTATTAATTTGTGTTTTACAAGGAATTCCACCATGTGGTCTCTAAATCTCTAATAGCGGTTCTAATATAATGTGCATAAAACTTAATTAATGTTAATTCAGGCCAAAATTATAACATCGACCTTTCAATTCCATCTAAACTAAATTTATTCCACTGCGTCTCTAGCGCGAGATTTTAATGACGGCTTTAAATAAAATAGGGACAGTTGTATAGGGTCTATACTCTATACCGATCCGGTCGTAATTGGTCGAGTTGTAACGGGTACGAGTTGAAATGTCGTAATTCTGTGTTGTACCAGTGATGTCGTCGAGTTATATTCTGAATCGCTGTCCATTCTGAATTATGGTCTAACTTTGTAAAACGGGAGGAAAGTTTGCCGTTTGACCCAATACATGGTATACACAGGTTATGTGGTGCTGCATTCGTTAGCGCTAGCACATTCGTTCTACGTGCGAAGGATCTTGGGTGAGTAACACCGCCGTTGGCGTTGACGCGTTGTCGGACCTGTCACCGATCGACACCGCCACCGATCTTGTCTTTTGCCGATGAAGTGTTTATGTTTACTTCCGCATTCATTACGTACATGAATTTAAGATCCACACCACAAGACAAGTAACAGGCCAATTAGTGCAAATGACTTCCTTCGTCTTCGCTCGGCCTTGTGAGTTTTGCTTGTCCTGGAGATGGGCACAGCCGGAGGCTCGATCAGGATCAAGCATCAACTCGGCTGGGATAGCACTGACAGTGACAGGCCAGTCGTCAATGGCGGGGGGGGGGTAGTGTGCGAGGGGACGCATCCCACATTTTGTTTGAATAAGTCTCAATGAAGCTTATGAGACGTTTAGTTTGCGGATCCACGGGAGCAGACACGTACCACCCCCTCCCATTTTGCAGTTGATGGAGTTTAGTGCCCAGCCCACTCCCCCCGGCCCAGGCATCAACTCAAGGACAAGTGGGTATTGTCTATTGATGAGCCTGAAATTCTTATGGGTTGCTGGGCCCTCTCCCCATTGGTCAAATCCCATGTCCACCCCTGTATGCCTCCACACATTCTTACTTATATGCCCCACACCTCATGGTCAAAGAGCCTAGACCATCCACGACTACTCTCCACTCCAGCACACACGAGTCACGACTGGCCGATCCTCTCAATCTCCTCCCATGTGTAGCCACTCCTCTTTCCTCTACAGGTATCCCTTAACCACATATTCATAAATCATTAAAGTGAGGAATTTAATTATACAAATCAAATGAAAAAATGCATTTATTAGTAATATTTACATATCTCTGCAATCATATCTTGAGACAATTTTGTTCATTCCTTGTTGCTTCAGTTCATGTCTAATATATAAATGAGTACCTGATTATACACATTGGTGGATATGTTTAATATAACAAAGTCTTCATGCAGTAATTGTAGCATGGCAGAATGCTAAATTCCTATCGAAGTTCAGATGGTATTTGAATAAATGTAGGTCTGTCACGGATGATGTGTAAAGTGTTTTGAGCAGCCCAAATGACTGAATACTACATTATGATATATATATATATATGTAATTATATATATATATATAGGAACTTATCTTTTTCTCTCCCTTGGACATTACGTAGTGTGTAATAAATACTTGGTGATCACTTTAGGCAAATAATATTCTGTTTAAGTATTTTTAATTGCAATGTATTACATTATAATAGTTCCTATAAATTCATTTAACTTTCGGGCAGTGATGCTTTACATAAATGTTATTTATGTTGTTTGTCTTCTTCATTTCAGGATCGCTGGCCTTATCCGAGTGAATCATCCCGACTTATATAGGTGGCGCCACCACAATGAAGGTGAACGACAAGCACTTGATCGCCTTTGCGACCGGCTCAGCGCCTGTCGACAAGCAGGGTTACATGCTGAAGCGTGGTGATGTGAACAAAGCCTTCCAGAAACGTTGGTTTGTCTTGAAAGGCAACCTGTTGTTTTACTTCGAGCGTAAAGGAGACAAGGAGCCGATCGGTGTGATCGTTCTCGAGGGTTGCACGGTGGAACTGGCAGAAAATGTCGATGCATTTTCATTTGAGCTCGTTTTTCCAGGGTCGGGATGTCGAACGTACGTCTTTGCGACCGACTCGCAGGAAGCCATGGAAGACTGGATGAAGTCAATCACATGTGCCGGTTACGAATACATGAAGTTAATGGTGGCCGAATTACAACGCCATCTTGACGAACTGAATATGAGTAAAGTTAAGCTGTCTAATCCAACACAGAGTACGAGATCAACAGCTCAGGCCGTTTCTTCCGACCCATGGGGTGCTGCAGCGCCACCTAGTGGTAGACAGACGAGTAAACTCGTTGACATTGCACCGCCGGTGGAAGAAACGAAAACGCGTCGCTATAATCCATTTAATGTGAGCGACGCCACGGTTGACTTGTTTGGTGCCCAGCCGTTTTGTGCGGAAGAAACGGCTAAATGCTCAAAAACATTTGAAGAAATGCACGCCGAATACGGGAGGTACATCGAGCAGAAAATGCGAGAGCACAGTTTGACGACGAAGAAACAAGTCACATGAGTGGACAGGTAAAAAATATGTACATTCCGCGAGATGCACAGCCATTGATGACCTTCCAATGGTCCATATATGAAGAAGATCTCCCACAAACTTCCTCCTGAGTTACCACTTCAGGAAAATCACTCTCGCCTGTCATATTTGATATTACAATTTGTTAATTTATTTTCAGGATCCTTTGCTTGATTGCATTTATTTATAGACAATTATTATATACGGCAGCAAAAAAAGAAAATCGCTTCCCTTGGAAATGTTTATGCACTTGGACAAGTGTACTGGATTCAGAAACATGACAGCTGGTGTGTAATTTGGATAGGGTGAGGTGGCGTAGTGTTAGAGCATCACACTGTCACTCAAGAGAATCTGGGTTCGAACCTTCTTGCTCCATTTCAAACCTTAGTCAAGTTTGTTCACTCCATGTTGGGCCAGTTCACTGTATGTATATATATGACTATAGACAGCACTGGATATTTGTGTATGCATGGTTTTCACACAGTAATAACACATTGTAGCAGCTTGGCTGAATGTTTCCCAGATAAGTCGAGGTATTCAATTGAATTCCTCTCCAGGGAGTGGAGCATAAAGCGCTTTGAGCAGTCCTAGTGACTGAATACTGCACTGTGTATGAACTTACCTTTGTTAAACCTTGACAAAACCTCCCACCATTGAATTCCCCTCTGGGGGATGATCACATGACTTATTTATGTTAGCTTGGCAGGTCTGCCATTGTTGACATGTACTCAATCTCAGATCATTTATTTCCAAGTAAACAGCAACATTTTTATTTTGAGGTTTGAATCTTGTATAAATCTTTCCTTACTGACCTGTTTATATCTATGTTATGTAGTTCAGTTTATTGTGACTATATGAAGACTGCACTTTGTATACAGTGGGACTTTGTTAATCCTTTGGTCTCTGTTGTACATCTGTCTGGATTAACAGGTTTTCTAGATGAACAAAAATAACAGGGTGTATTAATTATCGTTTTGGAAATTCCAATCCCATGAAATGATGTCCAGATGCTGTAACCAGATTATCAGGGTCTGAATTAACAAAATTGTACTGGGTATAGTTAATTTATTTGTTCTATAGATCTGATTTTAGTTGTAATAAGTTGATGTGTATTGCACCTGTTCTGCATCTCAGGATTATGTATATTTGGAGTAATGTTGGTCAAAAGTACTTTGGTGTACTTTAAAACTACACCGTTTTGTGGCATTATAATTAATTCTACATTAATTATCCGAACATTTTACATTTTGCAGATGCATAGTTTCTTCACGAGGTTTGTCATTAAGCGTGTTGATCTTGATGAACTTGCAGTTTTGACTGGCAATGTAATTATCACTTTACTTGTAGCTTTGTACTCAGCATTGAGTGTTTACTACCGGTATGTATGAAATATTATGAGCTGGATGAATCTGATATGCCGTTATGCTGCGTTCCAATCACCTTGTGTACACCGTGAATACGACTTCATAACCCCTACTTGACCCAGTTGCATAAATTTACAAGTGGTAAACTGAAGGAGCTCGTGACCTTTCCAGTTCGCCAATTTGTGTTTACGATATAAATGAGCCCATTGGAACACAGCATTGTTACCAGTATAACTTGTACATTGTCAACATGTCAGCTATAATCATGTCATCAAAGCCTGTTGGCATTGTTTATACAATACGTATGTCTATCATCTGCACAGAATGTATTTGTTCATTGAAGAAACTTATGAAGATATACTAATGTGTTGTCTGTTTACTATAATCGAGCTTGCATATATATATATATATATGTGTCGGTATGTCTACATTTTCTGCCAATATGGTTTGCATCTCGGGTGTCAGACTCAGGGATTCATCTACAATCCGTCAGATGAAAAGTAACACATTTATTGTTATTGAAATTTCCCGTTGGTTTAATTAAGGGTTCTTACCAGTTTTATGGTTTAAACTGGACATTAGACGGATCTATATAAATTGTTCAAAATATCACGTGTTTTCTGTGATTGTTCTGAGGTCCGTCAATCAGATGAGGACATTTTACGTAACTTTACCACTCACCTTTACGTTATAACAAACATGTACGAATGCTTTGTAATAACAGTAATGATAGTTGCTGTTATCTGTAAGGGTCTCTGTTATCTCCGCTGAACACCATAAAAGTGTAAAGTGCTCTGAGCAGTCATAGGACTGGATACTTTTCTGTATAAGAACTTACCTTTACCTTTCTTGTTGAATGGAGAGTGGTTATCCAGTAGCATGTGACTTTTGACAGGTTGTGTGAAAATAAAAATGTTGTTCACAATAAAATTGATGAATGTGTATAAAACACATATGGTGGTTTCTTGCTATAAGGCACCTGTAGTGATTTGTTCTAACTGTTCCTTACACCTGATATTCCTCATATCAGTTGCAGGGCTTGAAATTCCACTTGTCCAGAACAAGTGAATCTGTCCTATCCAATTGCAACAGGGACGACTACAACTTATAAGTACCAGTCGGTTTGTCTAATTTGGTGTCAATTGATTACGAACAAGTAGATTTTGAAAGTTAGTGAATTACTGTACAACTTAATTATTATACTATGACATAATTACCTCACAAGAAACTTTTTTCTCTTCTTTTGAATATTTCAATTGCTTCTCGTTGTCTTTATTGGCAGACTGACGTTACGGGTGTGTCACATGACCACTGTCATGCGACACAAGCTGGAGAAGGACTTCTGGGAGCTCCTGGCCGACGTTGCGATTCAATGTAGGTTTTCCTCTGTGGATGTTGAAAGTCTCCTTTATCTTTCTTTCGTGTCAGTTTTCCTCGTGGTCTAAAATTGTGACGTCTTTCAATGAACACTTATAGCCTGTGTTCAGTTTATGTTCATTTATGGCTGATAGGGGTTGGCGACATGACAGATATTTGTTCATGCTTGTGCCAAGTGCTCTAGCTGTTTCCCTATGCAGTGTCACATTCTGGGCATTCAATGTCATATATAACACACCACACTTTGCTGCCTTTTTCGTCCTGTCCTTCAGGTACACCAGTAGTGACCTCAGGGTGTTGATAGATTGGACATATACTGGTATGTTATAGGGCTCGAAAATCCTTGCCAATTGTTCCGACAGTTTATTGATGTAAGGCAGGTCTACCTCAGCTACTGGTTTCTGTGGTGTCGTTCTCCTGTCTCCTTGGTTTATTGATGTAAGGCAGGTCTACCTCAGCTACTGGTTTCTGTGGTGTCGTTCTCCTGTCTCCTTGGTTTATTGATGTAAGGCAGGTCTACCTCAGCTACTGGTTTCTGTGGTGTCGTTCTCCTGTCTCCTTGGTTTATTGATTTGGTTTGTAGCTGTTCGCTTTCAATACTTTCTTGATATGTTCCACCTCTTTGGTCTTGTCCTCATCCTCTATTACCTGACTTTCTGCTCTTTGTAGGAGTCTTCTCACTACCTATCGTTTGTGCTCTAGGTGGTAATTAGAGTCCCAGTTCAAATACTGATGTGTGTGGGCTACCTTTTGGTGCACCTCTACCTTGGTTAATCCATCAGACTTATACACGTGTCCAGGAAGGCTGGCATACTGTCCTGTTCTGGTTCTACAGTGACTTGATGTTCTCGTCCACCGAGTTCAGATGGTTTGTGAATCGCTCTACTTCACTCTCTTGTAACACTGTGAATGTGTCATCCACATATCTCAACCAGATCTCTGGAGGATGAGGTGCTTCCCTGATGGCTCTTTCTTTGACAGTGATCATGTGACACACATCACACATGCGACACATAAACAATAAAGAAGCAGTCAAAATATTCAAAAGAAGAGAAAGTTTCTTGTGCGGTAATTATGTCATATTATAACAACCAAAAAACTGGATTATCAATCCATTCAAGAATTATTATACTGTATGAACAAATTAATTTTCTGTTCTACTTGTCGAACAGCCCAGTACTTGTTAGGTAATTTAATTAATTTCGAGCCCTACATTGATATAGTGAAGTTTGTTTTAATTTGGCATCAATAAAACAAAGTACACATGGTAACAATGAATACCAGAAAGCCAGTTAAAAGCTGAACTAGTTGAAGCAACTAGACACCCTAAAAATAAAAAACAAAGTAGGCCAGAACAGGTATTTCAGTGTTGTACTTTTCAAGCGGATGAGGCCACTGTATTTGTAAAGGGATCACACAGTAGAACACTAATTAACAAGAGCCTGTACAAGGACATGGTGTCAGTAATTGATACTGCTGTGCCATGGTTATGTCATCTCATCATAACTGACCAACAACCCCGATCATCAAAACTCTAAGGAGACCATTTACAGGTGATGTTCACTAAAAGGTGGGTAACACTGATTTCATTCGGAGGTGAGGGAGGGGTCATTTTTTACTATTTCACGGACAAGCCACGTTGTACATATTTCCTGTATACAGTACAGATTTGGGGAGAAACATGACCTGATCCCATTTTATACGGATTGGCTTCAGTATGTATTTAAATGTGTAAAATTATGGCAAATCTGATTTTACGAGTACGCAATTTCTAGATGATTCCATGGAGAACAAACAAACAAAGAAGTCATTGAAAATGTATTTATTGTACAAACATTCCACCTGTTGGCAGCTAGAAAAGATAGTATTTGAGACAGAAATGACTGTGTACAGTAGATTTGTATGGTTGCCACTGGCAGTACTGTTATGACCTTCCAATAGTCCCGATATGGCAGGAGATACAGCGATTTTATTATTTTCTAAAAACCCTCCCGATCTTTCAAACAACCTACCGATTTTTTTGTATTGATTTAACAAATTGTCTTAGTTGATTTTCTTTTCTGGACCATGATTAAGTTAATCAGTGAAGGATTATACAATATAATTTAACATAAATTAAAACTTAATATGGCAAAAAAAAATGGTTTTGCTTATAAACGTCACGTTTTTTCAGGTGAGTTGGATGTAGAAATAGATCAGAGCTTGTGTGTAATTCAGTAGGTGGCGAATCTGTCAACTTGGAAGGTCTGGTAGTGGATTCCTGTCCCTGGTGTTTCTCATGTTCACTGCGCTCAAACTGAAGATTATCAGTGACACGAAAACAATACGTGATTATAACTCTGAATATCAACGAACCTGACTCATGATGAGCTGAATGAATTATGGAGGCAGTTTTAACTCACTGTGTTGAAGTGTAACTTGGCAAGCCAATTCTGCTGTAATTTTGGTGCAGCAATTTCCGCAGTCAACAATACAATCACTGCGTGCGTTGGGGACTCTAAGCAGTCACCAAATACATCACCGTAATGGTGCTTGGAGCGTAGCCCTTTAAATAAAATACCAACACATCACCGTGCGTTAGACTTTGGCGCAAACACCACCACATCACCGTATCGGTGCTTGAGCGTAGCTCTAACAAATAAATAACACATCACCGTGCGTGCTTGTAACCTGGCAAACAATTCAATACATCACTGTATCTTTGTTTCCGGAAGTGTAGCACTGCAAATACATCACCGTGTGTTGACTTGGCAAAACACCAATACATCACTGTATTTGTGTTGGAGTGTAGCTTTCAACAACAATAACACATCACTGTATCTGTGTTGAAGTGTCACTTGGCAGCACCAACACGTCACTGTATTTGTGTTGAAGTGTAGCTTTGCAGCACCAACACATCACTGTATCTGTGCTGAAGTGTAACTTGGCAACACCGACACATCGCTGTATCTGTGTTGAAGTGTAACTTGGCAACACCGACACATCACTGTATCTGTGTTGAAGTGTAGCTTGGCAACACCGACACATCACTGTATTTGTGTTGAAGTGTAGCTTTACAATGCTAACACATCATTCTACCTGCATTGAAGCCTGACAACGTCGACATGTCATGTTGCAGAATTACTGTCCTCATAAAAATAACCTTCAATATATTGTGTTCTGCCAAAACGTAAAATTCCCTGAGACGTAGTGAAATAAATAAAGATGGGAAAATATTTTGTTTAACGTGGAGAAAGGGGGAAGTGACATGTAAGTACAGTGAAAATGACGCGATGCATAAATACATTTTGATGAGACAATAATTACTGAATCCTATAAAATATGTGACTTTGATAAAAAATCAACATTAAGCACCATCAGTCCGGCTTGACTCGCGTGGGATATCTTTAAATTAAATAATCTTAGCAAATACTACCAGCTACAAAACTCAACAATACCTGGCGTTTACAACAGATTGTTAAGAACAGTTATCCAAGAGTTCCGCTATTGCTAATACAAACAAAAATAGTTCTTCCATGCGAGGCTGACATTTTTGCTATTGACCGTACTATAGCACGTTATAAAGTACACACTACGCCACACAACAAGTTTGCATTGTACCACATACTTAGTTACCTGACAATACGTATTGGGTATTAAACTGAGACTGTCTGTTCCTTATATTAAATATGGTCTTATTACCAAAATAAATATGCATGAGGTATACCTGCCCAGCAACTTGTGTTTAATGAGCTTAAAATGGTGTTCACAATTGAAATTTTGCTTCCACAAAAATATTCAACTTGTAGACAAAAACACCAGATTCTAGATCTGCTCCGGTGGCAATATCGCAAAGGAGGGCTAGGTTAACTCAAATGCCCTTTGACATGTGGTGGTTCCCATATTCGGACAACCGATCCAATGAACTTCATGCTAATAATTACCACGTAACGGAACAAACAACCATATTTTTTTACACAGTTACAACAATCTACAACATATTAACATGTTACATGAAGCTCTTATGAAGCTCTACGGCAGCACAGATTGTCTCCACATGGCTAGTCTGCTGCATGTACATTTTGATGAAAAATTGCACTTGCAGCTCTAGACTAAAAAAGGCATTGCTGATATAATAAAATAGGTTCACAACAATTGCACTCATTTTGATTTGACTCGCTACATAAATGCATGATGAAAGGCTTGAGCAAACATACAACGTGGAATAGAAAACGCATGTGATCTAACGATCTTCAAAGCCACTTGTAAAGAAAGTGCATGAGATAACTAATAATCTACATCAACAGACTTTGGCAGCATCAGGCAAAAGAAACAAGAGCAGCAAAACATAATTGAAACTACTCGACAATAACATAATTACTATGATAAACTTAATAATACAACATGTTGTTTTATTCTGTAGACAAACAGATTCTAATTAATTTGGTGGGGCACACAATATTATGATGATGTTTATCTTCGCATCATGACCACAAAATTAAGTCTGCCTTCAAAGGTGCTTCAGGAAACATATAAACTTTCACAAAGGTCATCTTTTTTGGGGTCATCTTCAGGATGTGTGACCTTTCACACATGGCATCCTTTTAGGGGTCACCTTAAAAACATAACCTCTCATGCAGGTCATCTTTTTAGTGGTCACCTTAAAACATGACCTTTCGTCTAGGTCATCCTATTGGAGTCACTCTCGGGAAATCCGACACAGGTCATCCTGCTGCCTTCTGGGAAATATGACACAGTCCATTGTTACCAGCCTTGACACTGTCCTACGATGACAGCCTAAGTGTGAGGACGTCGAAGCATGTCTGACAATGTCCTACGATGACAGCCCAAGTGTGAGGACATCGAAGCATGTCTGACAATGTCCTATGATGACAGCCCAAGTGTGAGGACGTCGAAGCATGTCTGACAATGTCCTACGATGACAGCCCAAGTGTGAGGACATCGAAGCATGTCTGACACACTCGCACTGGCTTTGTGATGTTGTATTTGATGATTGGCATCTGTCTGTCAGAACACTTGGCACACAGCAGCCGGCCACAATGGCGACTGAAACACACCATCTTGTCTAGTCACATGATACAAGATACTTTATTGAATTTCTCAAAACAGAACTTTGTCATGTGGTCTGTTATAAAGGTACATAAAACAGGAAATCACAGTAAAATAAATATAACTGATATTCCCGCGCACTCATACCCCCCTCACCCGAACAATGACAAGGAGGATATAACATGCAAACCATATGCGAATAACCTCGTTGAAATCATAGCACATGACCTTTCATCATCACAAACTAAACATATTTGGTTACAATCACCGCATTCATGACCACAAACGAAAACAACTTGGTCACATTCCCGGCACAAATGTCACTTAGTGATCAGAAACCAAACCAACTATGTATTTGTATGTATTGCTTCAATGAATTTGTAAAGCGCCTTTGAGCGGTTTAGGCTGAAAAGGGCGCTATATAAATGTGCATATATTATTATTATACAACTAGGTCACAGCATACATGCCAGGTCATGGTGACAAACAAAAACTACTTGGTCACATTCACGGCATACACGCAAACCTACTTGATCAATCACAGCATGCATTACCTTTACGTTGCTATACACAACAATATCAGATTGTTGGTCAGCTTTGCCACCATGCAGTTAACTTTAAACAAGGCGTGTCGGTTCCTCATTAAAAAATAATATCCTTAATATTAGAATAAATACGTGGAAGTTCTACTGCTGGCAAAATTGCATTTAATACCCTGAAAATATTCACAATTTGAATGTCACACCTACAAAATATTAAAATTGTAAACAAAACATTCCTATTGTAAACAAAACATTCATATTGCAAACAAAACATTCCTATTATAAACAAAACATTACTATTCTAACCAAAACATTCATATTGGAAACAAAATATTACTATTATAACCAAAACATTCATATTGGAAACAAAACAGTCCTACTGTAAACAAAACATTCATATTGCAAATAAAACATTCATATTGTAAACAAAACATTCATATTGTAAAGTCTTTACCGTCATGTGTAACCAAAACTGCCCTTTGATGTTTGATCAATTGCCGTTTGATGTGTTCACCTGGTTCCCACCAAGACCTGATTCAGCAAATTTCCTGCTAATAATTACTACCACTGGCATGAGAGGATGATTCTGTGTAGCGGAACAGGCAACATCACTTTAAGATAATATTTGGTCCAGTAAAATGTCATGTAGACTTACCAATGGTGTTTTCGTGTCTTAATGCCAAATCTGACTCCACATTCGAGACAGTTGTCCCCCTCACACCAGGGAGGTTCCCTCGAGAGCATGTCTAAAACAAAACAATCATTTTAATCCCAACGTAGCTAAGCATACAGTTTTCCAGTCATTTCACTAAATAACAAATTTGCACAAATAAAGGTATCCAGTCCTCAGGACTGCTCAAAGTGCTTTAAACTTTACTCCCTGGCAGATCTGTTTAATCGAACACCATCTCGACTTCTCTAAGAAGCATCCAACCACACTGCAATTAATGCACAAAGACTATTCATACAACAATATCCACCACTGTCTATAGCCAGGTACTCATTCATACAGATAAGTGAACTGGAGTAACGTGGAGTGAACGAACTTGCCCAAGGTTCGGCATAGCAACACAGAATTCGAACTCGGGTTTGTCTCGATTGAGAGTTCGATGCTCTAGCTACTGCGCCACAGCACTCCACACTGTTTTTTCCAGTTATTTCATCAAATAACACATTTGCACAACCGAGTTCACAGTAACATGACTCTGAGGGACACCACTGAGAGGGATATAACTGAGAGGGACACCACTGAGAGGGTCACCACTGAGAGGGACACCACTGAGAGGGACACCGCTGAGAGGGACACAACTGCGAGCGACTCCACTGAGAGGGACACCACTGAGAGGGACACCACTGAGGGACACCACTGAGAGGGACACCACTGATAGGGACACCACTGAGAGGGACACCACTGAGGGACACCATTGAGAGGGACACATCTGAGAGGGACACCACTGAGGGACACCACTGAGAGGGACACCGGAACTTGTCTTACTACAGCAATGGCAGATAGAAAACAGTAAAAACAACTTATCAAGTCACCAAGTTAAGTGACTGACATAAGAATGGACATAGGTAAGTACTTATTGTAGGATAGTTCCCAATATTGGCTTGCCACAGTATACGAGACAAGAAGTAAAGTAGGTAATATTATTTTAATTTATACAAGTATATATATGTACTTCGAATTTAAGTGTACAAACCATGCTAACATTTCTACGGTTGTGTTATTTGGTGTCGCTTATGAATAACATTGCCATTATGCTTCCTCCTGTCCATTTTCAACACTGTTGTTGATGTTTACAACTAAACTGTGTTTGTAGGTTGACTGTTGATGCTGTGGAAATAATATTTTATATTCATATTACATAGGCTTGATCATTTTTCAAAATGCATCTCAAGTGATACGAATGACAAATTGACTCGTAGACACAGTTTGAAGACGTTAACTATGTATGATAGACTGTAGAATTGTAACAAACGCACCGAGTAGTTTGAAAAGTAGCTGCTTGGTGGCGACAGGGGCATTGAAGATGGACACGCCGTCTTTGTTATGTAATCCCATCATTGCTCCTGCCCGAACCACAGCTCGACACAAGTTAGCATTGCCGTTGAAATAGGCCAGCATCAACACTGTAAAACACATTGTAACATCGACACTGTAAAACACACTGTAACATCACTAATATAAACAATACATTGTAATGTTAATACTGTAAACAATACATTGAAATATGCCAATTTCAATACTGTAAAAAGATATTGTAGCACCAATATTGCAAAGTGTTGTAACTAACGTCAATACAGAAAAAGATGTAACATCAACTCTGTAAAACATGTTATAACATCAATACTACATCAGTGTAAAACACACAGTAACATAAACTGTAAAATTGTGCCACAACAAACCGAACTTGTAAGCTTAAAATGTTGGCAAAGGCAAAGGAAGCAACCATTTCAACCAACTTTTCAATAAATTTTGATTAGCAAAAGAAATTAGTTATTAATTACATAAATTAATGCTTACACGTGTTTCCGTTGATGTCTGGTTGGTCAATTGGATAGTTTGGCATGCATTCAAGAAACAGCTCAAAGATGGCAGCACCGTTCTCTCGACTGTATTGTCCAAGCATGTGCAGCGGATTCTGCCCCCTGGTGACAAGAATATGAAACAACAGACATTTACTTTTGCATCTATCGAATATACATAAATCATTATCAAGAATACCAGTGAAAATATCATAGCAAATGTAGAACACATACAAACATAGCAATTACGATTGTTCAAACTTACGTAAACCAATCAACATGCAGGTATGCAAATTTTCCTTTGGTTTCTCACCTCATGTTCACAGCATCTGCATTGATATCTGACTCTGTGAGGAGAACTCTCACTGTGTTCAAGTGGCCTAGTTGATTCGCAATGTGAAGGGCTGAAGCAAAACAACCATCTATGTGCAAACTGCAAAAACAAGTGTTTGTCAAAATAATAATAAATTTTACGGCATTTCTCTGCATGTCTGTGTTCAGAGAGGAACATTACAATCATAGAACATGAAATGTAGCTATTAAGATTACTAAAAACTTAACAAACACATTATAATAAAAAACCTAAAAATTATACATAAAAAAGTTAACTTTAAACATAGACAAATTTAAAAGTAAAACAGTTGGTTTCCTATTTTTCCTAGTTTTTTATTATTCAGTATCTTTCAATGCAGTGTTTAAAATGTGTAGTTGTGCTCGAACAAGTAAACACTAATCTCTTCAAGAATAATTTAGCAGGTGGATTTATACCATTACACAGATTGTCGTCGAGCGCGTTACAATCGACGCCATTCTGTAGAAGTACGCTGCAGATCACAGCGTGGTCACATGACGCTGCCACATGTAGTCCCGTTTGTTTGTGAGTCGTCAAGTCATTCACTTGTGATCCAGCCAGCAGCTGAAACAGCAATACCACCCAGCAATCAGCAGCTGAAACAGCAATGTCACCCAGCAATCAGCAGCTGAAACAGCAATACCACCCAGCAATCAGCAGCTGAAACAGCAATATCACCCAGCAATCAGCAGCTGAAACAACAATACCACCCAGTAATCAGCAGCTGAAACAGCAATACCACCCAGCAATCAGCAGCTGAAACAGCAATATCACCCAGCAATCAGCAGCCATACCACCCAGCAATCAGCAGCTGAAGCAGCCATACCACCCAGCAATCAGCAGCTGAAGCAGCAATACCACCCAGCAATCAGCAGCTGAAGCAGAAATACCACTCAGCAATCAGCAGCTGAAGCAGCAATACCATCCAGCAATCAGCATCTGAAACAGCAATACCACCCACAATCAGCAGCTGAAGCAACAATACCACACAGCAATCAGCAGCTGAAGCAACAATACCACACAGCAATCAGCAACTGAAGCAGCAATACCACCCAGCAATCAGCAATACCATCCAGCAATCAGCAGCTGAAACAGCAATACCACACAGCAATCAGCAGCTGAAGCAGCAATACCACCCAGCAATCAGCAGCTGAAGCAACAATACCACCCAGCAATCAGCAGCTGAAGCAACAATACCACACAGCAATCAGCAACTGAAGCAGCAATACCACCCAGCAATCAGCAGCTGAAGCAACAATACCACCCAGCAATCAGCAGCTGAAGCAGCAATACCACCCAGCAATCAGCAACTGAAGCAGCAATACCACCCAGCAATCAGCAGCTGAAACAGCAATACCACCCAGTGGTTGATTCAGCAATACCACCCAGTGGTTGATTCAGCAATACCACCCAGAGGTTGATACAGCAATACCCCCCAGTGGTTGATACAGCAATACCATCCAGTGGTTGATACAGCAATACCACCGAGTGGTTGATACAGCAATACCACCGAGTGGTTGATACAGCAATACCACCCAGTGGTTGATACAGCAATACCACCCAGTGGTTGATACAGCAATACCACCCAGTGGTTGATACAGCAATACCACCCATTGGTTGATACAGCAATACCCCCCCCAGTGGTTGATACAGCAATACCACCCAGTGGTTGATACAGCAATACCATCCAGTGGTTGATACAGCAATACCACCCAGTGGTTGATAAAGCAATACTATCCAGTGGTTGATACAGCAATACCACCCAATGGTTGATACAGCAATACCACCCAATGGTTGATACAGCAATACCACCCAGTGGTTGATAAAGCAATACTATCCAGTGGTTGATACAGCAATACCACCCAGTGGTTGATACACCAATACCACCCAGTGGTTGATAAAGCAATACCACCCAGTGGTTGATAAAGCAATAGCATCCAGTGGTTGATACAACAACACCACCCAGTGGTTGATACAGCAATACCATCCAGTGGTTGATACAGCAATACCACCCAGTGGTTGATACAACAACACCACCCAGTGGTTGATACAGCAATACCACCCAGTGGTTGATACAGCAATACCACCCAGTGGTTGATACAGCAATACCACCCAGTGGTTGATACAGCAATACCACCCAGTGGTTGATACAGCAATACCACCCAGTGGTTGATACAGCAATACCACCCATTGGTTGATACAGCAATACCACCCAGTGGTTGATACAGCAATACCACCCAGTGGTTGATACAGCAATACCATCCAGTGGTTGATACAGCAATACCATCCAGTGGTAGATACAGCAATACCATCAAGTGGTTGATACAGCAATACCATCCAGTGGTAGATACAGCAATACTATCCAGTGGTTGATACAGTAATACCACCCAGTGATTGATACAGCAATACCATCAAGTGGTTGATACAGTAATACCACCCAGTGGTTGATACAGCAATACCACCCAGTGGTTGATACAGCAATACCATCCAGTGGTAGATACAGCAATACCATCCAGTGGTTGATACAGTAATACCACCCAGTGATTGATACAGCAATACCATCAAGTGGTTGATACAGCAATACCACCCAGTGGTTGATACAGCAATACCACCCAGTGGTTGATAGAGTAATACCATCCAGTGGTTGATACAGTAATACCATCCAGTGGTTGATACAGTAATACCATCAAGTGGTTGATACAGCAATACCACCCAGCCGTCTGCAACTGAAATAGCAATATGACCCAGCAGTTGAAATACAATCCGAGTTCAAGTGAATGAACTCACCAGATTGCGAACAATGATTTCCGCTCCGACTTTGACGGCGATGTGAAGAGGTGACAACTTGGTTGAGTCTTGGATGCAGGAGTTGACATTTGCGTGGACACTCAGCAGAAACAGGACACTCTCAATGTCAGACTTCTGTATCGCGATGTGCAGGAAATTCCTCCCTCGCGGGTCAAACTGGAACAGTTCAAGTGGACTGTCACATAAACTTACATTTGTCATTTGTTTGCTTTCCACACGTCATTTTACAGTGACGTTTTGAACATTGGAACATTTCACAAGCAACTTTCAGATTGCGAACACAATTTTGGGTTTATGCTATTTTGGGCTTATTTATATGTTAGAGGCAGACTAGGAAGTGAGCAAAGCCAACAGTGACTAATTCGATCACTCCTGTCACATGACCTGTCACATGACATGTCACATGACCCAGGTAGAGACATCAAGGGGTTCACCTGCTCTGCAGCCAGGGGTTCTCGCGCAAGAATCTCTTCCGCAGCTTTGTTATTCTTCGTCGTCATAGCAACAGCAAATGGCGTCAGTCCTTGCTTGTCTTGGAGCGAGAGATTGATGGAAGGATGAGACATCAGCAGGGAGATGATCAGGTGGTGTTGGTTCTCTATGGCAATGTGTAGTGCTGTCTTACCCTCCGCGTCCTACAAAAAATCCAAGTACTACACTAAATATATCTTCATAGTTGCACATCATGAGGCATTGTAAATAAGAAACATAAATAATTACATTGATTACCGTATTGTAAATAAGAAATGAATTACATTGATTATCGTATTGTAAATAAGAAATGAATTACATCGATTACCGCATTGTGAATAAGAAACAGAAAGAATTACATTGATTACCATATTGTAAATAAGAAACATAAATAATTACATTGATTACCATATTGTAAACAAGAAACGGGAATAATTACATTGATTACCGTATTGTAAATACAAAACAGAGATAATTACATTGATTACCATATTGTAAATAAGAAACAGAACAAATTACACTGATTACTGTATTGTAAATAAGAAAAAGAAATAATTACATTGATTACCGAATTGTAAATAAGAAACAGAAAGAATTACATTGATTACCATATTATTGGTGAAGCTACAATGTTTTCCAAACATGCTATATTTTCCATATACGTCAGCCATCTCTGATTGTCACAATGTGATTGTAGGCTAATTTCCCAACTGGTGTTCTTCTAGAATGACAGCACAATTTATCTTAATTAAAAGGTTTGAAAAATTCATTCTACGTGAGATAATGCGACAAAGTCTGTTCCATTAAAAGGAATCACCCACGGGTTGTAAATATTAGCAGGCATTTCGCTGACTTGCTTTTCTTCAGTTTGGGTATATAATGATGATGCTCAACATCAAAGAGTTAGCGATTAAGCCAAACGATGTCCGTTACGATATCTGTTACGGTGTCCATTACGATGTCTGTTACAATGTCCGTTGCGATGTCCGTTACAATGTCCATTATGTTAGTTGTAGTAGCGTTGTTTATAATCTGAATGTTTTGTTTACTACTTTTTGCAGGACACAAAATTTAATACACAGAATATCTTCAACATATTTATTCTAGTCTTAAGAACATTATATGAATTAGCAATATCCCTTTAAAACGACGCTGTCTATTCCATTACTCAGAATCAGTCAGGTGTAGTAATTATTAGCAGGAAGGTTGCCAAATCATTTATATGCCATCCATATAGGCTGTCAGGTGTGGAAACCATACAACTTCAAAAGTATCTGCGGGTGGGGACATGTGTCTCTGTAATAGTGCCAGTTTCCAAATTTAATATATCTTTTATAATTTGAACATTTCGTGGGCATAATTCCGACACTGACAATATAATAAACGTGGTGATTTTATATCCTATCTTTACTTATTTATTTTATTATTTCTTATCATCTCTAATTATTTATTTCTTAACTTTTAATCTGTTTACCTATCAATATTTTTACTTCTTTTAAACTTTTGTATTCTATATCTATTTGTATGTACCGGTTTATGGGTTTTACCTGAAATAAATGCATTCGTATAATTTCTCCCCGACCACCATTTGTTTCAAACATTATCTATCCCAAGCTTGTTGTCACTGTCTCCTTCCTACATACCTGTGCATTGATGTTGACGTTGTGTTCGACAAGACACTGTACCACCTTGTCGAGCCCCCAGGTGGCCGCCATGTGTAACGCTGTCTGGCCGTCCCTGAAATCAATCGGCAGTAGGACCTTATATACGTATTATATTCCTTCTATCATGCATACAGTACACTTTTTAAAATATTTCAGATGCAAATATATGTAAACATTTGCCTTCTAATAAGTGTACATAATTTTCTTTGGTTTCCAAAGCGACTTCACTGTCTTACGCTAGATGATGATAGTTTCATTATCATTCACCAGGTGGCATCATGCAACACAAAATTGGCTTTTTGTGTTGGTGCTACCATAATCTGAGTTGGACATTCACTTTTGATCAAATATTTGTGGTTACCTTGAGTTTAAAACGAGCTATGAGAGTCTAACATTGGAGATAACTAGCAATAGGATGGATACAAACAGATGCAATTGACAATACAAACAACACAAGCCAACCGGCCACGTGCATACACTGTCACTGGGTACAGCAGATCTTAGACTTAGGAGATTTATTCCACCCACCTGGCTTCATCCTCGCCCTCTCCGTTGGGCCCTGGATGCCTCGTGCTGTCAACATCACACAGACTGAAACGTGACAACGGAGACAATGTTACAATACGAAGCAAATCCTCCACATATTCTCCAGCACACGGAATATTCAATCAATGATGCTAAAAGCAAAAATACATAATATCCACTATGACATGATAACTCACTTACGTGGTATTTTCCATGTAGATTTAATTAAACTCATCAGACAAACTGTTAATTCATTTAATTTTGAATCCACATGCAATTCAAGTAAAAAAAATGGAGTTTCACGAGAATGCACGATACAGTCATGCACATGCATAGTTCTCTGTTGATGTTGTCAACTTTCCCGCCTCTCTCAAAAGAACAATTTGACCCACATGGCCAAGCTATTGGCTTGTTGCCAGAGGCATTAAACAAAGTAAATTAATTCAATCATTTAAATAATTTAATTAATTAATTAATATTAAACCAACAATTGATATTATTTAAACAATTCACACATTACATGTTTGGACATCAAAGAACCGAATTCGTGTTATTGGAGGAACCGCATTAACCCATTAAGTGTAAACAGCTCTGAGCAATCCTGAATGCTATACCATATAAGGGATGCTGTACTATATAAGCACTTACCTTTATCTCTTAGTTACAACACTTCTCTAAAATATCACAGTTCAGTGTTCATGTTTTACAAATGCAGTGTCTATTTCTTATTTCCACAAACATTTACATTTCCTGGCAAATTATTTTAAGCCAAGTAAAATTGTTATAGTACAAACTTTGTTCAAATGAAAATAGACAGCTACTAGAAATATATTTATTTAGTACAGATTAATGGGATGTTGAATAAAAACAACACAATACTGAAAGTCTAACAGTGCTCAAGACAGTCAACTAATTGGCTGGTGAAGCTACACAGACACATTTCAAACAGCACCAACCTTCGAATGAGGAAGCATGCAACTGGCTCGTTGTTTTCATCTATGGCTCGATGCAACAGAGTTTGCTCACACCCACACGGCCCACTGCAGAACACATTTGTGTCACAACCGTGTTGAACCTACAACACATTAGTATTAGTTCACACACTCACGGCCCACTGCAGAACACGTTTGTGTCACAGCCGTGTTGAACCTACAACACATTAGTATTAGTTCACACACTCACGGCCCACTGCAGAACATGTTTGTGTCATAGCCGTGTTGAACCTACAACACATCAGTATTAGTTCACACACTAACGGCCCACTGCAGAACACATTTGTGTCACAGCTGTGTTGAACCTACAACATACCAGTGTTTATTCACACACTCACGGCCCACTGCAGAACATGTTTGTGTCACAGCCGTGTTAAGCTAACAACACAGCAGTATTAGTTTACACACTCACAGCCCACTACAGGACACATTTGTGTCACAGCCGTGTTAAACCTACAACACACCAGTGTTTAACCCCAGAACTACAGTATCTGAAGGTATCTGGCCAACATGTGTTTTATAGGTCAATTCTGTTTTGTTAAACACCCTCCAATTCAGACATTTCTGCAAAGAAAAACACACCCCCTTCAAGCATACATCTGTCTGGATGCCCAACCCTAGCACCCACTCTGCTAGTCACCCTCCGGTCACCCCCCCCGCCACCCACCAGCACTGATGCAATGTCCTCCTGCCCAGTGTCCAGGGCCTGCCACAAGGGACAGTCTCCATTCTCGTCTCTCTCATTCACCGCAGACCCGTGCTTACACAGCTGGTTCACGACAGCCACCAGATGGCGCTTGATGGCCAACTCGAGACACGTCCGATTGTCCTTCGTTCTGGTGACATGGTGGCAGTTGACAGGGTGAACGTACACAAACAAACATGTTTATTTATTTTATCCTATTGAATCTTTGTTTATAAAATGATTATTTTAATTAATTAATGTATATACATCATGTGACCTCTTACCTAGTAACAGGTCCATCAAGTCATCAAAAAATGGATGTCGAACATGTGAAGCATTCATACATAGCATTGTATATTTTTTTGAAATTATGGCCCTAAGCTTTTCTTGATGACAAAAACATAAGGCAAAGTGTTTCAAGTGACAACTGTCCGCAGGAATGTTTGATTCGTGAGATGTCATGCCGAAAAAGTAATGTAATTGTTGGCAGAGGTAAAGCTTGGCGGAGGTGAAAGGACTTCGTAAGTGTTAAACTTCTGTTTCCTCCTTTTCTACACTAATTGTGAATACATTTAAAACATAAAATCATGTATTGTGATGCTATTGTGCAAATAACAAATGTAGTATCGTTATTATACGTCATGCGCATAATTCTGACTGTGACTTCGGCAAACCACGTCATACTGGATACATCAACTGACTGTGTAAGTTACTGATCAAACATAATGTTATTGGCTGATTAATAACGTCATCACAATCTTGCCTGTGATGAACTGCCAGATCCTGTATTCGACGATTGTTTAGTTATGATGTCTGAATAACATCAAATGCATCGCACGTTGGCACAGATACGAGATTGCACAACAATCGCTGGATCAACGCACTCTACCTGATGTTGCAGTCAGCTTTATGCTCCAATAAGAACAGTGCACTGTCGCTGTCTTGAAGCGTTACTGCCTCGTGAAGCAACGTCAAGCCGTTGCCGTTGTAGTCGTTCACTGTGGCTCCCCCTGTCAGCAGCTGTTTGGCAATATCGTGGAAGCCTTGCCATAACGAGAGAGCTAGCGGCGTCTGGTCACGTGAATCCTTCACACCGAAATTTGGGATTATCTGCACGCTGTTGCCATGGCAACTGACTTCCGCTGAAACAAAACACCTAATTATGAAGGAAGCGGGAGATGTGTAAAATATCTTACATCAAACTGATCTGTGTTGGCAACGTACATCTGCGTGAGGCTTATTACATCGCTAAGATGCAAGTCTACCCATTTTAAAAACCACAAATATCAATGCAGGTATATACATTCTTTAAAAATGTAATTATTGCAGTTTTTAATCACCCGCATTACTTAAAATCTTTATTACCTTATGTTTACAATTCCACAGGTGCTACTTTGTAAATTGTATAGCTTAGTCTATTCAAAACGTCTTACGCTGGGAAATGTTATAGTGTCAATATCCACCAGGTGTTAGCATGTGTTATTTTGTGGCTAGTATAACTTAACTAATTCACATCTTACATTGATTTCCAAATTCTCTGTAACCTTCAGGATCATCTCAGAAAGTTTATGTCCATTGTCAGATGAAATTACTTTCATCTGTCCTCACCCCCCCCCCCCACCCCCACCCCCTCCTCAGACAACAGTTTGTAAACATTGACATGATGATCTCAATATATTAATAGTTTTGGTCCGATGCATAACATATCAATGTCCGATGCGAGACAAAACTGTCTCGATCCCACTCCCCTGAATAAAAGTAATTTCGTCTGACATTGACATTCTGAGATGATCCCTTATTATGAGACTAGAACAATTAGATGTCTAGTCTGGTCTAGGTGCACCAACCTTTATAGTTTAGAAACACTTGAACGACGTCTTTGTGTCGGTTGGTTATAGCAACATGTAACGGTGTCTGTCGATAGACAGGCACTTCAGCAATGCTGTCATCTTCTGGGTGGTTTGAAACCAATGGTGCAGACGTGACAGCGTTGGGGTTAGCGCCCTTGAATAACATGTCAAGGACTAGCTGCTTCAATCCTTGGTGACAGGCGATATGGAGGGGCGTCTCACCCTAAAGGGGAATACACATCTAGTAAGTCAATGTAATAGGGAAAGTGTACATGTTTACACCAGGGGCTTAGCCAAAGACATGGCTGCCCATCTTCAAGACTGGTAGATGACTGGGAAAGACAGGTAATTACAACTAATCATCCTCGTGTGCCAGGGGTCGCTGCTGCTGATTACGTCAGTGCTAGCCAGCAGTACCCCCCAGCTGATTGCTTTGCGAAACTCTAGATCAGTGGTTGTCGGCAGGTCAGGTGGTCATAATAAAACTAATTTCAACCAACCGTGGCTCATATTACATGCAATGTTTAGGAAGTAGAAGCAATTATTCGAATACACAATACCGCTCAGCTGCTCGTGCTAACAGGTCATTATATATTGGGATTCCCAGAAGTCGTTTATCCGTCTTCAAATTGGGGCGAGTATTTGCGCTGTTCTCACGGGCGATGCAGTCGCGACTGACGAAGTCAATTACTAGTTTGACTCAGTTAACTTCTGCACTTCGCGTAGATCTGCCAGGGCTAGTTTTGCATGGCAAACAGCCCTGGCTTGCGAGGATGCAACTAATAAGACTGGTGGAATTTAGAGGGGGTCAGCTAGATTAACTGATAGTTCCAACTCTAGGGGCTCACATAATGACTATCACTGGTACAACTAGTAATGAAACCAACTGAATGGATCAGTATTAATTAAACAAATTGTTCAAATGACACTGGTTTGTCATAAAAAACTAAACTGGCCAATAATGGCTGTGACTGATGTGACTGGCCTCATGCAAGCTGTTCGCACGGTAAATGGCACGCTTGATTAGTTCAAGACTGGCAGCAAATTATTTCTGGCTAAGGGCTTGGTTTACACTTCTATTCTCTCCATTTCAAGCATATATTCATAGCGTAATATGACTGCAATAGATTGCTGTATTGATAAAGGCTGTACCTGGTGGTTGGCTGCGTTCACATTGGCATCACGCTGCACGAGGAACAAAGTCGCAGCCTCGTTTCCAGTTCTCGCCACCGCATTGAGCAGCGTGTCACCTGCAACAGAATAAAAACATAATTATTATAATTATGTGCAGTCTTATACAGCCCCAGAGCAAGGGACTGCCAAACATTTAGGGAGAAAATGCAATACTTGCAATTTCAAACAAATAGTCTCGAGTTGTTTACGAAAAGTGGCTATATTCTAAGATGATTTTAAAGCAAAAACAAAATATAAAATAAATAAAACAGCTGTTGTGTCAGAAGGACACTTTGTAATATGTTAAATTTGATTTGATGTTTAATATAATCCAACCAACCTACCTGTGTCTGTGTTGACTGTGTTTGTTGACCCTCCTCGCGCTACTATCCGTCCAGCGAAACTGTCATCCTCGTACGTACCCACAGGTGTCGCTACCTGTAGTGCGAGCCATAGGGCGGTGTGTCCGCTGCTGTTTGTCAGGTCTAAGTTGATGTCTTTGACAGTCAGTAGAACGTGGAGGACAGGATGGTTGTCTGACAGGACGGCTTGGTGAAGGGGTGTGCTGTAGACAGAAACTTGGGCACATGACAGTATATCTATATTACAAACAGGTTATGTATCTGTCTGTATGTCTGTCTGTATGTGTCATCATATCTCCGGCAGTTTTACATATACGGGGCAGAAATTGTGTAGTAGCAAAAATAGTAGACAGGGAAGCCAAGAGAAGAACACAACACGTAATCAATCAAGAAGAGAGGAATCACAAACTATCTCACATGTAGGATGACGACATATATCACATATACTAAAGAAGGTGGTATTCTACGATGACGAAAGACTACAACTACAAGGTAAAATCACTTTTGGATTTGTCAAAAATAAATTATTTGCATAAATGTTGATAATGGATATATACATGAATTATATTACTATTGCTGCATGACATCTCATAAATCAAACATTCCCGCATACCTCATGTTTTGATAAAAACACACGTTCGGAGGTCAGAATTTCAACAAAATACATGATAGAATGTACGAACACTCCACGTGTTTGGCATACATTTTTTATGGCTTCGCGGAGCTGTTGCTAGGCAATGGTCACATGACGGATAGATCGAATGATTACTCACTTTCCATGTGAATCCTGTGCATTCACGTTTGCGGCGTGCTGTACGAGACACTGTGCAATGTGTGACATGCGTGTTCTGTCCTTGTCAGACGATCCTAGTTTGCACGCAGCCATCATGTGCAAAGCAGTGCAATCTTCTGCACTTGTCGTCACATTTACATTCGCTCCGTTTTCTATTAGAAACTTCGCAGAGAATTCATCAACTGCAACAGAGAGTAATTCACTGTAGTGCAAGACTGTGCAATAGGACCTAAGAAAAGGTTTAACACACTAACTAAAAAATGGTGCACATAGTTCCACAACACTTAAAGGTAAGTTCTTACATATTGCAATCCACATGACTGCTTAGAGCACTTTACATTTGACTCCCTGGCAGACCTGTTCAATGGAACACCATCTCAACTTCTCTGGGAAGCAATTAATGTGGGAAGACTATTCGCACACAAATATCTACCACTGTCTTTAGCCAGGTAATCATTAATATGGCTGAGTGAATTGGAGCAATGTAGAGTGAATGAACTTGCCCAAGGTTTGACAAGCAGCACAGGATTCGAACCTAGGTTCTCTCAATTGAGAGTCCAATGCTTTTGCTACTGCAACATCGACATTGCACTTATTTGATTTAGAATAAAATTGGAGGACACTGCCGAGACAATTGGAAGTATCCTGTTTGTTATGTACACAGTTTAGTTTCTAGGTATTAACCACATCCATTGCATACAAAATACTAATTAGTTTTAATATGTATCGAATAGCCCTGTGATGTTCAACAGATTTAGTGTGTTGCATCTTCCTATATATAGGGCTTCTGAACATGCTGATGTAGTTGTAAATTGCACTGAACATTCAAGGAAATTGTGCTAAATAAAATAGATGTATTTACTATTCTTATTACGTATTCCAGTTACCTCTCTTTATGGCTTGGTGAAGCAGGCAAAGTCCAGATTGGTCTTTCCTGTTGACATCAACTTTATGTTTGATTAGAGTTTGTGCAATGCCTTCAAGGCACTGCTGCAGAGCAAGGTCGAGTGGCAGTCTGCCTTCGGTGTCAACTTCATTCAACTTGGCTGGAAGCTACATCAGTAAAAAGAAAAACATGTTTGTCAACTGATCTTCATTACTTTCTGGAATGCCAAAATCCTAATTAAATCCCGCTGCCGAAAAAATTACATAATCTATGTTAAACAAACTAATATAGAGAACAAGAGAAAGGGTTTATAAATGCACTAGGGATTAAAATTATCTCCTAAAATTACTGATTTTGTCCATCACAATTAAGGTTCACTGATGCTACCTTAAAGGTCCTGTCACGATCAATCCGACAAGACAATACACTATTACCTCAGCATCATGTTCAACAAGATATAAGAAGACGGCATCTTCCCGTTTTGTTCTGATGGCTGTATGCAGAGGGTACTGTGACTTTGACTTGAACATCTTATAGACCAGGGGGGCCGACATCCCCTCAAAGTCTTCACTTGTGAAGTTAGCCTGAGAAAGAAACAATATCAAGTAATCAATGTATGCAATATCAAGATTTATTAAGACAAAATTGCCATCCGGAGTAAAATGCCTTCGGTTAATCAAAAGTCCAAGAGTGTTTGTATGGATCTATGTGTAACTTGCTCTTCTGAGATATTTGTTAATTTTTCTGACCAAGGGTTTCATGTGACCATGGTTATAATATGACCAAGATTACAATGTGACCAAGCTTTAATATGACCACGACCATAATGTGATCAAAGCTTTAATATAACACTGGCTATAATGAGACCAAGGCTTTAGTGTGACCAAGGTTTTAATGTGAACAAAGCTTTAGTATTACCAATGTTTAATTGTGATCAAGGTTTTAATGTGATTATGGCTTTAATGTGACCAAGGCTATGCTGTGACCAAGGCCTTAATATGACCAAGGCTTTAATATGACCAAGACTCTGATACGGCACTGACCCAGTGAACAGAGATGAGGTCACAGCAGTGTCGTCTGAGAGACGCAGCGTTCACTTCGTCTGCCGCTTGGTAGAAGTGAATACATTTGCTGACAGTCACCGATGACATGAGAGCGTGTTCGCACCTGGCAGATCAACAGTGGTGCCACCACACAGGTAAAACAAAACTAACAAATCGCTTACCTAAATTAGTTTGGTATATATCACTTGCCTGTTTTTCTCAGTGTAGTTTCGACACATTCTCATAGAAGTTCAAATATTTCTTAAAAATGCTAACGATAATTCCTTTTGGTCTTGTAACGTTTTAGTCCTACTAAAGAACTTTAGGAAATGTTGTGATTATGAGATTTATGAATACATCACTATTTCTAATGCCTTAAACAGCTAAAATACCCAATGTTTTGCAATGCAAGAAATCTACAGTGTTTGGAGGTTACACATTGTGCAATAGACTTTTTAATTTAAAAAGCGTTTAGATAGTGTCAAAGTGTGATTAATCATATGTAGTTTGTAAAAGTAAATTCTCATCAAAGTTATTTAATAGAACAAATATATAACTGAAGTGAAGAGAAATTAAATTAGTGTTAAGAGACATCACAAAAAGGGCAGTGGTGAATATGCAAAGGCAGGAGAGAATGGCCGAAGATCTCGACAGATATTGTGGAGATAATTTGTTGAGAACCCGGAATAAACTAAGCGAAGTCGACCTCCCAAAAGGATCCCAGGAGAGGAAGAATAAGAATACCTGTTGACCAAAGCCGAGAGTTGATACGTAGTGGCGGCCTTCATCAGCTCTAGCAGGAAAGTGTCACCTTCAGCTAAATTCAGGTCATCCGTATACACCCATTGGAGCAGTGCTTGACCAATATGGGCTGGTATGTCTACAGTTGAAACACACTCTACTATAGAACATGAACAAGACATCCTAGAACAATACATGGTCAACAGTCAACGTCTAAACTTCCATATATTAATATGCTAACTTTGTGACATTTAGCAGTACCTCCTTCCTCCCAGGTGCTCTCACCTTTTCAACAATAGTTATTTAGAGTTATGCGATATGCTGTTCTTTTCTAGGGGGCTACCTGAAACAATCGAGTCGTGATCAGTTATCCAGATGGAACCACTGTTCAGCTTTTTACAATCAAAGTACTGCAGTGGTGGTAATTTTTGCCCTTGATTTGTTGCGTATGTATGGAATGCCGTAGATATTGAGAAAACATACTTGCATATCATAATGGACATCAGGTTACGTTTAATTATTTGTGAAATGATTCTAAAATGAAATGAGCAACAAAATTGGAAGGAATATTTGTAATCTTAGTCATTTCATGTAACCAATACCTAGTCATGCTTATTTGTTGTTATCATAAAATAACTAAATCAACAAAATAAAAACATAAAAACGACCTGTGTAATATCGCCAATATTGTTATAGCGTTTTAATGACATTTTTATTTAACTTAGAACACCGAACTGATAATACTCACCTGACAGGAATAACTCCGAGACCTGCGACAGATCTTTTACTCCCCAGGTGTCACTCCGAGCGGCCAACACAAACTTGTGTGCTTTGATGATCTCGCCATCATCCAATTTCACAGTTAGATCACTGTAAAAAGATATACATTCAACAAGATCACCACCAGAGTTAAATCCACAGATGGCAGTGGACAAGGAAGCCTTTGGCTTTTTCATCTATTTATATGATGATATCACCCACCCTTCTAAGAAATTAGTAATTTTTTAAAGCATGATCACAATGATAGCATTTACGCTTGTAATCAAAATTTATTCCACTCATCTATCATGTTCTCCGAGTATGAATATTTTCTGACATTTAATCAACACATGCGTGAAAAGACTTATTCATATATATGAACTAGTATAGTAGTAATACTATCTAACATGTGCATATGTATCCATACAGATGTTAAATCTAAAGAAACAACATTTACTAACCAAACCAGAAGTTCAGGTGATAATATCTAGCCAGCATTATACCAGATCATTAGGCATTATTTATCACCAAAAAGTTTGTTTCACCTGAAATTTAAAATTGTAAACATATCTTCAGTGTAATCTTTACCTGTACAGCTCATTGTTGTAAAGACTTGACACAGTCTTGAGCAAGCGTGATACGAAATTGTCTTCGTTTGTCGATCCTGCTGCAGCCAGTGCCACCTGGTACCTCTTGTTGACATCAGCGAGCTGTTTCTGAAGCTTCACATATTCTTTTCGCAACAAACTCAGGTGAGTTTGAAGCTTTGACACCTCTGCAGATGAATGGAGAGACATTTACATGAAGCATTCATGTCACATGTTATGTGCACTGGAAGAGGCAGCAGGTGGATCACTGCAGTAAAAGTGTAATCTTCTTTAATTCATCCATTGTTGATGTCCTCCAACTGTTTTGGAGCAGCCTGTTTTTCTTTTTTTTCCTTATGGATTCCATTCTAGGGCTTGTCTTGTGACTATTGTGGTGTCTTTTCATAGTGTATGTCCTATCCGTGTCAATTTCATTTTTTGAATAGCTGTTTTGATGCTTGTTTGGTCTCTCCTGTTCATCACTTCAGTGTTAGTGACTTTGCCTTGCCTTATATTTTTGTGATGTTTCTAAGGCATTTGTTGATGAATATTATTTGTAGATGATAACAAAGGGCCAGATGCACCAAAAGTCGTAACTCATTGCTACAGGTCTAATAGGAAAATACAGGTGTAATAGGGCAATTCATAAATAGCACAACACGTTGAATCTGGGATAAGTTGAGAGTAGGGATGATTTGAGAAAGTGATGAGTTGAGAGTGGGATGAGTTGACAATGGGATGAGTTGAAAGTGGGATGAGTTAGGAGTGGGATGAGTTGAGGGTGGGATTAGTTGAGAGCATGATGAGTTGAGAGTTGGATGTGCGGAAACTGGGATGAATTGAGAATGGGATGAATTGAGATGATGCCGAGTTGAGAGTGGTATGAGTTGAGAGTTGGGTGAATTAGCAGTGGGATGATATGTCCTTCCATGGACAATGACCACACCCCCTTTTACACCAAGACACGTGTCACAGTTTTTGCCATGCAAGTTTGTGTTCTGTCAGGTCTATCACTCTATGTCTATAATGTTTACAGAAGTTTGTAATGTTTTGTATCTGCATTTAGAAAGGATGAGTGGGTAGATGAAATTATAACAAATTATTTGTGTTCGTCCTACCTCCAACACTAACTCCCAGCCTAGGTCTAGGACCAGTCCAAGACAAACTTGCAGACAGATATTTGTATGGAATTATATACCGAGAACTAAGTTGTGCTTCATTGTTAAAAACTAGTCATGATAACATATAAAAATCTATCAAAGCCTTATTGTTGAGGTGAGCTAGGTATGAGGCAAAAAACATGCGCCTCTTCATCTCATTATCGCAAAAACAAAACTGAGAGATGTGAAGTCTGAAGAGGGCGAACATTTTCATTTAAATTTTAAAAATGAGAACAAGATGATGCCGATTTGTAGGCCGCACTTACGTTAGCGGGCTAAAATCGACAGCTCGTGGAAGCTGTTTGGGTGACATTTAAGTAGTATGTCATCAGCAGGTCTTAGTATTTTTAGTTGCTACGTTACGACTGTAATTCAGATTTTAATGCAAGATGTAAACCAAGAATCGATGCTTACCATCCGACATCTTCAGGAAGTCACATGACTTTGTATTTGGGGAAATCATTAAACTCGTAATTGTGTTGTGTCTCTCTAAAATAATTTATTGTAGGGTTGGCGCTCATAGTTTTTATTTTATAACAAAAGTGGCATGTAAGTTTATGTGTAGCAGCTGAAAAATTGTTATTATGAATATTCTTGTTCTCTGCAATGTTTATATGTTCAGGAACGCATATTGCGACCGGACCACCCTATAACGATCTCTTCTGTTAGTAGCAATATCTTTAAATTTCTCCTCAGTGTACTTATGTAAGATTTGCTTCAGTAGCTTTCAATGGAAAAATCATTTATTATTCATATTAATAAATTATGTCTTAAGTTTAACGGGAATACATAGCGTGCTACAATGTGTTGAAAACTAAATGTGTGGGCGGTCCGACAGGACTCCGTAACTGACGATTATTACCGCACCTTCCCACACTGCAGTGGGGGTAAGACCACATTAAGGATTCGTCCGCCATTACCGACCGAAAGAGTGCCCTTGAAAATACCGTTTTGGTGTCATGTGTGAATTTTGTTCGAGCACTTTGGCATGGCACATGTCAGTCCAGTGAATACTGAATGTACTACTACATTAGATCTTTCACGAGGTAGCAATAAACATACGCTAGTCGCTCGCGTATTCGCACAGTGGCTATTTTGCAGAACGCACCAATATTTCAAAATCCGTCACCAGATTGGGGCGAAATTGAGGGGTGTCAGGTTTGGGTGGATTTTTCTGAAAAATGAGGTATGAGAATTTTACGAGTTTTCCCCTGCACTTGTGTCAATGGAGGTTAAATATGCTGTGAAATTTTCAAGAAAATTGTTCGTCAAATTTAGCAGGAAATGAAGGAAACGTTATAATGGCCGCCTATGTAAAATTTAAATGTGGTCTTACCCCAGTGTATAGTTTCAGTTTCGTTATCTTGCGGCAGAGGCTACACCTGGCACAACTTCTTGAAAGATGGCTTCTTCATGTGGTTGCGTCTCTATCACAGTAAATGCGTATTTTTCTTTATTTGTTGTGTGTGGCATAGTACACTAGGTGACTGCTCTTCTCAGGTTGTCAGCCTGTGGAATACCCAATTAATTTAGATGATGTATATTTTACTTTTATTATTGTTAGTTATTGCAATAAAATACAGGGAGTTTGCAGAGGCAGGTCCAGAAATGGTAGTCAAGGGAGAGCATAAAACATCCACTGGCAGCCTAAAAAAACCTGGTGTAGGACATAGAACGCCGCCGTAATTTCAGCTTAACCACTCTCTCAGCTCGACTGATGACATCGGAAGACGGAGGAGGGGGTATGCTGATGAAAAATGTTCGCCGGTGCGCCGCCGTAACTTCAGCTTCTCGCTCTCTCGGCTCTACTGATCACTGATGACATGTCATCGTAAGTGGTGGGGTGGGTGTGTGCTGTTGAAAATGTTTCGCCGCTGAGCCGCCGTAACTTCAGTAACGGGGACACATTAAAACGTCTAGGCCGTGGAGCACGCCACTGTAACTGATCAGGCATAGCGCAGCAAAATTCCGAAGGTCTAGGGGGTACGTGCCCCCAGTCCCCTAAACCCGCCTAGACGGGTTAATTTATGGTCTGTCTGCATATGTGGGGCTTTTGTTCTAGAAGCCCGGCATACACGTCACAACGCGACTAAGTTTTAGTGTCTTAAAAGGGTTCTGTATAGATTGAGCTATTCCACGGCAGAAGTATTTTGTATGCCAATTTAACGCTTCGCGTCTGCGGCTATCTATAGAACAGTTTCGTGCAGGCGATATGTTTACCGTCGTTAGTTCTCGGGAATATAAAACAAGCTATAAATTATGGAACGATATTAGGGCCATAATTCCACAATGCTACATTGTTGATTTCTGACTTTCGATTATCCATTTACGCCGAGATTGTCGAATTCTGACTTTCGATTATCCGTTTACGCTGTCATTGTGCAAGATTGTTGTCAAATAATTAACTAGAATGGCGTTTGGTCAAATATTTCTCCAAAATATTTTCTCCAAAAAATTTTCTCAAAAAGATAATCTGGCACAAATTGCACTCAGTGACCTAAGCAGCTAAGCAACTTGCAAATACTGAAGTATCCCTTGCAAGTCAGGCCAAAGCAATTATATAATTGCTTTGGTAAGGCCTTGCGCTGTCATCACCAACGTCACGATGTAGTGTACAGAATACTTATATCGAGCATTTTTCACCCACGTTATGAGCTGTTTTATCAAAGTTGGAGTTTAAAAGAACTCAAAGTCGATGAACAGAAGAAACGAAGTGCCAAGCAGTCTGGCAGAAAACGCGAATTTATTGTCAGGTAGGTTGGTACTGTGTGTGAGCGATAATTCGTGATGTTTCGAAAACTCAATAATATTATTTATTCGTACTATAACGTGTACAATTCAGTGAAAGCAACGTATACATCCATCTAAAATGTATATAAAACGGTCAGTGCAGCCAGTCTCGTCTATGAAGCGTGAGCGTCTATGTCATGAATAGGGGAGGCTGTTTTTAAGTGAATATTATTAAACTTTAAAGATAATAATAGTGTGGAGTCTCCCATCACACAGTGATTTGTTTTGAATTTTGTTGACATTATGTAAATTGTTATTGTAAAATTTGTAGCTTAGTATTTGTTTTCATATTTTGTAGTTCTAGTTGTCTAGCAATGTTCTATTAACTGACTAGTCTGTATTATTGTGGTTACAATGTAATGGTCTTACGAGGTCTCATTCTTTATATACTGGCACTGAGGGTGGTCACTACCAGGGTACTTGTCGTCCTCAGTGGTTCTTTTACGTCCCAAATTGAGACGGGACCGACATTAATGTGATCACCGAGTCACGAGGGATACGCCATCCCCAATTTTGAGAGCCAGATTTTTACACCAAATATCATGCCTGCTCGGTCCAGGTTTCGAACTCAGAGCACTGGCATGCCAGGCGGATGTGCTAACCACTACACTAGCCGCACTTTCTGTATAATTTGTTTCTGCTGTTGGGATAAATAAAATACATCCTTACCTTACCTAAGATGGGAGTGTGTGTTTCTATATTTCACAAAAACCAGCACAAACCCTTGGAGTAACATACACTATCGAGAGGGATGCGGGGGTACCAGCCCAGCCTGATCACAGTGCTTTCTTCTATATCATGAGCAGTCTTACTCCAAACCCACTATACTTTATCTTAGTCACATATTGAACATAACTTGGGATAATGTCATTGTTTTTCATTTTACAGGTTAATGAAGAGGAGCTCAGCATGAAACTGCCGCAGAATAACATGTATAGGGACGTACATGGTGGTATGCACCAACTACCCAAATTTACACTGGGGAGTCTAGTGGAATACTTATCCCAGTGCGGAAAGAAGCTGGAGGAAAAGAGCAAGTCTCAATACAAAGAAAGACGAGTTATCTTAACATTAAACTAAAAGGACTGTAGGATTAAAGGTAAATGCGAATAACCATATGAGCTTAGTAGTTTGTACGTCCCTGTCAAATATGATACTGCCTTGATGAAATAATATTTTTCTTTGTCAATGGATACCAGCGGGCTTATTTGTAAGAGGTTTGGCAAATTTCTGTGTTAAATGTAAGAACAAACATTCGAAACCTAACAATAAATTATTGAGGACCAGTATTCAGGAATACCCTGCCTCATAAACTTTGAATACTCCTAACCATTAACCAGTTTAAAAGAAACCTAACAACTCCTTACTCGTGAATTATTATTGATATTACATTATATACGTGTCTGGGTAAATATATATATAGGTGAAGCACAATACTGGGCCAAAAAAGAGGACTGGACAGCAAAAACAAAGTCTTAGATGGTAACCAAAATACATCTACACCTAAAATTAAAGAAGATAAGATATTTGTACTCACTGTTATGTGGCGCAATGCCAAGTGAAGTTCACGATGTAAGTTACATGGTGTCTTTTAACAAAAATATGAGAATGTGACACTTCAGAAATCAAAATTTGCTTGACTGATGTATGCTAGTACCTCATCAGAATCCAACCAAGACTTTTAAAATGTTAAGAATGATCAGAGCACTCTGGACGTGAATTGGTGGACACTAACTTACGTTATCCACCACATTGTCCACAACCAAAAATTTTTTCAAACAACAATAAACAGGCAGGATGCGTTTTTTTGTGTCTTCTTTCTTCATGGGCCTAAGATACAGCACAAATGTTATCAACAGGAACTGTCCGCAAACGAAGCTGGTTATGGAGTAAATATAGCGTAAGTTACAGGACACCAATTTGGCCCAGTATTGTGCGACTCCACAATATTGATTATATATATTGTACATTGTTTTCTTCAGGTTATTGCGGTATATGCGTGTCAGCTGTTGTGTGGGCAGAGATGAGGAAGTCTGCCTCTTATAAAGTAGATGTGTCCATGAACAATGATGCAGTGGTGCAAGAAGCAGAATGTCGTGCTGGGCTGGGCCCTACAGCTCACTGCAAGCATGTTGCAGCAGTTCTGTTCGGCCTGACACTACTGTCAGACAGGAACTATCTTGACAGAAGTGACATGTACACAGGTAAGACGTTTAAAAAAAACAGTTATTTTCTGCATTCAATGTATTACGTACAAATATTGGGGCAATTGTCAATGCACAAAAAAATGGCAGTTAGTTTATCCCAATTTTGTACAAATAAGCTGGGTAGTTTCAAGAATGTGACACGCTCTTGTCAACATATCAGCAACAATAAATAAATGAAAGGGTTAAAATGTATATAAAATTCATAAATATGTAGCTGAATGTACACTTTGACTTGACCTGCAGGACCACCAGACGTTCCATCATGCTATACCTTTTAAAGAAACTCCTATCAAGTCCAGCAGATTACATGCAATTTGTGGGAAGGACAATTCCGACCTTATATATGATCCTCGATCAGAGCAACTGCAGAACGACTCTACTCCAGACAGGTTCACTCTATTTGATGAAACAAATCTTATATTCCTTTTACAGACCAATTGAAAAATAGTTACTTGTCAAAACATGGGCATTAGTGCAGTCTCTGGCTTTATGTATAAAGCAAAAAATACAATGTTGCTTATATCTCTACATATACATATTTCAGGAAAGTCAGTCAATGCTAGTGATGCAGCTGTTCCCTCCTGCCAATCCACATGCCCTTGCCAACGACCACAGCTACTTGAAGTTAACTCCACAAGATCAGTACTTGAAAGATGAAATGGTTAGTTATTTCCATGCTTTTCAATTCAATATACATACATACATCTGTATTTACCCAATGTGCTCCATTGAAACAATGCACACGGTTACAATAGAGCGCATTGGCTCAGTGACTAGAACGTTGGACTCTCAATCAAGAGAACCCGGGTTCGAATTCAGTGCTGCTGTGTTGAACCTTGGGCAAGTTCGTTCACTTTACGTTGCTCCAGTTCACTCAGCCATATGAATGAGTACCTGGCTATAGACAGTGGTGGATATTTGTGTACAAATAGCCTTTGTGCATTAATTGTGGCATGGCTGAATGCTTCCCAGAGAAGTTGAGATGGTGCTCGATCAAACAAGTCTGCTAGGGAGTAAAGTGTAAAGTGCTTTGAGCAGTCATCAGGACTGGATACTGCGTTATTATATAAGTGATTACTTTTTTATAAACATTACATTGTCACAGCACAGAGTCCAACTTACAAACCATTGTGCAATGCAGCTCTGATAATTTCATTTGAAACTAAAAACAAAGTTAAAACTTGAAACAAAGAGGGGGTTTGTTGTATTGCGATTAATATCTGGTGATAATACAACTATATAGCTTAAAGCTGCAATATCAGTTCGATTTCCCAAAAAAGCAAAGCTATCAAGTATCCACTATAATATCCTAGTTCATTGGTGCACTTGTGCTACTTCGTTTTGTTGAAATTAATAAACAAACTGCGAACTATTTTGAATTTGGTTTCGAGTCAAAGGAGTCAAAACTAGCAACACTTACTTGGACATGCATCTGGAAGTGGAAACTTCATATAATATCGTGTTTGCGAATTTGGGCGAGACTGACCTCTGACCCTCAAGAATGGTGCCTCGATCAAGCCGTTTTTGTTGATTGTACAATGTTCGCAAGTGTTTATACAACACGTTCTTATTTTATGGCATTTACGTCGGCGATGGGATGTTCCCGGACATATGCCACCGACTCAGCAAAAAAGGGCCAAATTACGCAGACAACGACAGACAGTCAGTATTCGCATCAGATGGTTTATTTGGGAAAAACCAGTATGGATTTGTGGAACAACACAACTCACAAAAGAAAGAGCTGGAGTAAGACTAAGAACAGATGCTGCGTTTGCAAAACTTCTTCTAGAGAAGTTAGTAATTTCAAAGTAGTCAGCCTGAGCCACGGATCACCGTCAAGGGTATAAAAACGTGGAACAATTTACCAAATAAACTGACTCAGCTTCCAAGTTTAACACAATTTAAAAAAGCAATCAAGTTCTCATTACTTTCTACATATTTGTGAATTGTTAATTGAAGGTGACGTTTTGTAATAGTAACACAAGCACTAAAAAGTTTATATGTGAGTTGTGAATATTATCTTGTAATTTATATATAATTCGTGTTGTATTTATTCAGTTTCTTTTAGTTCGAGAAGGGCATAGCAACACATAAGTCTAAGACTTCAGCTATGTCCTTTCAGCAGCAGCAGCAAACCATACTGTGCATGTATTATGTTGTTGTTGTTGAATAAACGTTCATTCATTCAATGCATATTTATTCGTATGAATATAATATTATGTTGCTTATTATGTTAACAAAACCACCACCCCTCAATACTGTGAAAATGTCCATAACAATAACATGTAGGCCTTCGTAACATGTATCGATAGCTTGCAACTGATTTATGTGAGAGAGCAGAGAATTACCGTTACTATACAAAGAATTGCAGCCCATGTTTTGTTAAGTTACAAATCCTCTTGTACATGTAAATTATAGAAGTTCTGTTTTTAATTGTTTTTTATTTTGGTCTTTCAATTTATCAATAACATGCATTTGGTAATGTATACTTCTATATTCATACATTTTGTAGACAAATTTTGTTTTCCGTTTCATTTAATTAATTCACTTCATCTCACTTTGGGTGATTCAATTCAAATACAGTCAGGGTTGGCAGCTAGGTTTCTGACAGGACAGTTTACAAATTGTTTGCACGTTGATGACACTGAAGCCACAGAGGCTTCGCTTCAAGGAACATACTTTCCCAGTCAGAAACCTCTAGTTAATAACCACAGTTGCAAATAGTTGAAAGGCCATAATCATTTTTGTTTGTTAAATCAAGCCAGGAAATCCATAATAGAATGCCTTTGTTGCTCTCATAAGAGACACGACTAACTGCTGGAATCTTCTTCTAAAGACTTAGTGACTCAGCCAGCCTTTAGACAAGTGTAGCCAGTTTGCAGTGGCACCTTGCAGTCCAGCTAAAGAACAAAGGGGATATTGATCATTGGACAGTAACAGCTGGTAATCCACCTTCTGAGTAAACAGTAGAACTTTGTGGATACTGCCAGGGGTTCACCCACTGCCAGCCAAATGTCCTCCTCATTAATTAGCAGTGTTAGATGAATGACACATTGAGACCACAACTAAGGCATTGGGTATTTTGCATGGTTTACTATTGAATTCCTAAAACTTTGTTTTGTTGAACTATCAGTGAAAAATTGCAAAACTTTTTATTTATTTTTCGAATAAAATTAGTTTGACTTTATTTCCTGTAACCTTCTTTCCAGCCCATCTGTGTTCTACCTATACTTAGTTAATAAGTTGTAAATTGTCTAGTTGTTTGTTATGTACTACACTTTTACAATATATATACAATAATAACTTTGCCACTCTCATATCATTGTAATTGTTTCACAACTGGGCAAATGACCTTTTCACTCGTGAGTGCTGGGCAAATGGCCTTTGGGCAACATATTTTTACCTGTTAATGAAAATTTATAAGTTACATACCACACACATGCATATTATATATATATTGACGGGTAGTAGTCCTGTCAAACCATGTTCATTTTCACAAATAATCTTACTCATTCCATATTCCAATTCATGACTCTGTTCGACAGCTTCAACACAAAGGCGTGAACTACCTCAACATCACTGCAGCCATCACATGACAAGATCTGTGGTGGCTCTATCGAGCATCAGTGTTCGTAGCAAAGGCAGCTCAGGTGTCCAGTCACTTCCTGAGGCTGGATGCAGCTCAGGACAGTTAGAACAAACGTAAGTATTAATTGATGCTGCTATGCAAATGTTATATATAAATCATAGCATAATAATTGGAAGATATGCAAACATATGTGATTGGTTTTAACAATTGTTTTATTCTGACCAATCTTAGGGTAGTTACACCATCTTTGGTTGATACGGCTTTTGTGAAACTTTCAGTTGCATTCTACATTTAATTTGCAGTTCAATTTTTGAACTTAATGGTCTATTTATTTAATTTGGAATATTTCGTATATACAGTGCAAGTATGTTTCATTAGCACCCCCCCCCCGTTTTCCGATATCACCACTCCAGCCAAGCGGCCGAAGTTATAGTTATGGCGGCTCGGTAGCGCCAAAATTTAGACTACACCATTTGGTTCGGCCAGGCTCAATTTCTGGATCCACCCCTGTATGTGAATGTTTACTGCAAAATCCTCATGCAGACCATGAGGATTTTGCAGTAATGGGTGTCCTCGTTAAATTGCATATTGTTGTTAGAAATGCATGTGAATTAAAGTAAAGACAATGTAAAGTACAAACATTTTATTGAAACTATTTGATAAGATTGACTACAAAATTATGAAAAGCACAATACAACTACAGGTACAATCACTGCACTTGATGTGTATAATGTAATAATTTTTAATATCACATACACATCACATGCACATAATATGCAAAGCAACAATAGAAACAACAATTAGGAAGAGGTTGAAAAAATGTCAGGTACATATAAAAAACAAAGTTACTTTTATCATGATTCTTTGTTGCAAAAAAACAACACTAGTACATGTGATATCAAATGCTAGTTGTAGTTTATACATGCCTTATATGTTTACAACTCACAAAATTAGTGACTAAACAATTATGTGTATTTAACAACAATATTTAATACCCATAAAATGTAAACCAATGAGAAAAAATTACTTAGAAAGATGTTTAGTTGAACTTAAAATAGTGACTAGACTAGACAGGGTCATCCCTATGTGACTGAGAATTACATATACAATCACTACATGCTACATTGCTCCAGTTTACTCAGCTGTATGAAGAGTACCTGCTACAGACAGTGGTGGATAGTCTTCGCATATTAATTTCAGCTTAATGCTTCCCACATAAGTCAAGATGGTGTTTTCGATTTAACAGGTCTGCCAGGGAGCCAGTAAAGTGCTTTGAGCAATCCTGAGGACTGGATAGTACACAATATCAGAACTAACCTTATTCAGGTGTTGTTTAATTATCATGTGAAATGAAAATGTAATGTAAATTATTTGTTAAAATATAAAATAGTGATAAAAAGAATAATTTAGAAAGATGATACGTGGCATGAAAAATATATAACAGTCCTCATGATTCATACATAATTTAAACAAGTAAAATGCTGCTGCCAGTGTATCAACAGACTGTTGCTGAAAAATGTAAAAAGGCTTTCAATACCATTACTTCATCACAAACTTGTGTTGTACATAACAAGTGCCTGGTGTATGTTGCAAGAACTCAGCTGGCTGCCACTGACTATCAGCAACACAAAGACAATGAAACCCTACCACTATAACAATGCTGGATAATTCACGTATTTTTTCAAGGACACTGGTAAAAGTTATAGTTGAATTGAATACAAATACCTTGTATTATTGACTTTTGATAAATGTGTCGTCACGTATAAAAATATCATACATGTCAGAGCCATGCTAATTGTCACTTTTTCTTCGGTATAGGTAGATGCAGATGTACAGCAAAAAGTCAGGAAGCTGGTACGCAGTACCATCAAAGATAGCGAAAACATACAGTGATGTCATTGATATCTAAACCGATGTAGTTCACCGAAGAATGCTTGACACTGAACCTCTCTCAACAGCGTTGAAAGTTGTTGCCCGAAGACTCATGCCATAACTGCCAGACCCTGGCACCCACCGTTCCATCACCAATTGTAGAGCTAGTCAGGCGTCACTACATTCTTATGTCAACCTGCATTCTACATTGGTCTCCAGTCAGTCAAGCTAACTGACTGATCTGGAAGCCATTGTACACCCCTTGGCACTGGGGAATCTGTCATGGATGCAACTCACGACACAATTGGGATCACTCGGTGGACATTCACCTGACAAACTGTTAATATGCAGCGTATTGCATGGCTGTAGAATCTTGTCCGAGATCCTGGACATACAACTGCCCAGTATGCCAGATTAACTTGGAGAGCTAGTAGTACCAAGCACACTAGTTCAATCTCCTGTAAAGAAAAGCATATATTCAGTAAACAAAAACATGCATCATAGTAGCGTTGGGAGGAAATAACTATGGAGTTGTTCATTGTCATAATCAGTAGATATAAAATAATGTTTCATGTATGATCTGCAGCATTTCACAAGAAAAAAGGCAGCAAGAAATGTTCTACTACAGCTGCATCTATACATCTTGATATCTTACTTCTTGGGAACAGTCAGTGTTTACCGGGTGGAGAAAGGGGGTGGGTTGATACAGCATGCAGACATTAGTGGATTATGCTATTTTTCAAAACGGTGAAAAATATGAACTATTTTTCTTTACTAGGTGTTCATTGTCATTACAGCAATTTTTAATTGTTCAATTTCATTATAGTGACGCTTGATCTTAGTCAATATTATAGACTGATTTTAATTCTGCTAATCAGTAAAGTGCATTTATATTTTTTTGTTTTGTTTTCAGTATATAAATTCATGTAACTGTCTGCCATGTGTAACTACTACACATATTCATGTTTGACATTTTAAGCCTGAGGTTTAATGGTCAAAGTGTATGTTGGAAATGACAAGATCAGGTGTATTTTCTAACAGTGTATTTTTCTCGTTAAGTATTCAAATGTTCATAATATGTATGTCTACCTTCTTCAAGAATGAATCATTTATTTTATAAATTTATTTTAGAGTCATCGCCATATGCTAAATACTTTTTAAAAGTGTATTAATATGTCTTTGTTGACACGCTGGGTATAATATACAAGTGCAGAAGTTAACCTAGTTTTTCATGTCCAAGATGTTATTATTAAAATGTGTATGAAAACAAATGTATATTTAAATGTGCACATTAAAATACACTATATTAACTCCATAACAAGCTTCTTTGTGGACAGTTCCTGTTGATAACATTTGTGCTGTATCTTAGGCCCATGAAGAAAGAAGAGACACAAAAAAACGCATCCTGCCTGTTTATTGTTGTTTAAAAAATTTGTGGATTTGGTGGATAACGTAAGTTACAGTGTCCACCATTTCACGTCCAGAGTGCTCTGATCATTCTTAACATTTTAAAAGTCTTGGTTGGATTCTGATGAGGTACTAGCATACATCAGTCAAGCAAATTTTGATTTCTGAAGTGCTTCACATTCTCATATTTTTGTTAAGACACCATGTAACTTACATCGTGAACTTCACTTGGCATTGCGCCACATAACAGTGAGTAAAAATATCTTATCTTCTTTAATTTTAGGTGTAGATGTATTTTGGTTACCATCTAAGACTTTGTTTTTGCTGTCCAGTCCTCTTTTCTGGCCCAGTATTGTGCTTCACCTATATATATTTACCCAGACACGTATATAATGTAATATCAATAATAATTCACGAGTAAGGAGCTGTTAGGTTTCTTTTAAACTGGTTAATGGTCGGGAGTATTCTAAGTTTATGAGGCAGGGTATTCCTGAATACTGGTCCTGAATAATTTATTGTTAGGTTTTGAATGTTTGTTCTTACATTTAACACATAGAAATTTGCCAAACCTCTTACAAATAAGCCTGCTGGTATCCATTGACAAAGAAAAATATTATTTCATCAAGGCAATATCATATTTGACAGGGACGTACAAACTACTAAGCTCATATGGTTATTCGCATTTACCTTTAATCCTACAGTCCTTTTAGTTTAATGTTAAGATAACTCGCCTTTCTTTGTATAGAGACTTGCTCTTTTCCTCCAGCTTCTTTCCGCACTGGGATAAGTATTCCACTAGACTCCCCAGTGTAAATTTGGGTAGTTGGTGCATACCACCATGTACGTCCCTATACATGTTATTCTGCGGCAGTTTCATGCTGAGCTCCTCTTCATTAACCTGTAAAATGAAAAACAATGACATTATCCCAAGTTATGTTCAATATGTGACTAAGATAAAGTATAGTGGGTTTGGAGTAAGACTGCTCATGATATAGAAGAAAGCACTGTGATCAGGCTGGGCTGGTACCCTCGCATCCCTCTCGATAGTGTATGTTACTCCAAGGATTTGTGCTGGTTTTTATGAAATATAGAAACACACACTCCCATCTTAGGTAAGGTAAGGATACATTTTATTTATCCCAACAGCAGAAAAAAATTATACAGAGAGTGCGGCTAGTGTAGTGGTTAGCACATCCGCCTGGCATGCCAGTGCTCTGAGTTCGAAACCTGGACCGAGCAGGCATGATATTTGGTGTAAAAATCTGGCTCTCAAAATTGGGGACTGCGTATCCCTCGTGACTCGGTGATCACATTAATGTCGGTCCCGTCTCAATTTGGGACATAAAAGAACCACTGAGGACGACAAGTACCCTGGTAGTGACCACCCTCAGTGCCAGTATATAAAGAATGAGACCTCGTAAGACCATTACATTGTAACCACAATAATACAGACTAGTCAGTTAATAGTACATTGCTAAGAGCTGGAGACAACTAGAACTACAAAATATGAAAACAAATACTAAGCTACAAATTTTACAATAACAATTTACATAATGTCAACAAAATTCAAAACAAATCACTGTGTGATGGGAGACTCCACACTATTATTATCTTTAAAGTTTAATAATATTCACTTAAAAACAGCCTCCCCCATTCATGACATAGACGCTCACGCTTCATAGACGAGACTGGCTGCACTGACCGTTTTATATACATTTTAGATGGATGTATACGTTGCTTTCACTGAATTGTATACGTTATAGTACGAATAAATATTATTATTGACAGTTTTCGAAACATATTGAATTATCGCTCACACATAGTACCAACCTTCCCGACAAACAATTCGCGTTTTATGGCAGACTGCTTGGCACTTCGTTTCTTCCGTTCATCGACTTTGAGTTCTTTTAAACTCCAACTTTGATAAAACAGCTCATAACGTGGGTGAAAAATGCTCGATATAAGTATTCTGTACACTACGTCGTGACGTTGGTGATGACAGCGCAAGGCCTGACCAAAATAATTATATAATTGCTTTGGCCTGACTTGCAAGGGATACTTCAGTATTTGCAAGTTGCTTAGCTGCTTAGGTCACCGAGTGCAATTTGTGTCAGATTATCTTTTTGAGAAAATATTTTGGAGAAATATTTGACCAAACGCCATTCTAGTGAATTATTTGACAACAATCTTGCACAATGACAGCGTAAACGGATAATCGAAAGTCAGAATTCGACAATCTCGGCGTAAATGGATAATCGAAAGTCAGAAATCAACAATGTAGCATTGTGGAATTATGGCCCTAATATCGTTCCATAATAAATAGCCGCAGACGCCAATTTAAGCGTCGGCCACACCGCCGGATTGTCTACGGTCGACATGCGTCGAAGATCGAGTACACAATCGGGCGGTATGCAGCTAGCTTACAATATGCGTCTGCCACGATGTGTTGTGACCTGTGTGTGCGTGTGCTTGGGCGTGCGCGTGCGTGTCGTTCTTGCGACGCGACGTACATATATATGTAAAAATCAAACATGTTTGTCATGGGACTTCCCTAAAACATGGAGGAAATGTCGCAGGTGGTAAACATTGTTTGAAATATAGAATTATATATACATGCCAAGTCTCCCGGAAAATCCGGGAGTCTCGAATTTTGGGTGTGTCTCCCGGAATTAATAATACAAATCTCCCAGATTTCCGCTGACAATTTTCAAAAGCACCCGCTCAGCCCGATATCATGATTCGAGCCGAGACAGCGAAGAAACTAAAGAGCTGAAGTTACGGTGGCTCGGCGGGGAAAAATACAGAGGTGCGGCGGCGAAATATTTTTAACACCCGCTCCACCTACCAATATCCTCCCCTGTCTTATAGCCATGCAGGTTCTCATCCATATAGCTGAGTGAACTGGAGCAACGTAGTGTGAACGAACTTGCCCAAGGTTCGATATCACAGCGTAGGATTAGAACCCGGGTTCTCTCGGTGGAGAGTCCAATTAAAGCTCTAGCCACTAGCTGCATCACTGCGCTCCACGAAAGAGAAGGTGCAACTACACACATGAGCGATTAGTTATGCCTTTGTCTGGTTAGGTGCGAGGTGTTGCCAGGTGCGGTAAAAATTACCCGCGAGAAAAGCAAAACATGGCTAGTTTGTTTGATAAGGTGAAGTAATAAGACATGCGTCTCGTCATCTAATGTAATTAATATCTTTTTGACAATGGGTATATAATATACCGAGTTCACGTCACAAATTGCAGCTGTTAGCTAATATAATTTACAGTAAGACGAGGTAGTTTTGGCCATTTATGTACCTGCGAACTTTTCAGTTTTGAAAATGACGAAATCTGATCTAGTCCTAGATTATCTAAGATTACTTTTTCAGTTTAATACGAAGGGAACTTCAAATTGGACATCGCACGAACTTAGTCTTAGGATACGGAACTATATATTTTCTAGGCTAAGCGGCTTAGGCTAAGGTTGACGTAATTTTAAACAAAAACCATAAGCCTTATGGTTTTTGTTTAAAATAAGGGCGCTGTCATCTTTGTCTTTGAGTTTGACTATTATATATGGTTATATCATGAGACTAAGTGTGTGCGTGTGTGTGTGTCTAAGACTAAGATGTTAATTTTAATCAAAGTTCAGGTTGACCAGTGTCCAGTTTATAATCTGACAAAAGACTTCATCCATTAATAAAACATAGTCATAGACATAGGCCTACGCTACACTACGCATGACAATATACGTATACTACATTCAGTAGTACGTTGTCATTGATCAATGTTCATTGACCTGTTAAAATGGCATGCATATGTAGCCTATAGGCTGTAGTAGTATAGAGATATTCCTAATAAAAACAAGATATTATTTAAAACATGGTATAAAAAAATATTTTTAGACGACCGACAACAAAGACAGTAGTGACACCGACAGCAGTGACAGTGATGTCATCAGCGAGCCGAAGGCTAAGCGTAAACGTGCCACCAGGGGTGTGCAAGACGACATATGTGATGAAAAATGTGCACGTACGTTATTGCAAGATCAAGGCGAGAAAATATCTGGAATCTACAAAGTAGACACGTTGTGGCAGAAAGAGATTCTGTCTCTTGATTCAGGTTCAGGTGAGATGAATAAATCTTCTGTCGCAACTGGTGTGAAGAGTTGCAAATTGCAGAACTAAAAAAGTGTTTTTATATTTTTCTTGCCACTAAAATAATCAGATTTATTGGCACCTGTTCCAGTTTTTAGTATGTTACAATTGTTATCCTATATTTGGTGATAACCATAAAGCTGTAAACAATGTATGGGCTACCCTCGTTACTGCTGTAGGTAAATCGTTAGTGTAATCGTGTTTGTAGAGCAGCATCTGATTATTGCAAAAGTAATTGTAATCAATTGCTTTTGTGGAGTGCAATGGCTAGAGCATTGGACTCTCAATCGAGAGAACCCAGGTTTGAATCATGTAGTGCTGTTTCGAACCTTGGGCAAGTTCATTTATTGTACATTGGTCAAATTCACTCAGCTGTATGAATGAGTACTAGCCATAGACAGTGGTTGATATTTGTATATGAATAGTCTGAAAGCATTAATCGCAACATGGCTGAATGCTTCCCAGAGAAGTCGAGATCGTGATCGATTGAACAGGTTTGCCAGGGAGTGAAGTGTAAAGCCCTTTGAGCAGTCCTAAGGACATTATACTGCACTATATAAGACAAATTTATCCATTTTTATAAATAAAACCAACTCTGATGGTGTAAACTTCTAAATAAAGTAATATAATTACTTGTTTTCTTACAGATGTTGACGAGGAAGTAAGGGATGTATTTCAGCCACACACAAAGCAGAGGAATAAGCGCCAGGTGGTCTCAGTGAAGTCGGCATCGGTCGTACCTAGCGTACTTGAACTGTCAGACAGTGACCCTGACAGCCCTATCATTACAGCAATGTATGTTGAGTCATATGTTACACATACATTTCTTATCTAGCTTTTTTAAGGCAAGGTTGTCTTTTCCGTTACCTGGAAACAGTCAAGAGTGATAATTATAATTTTTTTAGTATATTATTTTATAATGTCTGTTTATTTGTAGCAACTTGCTAAAGGAGAACTTTGTCATGTGAAAGTTGGAGTGACTCACATTTTGAGCACCTATCGACCAATGAAAAGCATGTCCTGGTATCACTACATGACAACAGTAGAATGTAGCATTTCGATACCAGACTGCGGGATAAGTAAAGACACAAGTTTACTAGTCCAAATGGGATTTTACCAGGCTGCGAGATCATCTCAGAACGTCGATGTCTGATATACAAAATTACTTTCACCTGGCCTCAGACCCTTCCCTGAAACGGAACTTTGTAAACATTGATATGATGATATCAATATATTAACAGTATCAGTCCGAAGCATAAAATATCGATGTCTCACGCCAGACAAAACTGCCTCTGATTCCCCTCCCCCAAACGAAAGTAATTTTGTCTGATATCAAACATCGACATTCTGAGATGATCCTTAATGGGAATGCAGTTTTACTTGTGTGCAATAGTTGATACTAGTGTGTAGTTGTACAGTTGTACACCTATGACAGTGTTTGTTGATACTAGTGTGTAGTTGTTGATACTAGTGTGTAGTTGTTGATACTGGTGTGTAGTTGTACAGTTGTACACCTATGACAGTGTTTGTTGATACTAGTGTGTAGTTGTTGATACTAGTGTGTAGTTGTTGATACTGGTGTGTAGTTGTACAGTTGTACACCTATGACAGTGTTTGTTGATACCAGTGTGTAGTTGTTGATACTAGTGTGTAGTTGTTGATACTGGTGTGTAGTTGTACAGTTGTACATCTATGTTGTTCATAGAGAGACTCGGGCATTATCTCCATCTCCACCACCTAGTTCCAGCTGTTCCTCAAGGAGACGAAGGCAGAACAAAGGCATCAAGGAGGCATTTAGGTAAACCAAATATCACGTGCACACGTTGCACGCACTTTAAAAGTAGTTTTTTTTTAAATGAGCAATTTATAAGGAAATGTTTTATTTGTTAGTATAGACTATAACGATGAATAGATGAGATTTATATATTTTTTATTTGTCACAATTAATGTCACCCTAGGATAGTCCCATATTATTTCCACATACAATAAAGCATATGATATTAGTCCTGCAAATACGGTCACTTCGCTATTCAGGTCACTTTTGTCCAGTTTCAAGGGTGACCTTAATTGCAAGGTTCCACTGTACAGTTTAAAAGTAATCCTTCATCACTTCTTTTAAAAAGCATGATGATTTTCGAATGACTTTTTAGTTGCATTTTGTCAGTATAATGATGAATTGATGATGCTGAGATGTACACATTTTTGATAGATATAACCCTGGTTCTACTCAACATTTGCTGTGTGTTCCAGGAACCTTGAAAGGCTAAAGACAATCGTTGATTTGCCCGATGTGTATGTCGTGTCTCCACGGAAGTCCCTCGAACCACCAAACACCTCATTCGTGAAGGAACTTATTGTGAAACTACGCAGTCGGTCTGGAATACAACGCTTCAACATGAAACATGTAACTATCCGCTATTACTTGTGTGTGTTAGATTTTGTGGTAAATTATAGTTAGATTACAGATTGGTAGACTGGGGCGTGATAGTTGCGTATGGTCACTCTAACCCCTCCCGCTGCAGAGGTAAGAGTTCCACTTAAAGGATAAACGTTTCCTCATGATCTCAAAAGGGGGGTAAAGTTGGAGGTGTTTTGGGAGCCACAAGGGGTTAAGCAATCCCTTAGCCAGAAATAATTTTTTGCCAGTCTTGAATTTATCCAAAGTGTGCCTTTTAGCTCGTGAACGGCTCGTGTGGAAGTCATTCACGTCAATCACAGCCCTTAGTGGCCAGCTGGACTCCTCTAAATGCCACCGGTCTTATCAGTTGTAATTACCTGTCTCTTGGCTAGTCATCTGTCAGTTTTGAAGACAGGCAGATGAGTCTCTGGCTGAGCCCCTGGGGGAAGGGCGTGCGAGGAGGTACAGTTGGAGGTTTTTCAATCGTTTGGTTGAAAAATGCACCCTATCCCCAAAATCAACTATGCTATGAACCTATCTTAATTTCACTGTGCATGCAAGACAATCAGAAATCATCCCTCTGCCTTCCGTTGTATATGATAAACTACCTTTGACTGGTTTAAATAATCTTGTTGCATTGTTTAATCTTGCTGTGCTCAAAGTGTCTAGTTGTCTTGTCCTATAACAGACATTTAACATTACCATTTTCCATGTAAAATTATCAGATGAATCATGTGTGTACTTTGTATAACTATGCGTAATTGACCAGTTTTCCAGTCCCGATGATGTCTAGCCAATGGTTTTTTAATACAACTTATCAAAAAAATGTCCTGCAGACCGACACTTTTCACAACGTCATCCAGGCAATGGCGTTGCACGAATTCGTGAATGAGAACCAGGTAATGCTGATTCTGAATGACATAAGTATCAAGCCGTACGACACGCCTGATTCGGTTGACCTCACAGTGGCCGACATCATCGGTAGGCATTAGAAGGAAGCAGTCTGTTCCTAATTTTTCATTTAGTAATTAATATAATGTTCGTAAGAGTTTAGACTGTACTAACTGTGGTGAAGGTGTACTGCCTGCCAAATTGTGTTTAGTATGCCCGTAACAACGGTTGCAATTCGAAGGTACAAACGTGTTCAACTAGTAAACAAAATATCTAGTTTCAAAACAACTTTCCCAAGTTCAACACGGCAGACTTCCTGTTACAAATTACTATGTCCGTTAATTTTCGGTAGACAAACGGACTGGGTCCTTTTAACCATTTTGACAACTGAGAAAGAATGATACTTTAAAAGACAAATGCTGAGAAAGAATGACATTTTAAGAATGTTGAAATTCAAGAAGATACATTAAAATAAAATGCAAATGTTTTTTTCAGACAGCTGTGTTGCCTTCTTACCATAACTTTCTCATTGATACTAATTAGTGTATTGTCTGTTGCAGAATGTCACATCCTGAAACCAGAGGATGCTGTTAAATGTGACATTGTCAGGTCATACCTCGACCCATCTGAACCTGATGTGATGAGTTTACGGGTGCAGAGCAAAGATACTCGCCTTCGAAGCAACTTCCTTATCAGAAAGGTTAGTATAAAAAAAAACTTTGTAACTGAACCCCCTAAACAAGGTACCCTTTTTAGGGGAGTGGATTGAATTTGAAATATACACACATACATAGAGTTGTGCAATGAAGTAGTTTGGCCGAATAAAGAGGAATATTTTTAATACAAATTACTTGATAATTGTTTATATATAAACAAAATAGGGGTATTATTGTTTTTCTTTATGTAGCCAAACTACTTCATTGCACAACCCGATATATTACTTGTTAGAATAAATTAAAAACATGGAAATATATTAATTACATTTTCCTTGGGACATGCCACAAAACCACCTCCGCCAATATTTTCTATTACTTGGTTGTAACCTTCTTTCATACAGATGTAATTCTCGGGAAATGTTATCAAGATATGATGAGTAGATTTTAAGATGCGGCAGTTAATAAAAATTTGACATTTCACGATCTCCAATATGCCTTGCTCCATGACAAAAGTTTAATTGGTGAAATGTACGGTACAGTAGTTGTGGGGTGCAGCTTGTGGCCAAACAGTTTTGTACAAAGTTTTGTGATTTTGTTAACAGAAATATTTCATTTCAAAAAGGGAACTGCAAGTCAAGTCTGCTGTTAGGAGCGGTCATAATACTAGTGCTCCCCTCGTTACTGCTAGGAGCGGTCATAATACTAGTGCTACCCTCGTTACTGCTAGGAGCGGTCATAATACTAGTGCTACCCTCGTTACTGCTAGGAGCGGTCATAATACTAGTGCTACCCTCGTTACTGCTAGGAGTGGTCATAATACTAGTGCTACCCTCGTTACTGCTAGGAGTGGTCATAATACTAGTGCTACCCTCGTTACTGCTAGGAATGGTCATAATACTAGTGCTACCCTCGTTACTGCTAGGAGCGGTCATAATACTAGTGCTACCCTCATTACTGTTCCAGAACGATCTGTAATTAGACATTTTTTATAGTATTTAGAGATCATCTCAGAACATCAATGACCAATATCAGACGGAATTACTTTCATCTGGCGTCACCCCTCCTTCAGATGAAAGTTTGTAAACATTGATATGATGATACCAATATATTAATAGTATTGGTCAGAAGCGCAAAGAAATATCGATGTCCAATGACAGATGGAACTGCCTCAGCCCCCTCACCCATATGAAAGTAATTTTGTCAGATATCGATGTTCTGAGATGATCCCTTACACTGTTTGTTATTGCTGTTTCAGACGGAAACAATGGATCGTTTAATGAACGAATATGCAAAAGAACAACACACGTCAGTCGACAAGCTGGCGTTCTTTTTCGATGGAGAGAAGATCTTGTCCTCAGATACCCCCGACGGCCTTGACCTAGAGGACAGTTTCTGCGTCGATGTGACTGGAGTATGACGCTAGTTGGTTGTGTCGAGGTAGAGTCAAAGTGTGTCATTGGAAAGAAAGCGTGGCATTTGTCACAAAAATGCCAGTTGCTCTCCAGTCGGGGAGAATTGATCACTAAATTAGGGAATTTCGTGAGAATATTTTGTATAATTCCTATCGGTAACACTAAGTGTATGTTAAATGTGGATTGTTAAATGGTGGTGCTGTCCTAAATGCAAGTATGTTAATTGATGGCTATCGTGGTGCTATGAAAGTGTTAGCCAGGAAATATTAATCTTCTGTTTTCAAGGCTGTGTATTGTGCTGTCTGCGATATCGTGTATATAATATTTAATGCTTTCAGCACGGACAGTGCTCATTATTAGCTGGCATTGGCAGTAGGACATTTGAGTAAATGAACGGGAGACAGGTGTAACAGTGCAGGTATGATAGTGTGTACATTACCCAGAGAAATATCAATGTAGAGAATGAGGTTCTCCGATTAAGTATTACTAAAGTATTACAAATTGATAAACAGACAGTAGGTTTATCGTGTACCGTGTTCATCCATACTTAGAATTAAGAAACTTGTATAATTGCTAATTTATTTATTCTTAACTAGTACAGTAAATCATTGTAGTTGCCTGCTATTTCAGCATGCACAGTAAGGTTGCCAGAATTGTCAGCATGGTTGCTTGATCACGATACTAATATAACTGCTAGTTCAGCATATTGACAACAAAGTTCATTACTGTTAATTTCTAGTAAACTGCATCAACAGAAAAGTGCTACGCAAAATTCTGTGTTTAGAAAATGGTGTGTTATAGCATGATGTTCCGTTCTATACATAGATTGTGTTAGAATGTCTTTATACTGTTTTGTGCAATAAACCTTTCTAGTGAAATACAATCATAACACTCATTATCTCTTCAAGGCTGCAAACTTGTGGCCCATCTAGGCCTCTGAGTATGCCCAAAGAAGCCAAATAGTTTGACCCATCTAAGCCCCTATGTATGGTTCTGTAGTGAGGCCCACCAATGCCTCTGAGTGTGGAGTGTGGCTCTGATATGCTGTGTAGCGTTGCCCAACCAGGAATCTAATTATGGCTTTGTAGAGCATCCAATCTAGGCCTCAGTATGGCTTATCCAGGCCTCTTATGTGGCCGATGCAGGCCTCTCAGTATAGCCCATCCTAACTACACACTACAGTTCCCCTGACACCGTGGTCAGGTAGCGTCCAGTCCAGTTGTGGACCCTGTCTGGCCCAAGTATGAACCACGCAGTGAGACTAGACAATGTGAAGTAAACAGTTGATCTGAACACTCGGGGTCAACCCTCTCTTGACCTTTGACCCTCACCAGGCTGGCGCTGTATTAGCCAAACGTCGCATTCGCCTAAAAACACAGAAAACATTGTTCAGCACACAAAGTATAAACAAATTAGTGTCTGCATATATAATAGCTACTCCTTCAGGATGTTCTCTAGAGATCCATCTGGAAAGATCAGTAACTATTATTTTTTTACAACATTATCCTTTATGGAATAGATTGTGTGTGTCACTTAATATTGAACTGATCACTGGACCAGTTCATGTAACTCGTAGTGTACTGCGCATTCGCATGCTATTAATATAATGAACAACTTGACCTGAACAGCTTGACCTGTACCTTTGACCATAAGCCCCCGAATAGTTGTCTTGCCAGGAGTAGCTGAATTTTAGTTTGTTTTCTTCTAGTTATGAATATTTTTTTCTAGCAAACAATTGTACAATTTATTACATTTATAGTGTGTATTCTAATAACTGAAACGGTAAACTTCATAATGTACAGGAGTAGCTGAATTTTAGTTTGTTTTCTTCTAGTTATTAGTATTTTTTTCTTACAAATAAATGTACAATTTATTAGATTAATACTATTCAAACAACTGAAATTGTAAACTTCTTCTGACTAGGTCCTAGTAGACACCTACTCCTGGCATGGGAGTATTCTCAACTTGTCACACTGGCGCTATGTAAAACTACACATTATTAATACTAATATTATAGTTAAGTATACCTAGTATTTCTGTCCTGGTCGCGAATCTTTTTCTCCATCTCGGCATCTGTGAGCGTCTCAAGGAAAGGACACCATTGGTCAGCCTCATTCTGACTTCGGATGGCAACTTCAACTGTTGGCAGTGGTGCCTCACTGCCAGCATAAACAGAGCTTCGATTGGAGACTTCTAGACAACTTATGACATTAACAATAACACTTCTAGACAACATAATACACACACCATTGATACTAACACTTCTAGATAACACCATCACACATACCATTGATACTAACACTTCTAAATAACACCATCACACACACCATTGATACTAACACTTCTAGATAACACCATCACACACACCATTGATACTAACACTTCTAGATAACACCACCACACATACCATTGATATCAACACTTCTAGATAACACCACCACACACACCATTGATACTAACACTTCTAGATAACACCATCACACACACCATTGATACTAACACTTCTATATAACACCACCACACACACCATTGATATCAACACTTCTAGATATCACCACCACACACACCATTGATACTAACACTTCTAGATATCACCACCACATACACCATTGATACCAACACTTCTAGATAACACCACCACACACACCATTGATACTAACACTTCTAGATAACACCACCACACACACCATTGATACTAACACTTCTAGATAACACCATCACACACACCATTGATACTAACACTTCTAGATAACACCATCACACACACACCATTGATACTAACACTTCTAGATAACACCACCACACACACCATTGATATCAACACTTCTAGATATCACCACCACACACACCATTGATACTAACACTTCTAGATATCACCACCACATACACCATTGATACCAACACTTCTAGATAACACCACCACACACACCATTGATACTAACACTTCTAGATAACACCATCACACACATCATTGATACCAACACTTCTAGATAACACCACCACACACACCATTGATACTAACACTTCTAGATAACACCACCACACACACATCATTGATACCAACACTTCTAGATAACACCACCACACACACCATTGATATCAACACTTCTAGATATCACCACCACACACACCATTGATACCAACACTTCTAGATAACACCACCACATACACCATTGATACCAACACTTCTAGATAACACCACCACACACACCATTGATACTAACACTTCTAGATAACACCACTACACACACACCATTGATATCAACACTTCTAGATAACACCACCACACACACCATTGATATCAACACTTCTAGATATCACCACCACACACACCATTGATACCAACACTTCTAGATAACACCACCACACACACCATTGATACCAACACTTCTATATAACACCACCACACACATCATTGATACCAACACTTCTAGATAACACCACCACACACACCATTGATACCAACACTTCTATATAACACCACCACACACATCATTGATACCAACACTTCTAGATAACACCACAACACACACCATTGATACCAACACTTCTATATAACACCACCACACACATCATTGATACCAACACTTCTAGATATCACCACCACACACACCATTGATATCAACACTTCTAGATATCACCACCACACACACATATTGATACCAACACTTCTAGATAACACCACCACACACACCATTGATACCAACACTTCTAGATAACACCACCACATACACCATTGATACCAACACTTCTAGATAACACCACCACACACACCATTGATACTAACACTTCTAGATAACACCACCACACACACACCATTGATATCAACACTTCTAGATAACACCACCACACACACCATTGATATCAACACTTCTAGATATCACCACCACACACACCATTGATACCAACACTTCTAGATAACACCACCACATACACCATTGATATCAACACTTCTAGATAACACCATCACACACACCATTGATACTAACACTTCTATATAACACCACCACACACACCATTGATATCAACACTTCTAGATATCACCACCACACACACCTTTGATACTAACACTTCTAGATATCACCACCACATACACCATTGATACCAACACTTCTAGATAACACCACCACACACACCATTGATACTAACACTTCTAGATAACACCATCACACACATCACTGATACCAACACTTCTAGATAACACCACCACACACACCATTGATACTAACACTTCTAGATAACACCACCACACACACCATTGATACTAACACTTCTAGATAACACCATCACACACACCATTGATACTAACACTTCTAGATAACACCATCACACACACACCATTGATACTAACACTTCTAGATAACACCACCACACACACCATTGATATCAACACTTCTAGATATCACCACCACACACCATTGATACTAACACTTCTAGATATCACCACCACATACACCATTGATACCAACACTTCTAGATAACACCACCACACACACCATTGATACTAACACTTCTAGATAACACCATCACACACATCATTGATACCAACACTTCTAGATAACACCACCACACACACCATTGATACCAACACTTCTATATAACACCACCACACACATCATTGATACCAACACTTCTAGATAACACCACCACACACACCATTGATACCAACACTTCTATATAACACCACCACACACATCATTGATACCAACACTTCTAGATATCACCACCACACACACCATTGATATCAACACTTCTAGATATCACCACCACACACACATATTGATACCAACACTTCTAGATAACACCACCACACACATCATTGATACCAACACTTCTAGATAACACCACCACATACACCATTGATATCAACACTTCTAGATAACACCATCACACACATCATTGATACCAACACTTCTAGATAACACCACCACACACACCATTGATACCAACATTTCTAGATAACATCACCACACACACCATTGATAACACTTCTAGATAACACCATCACACACACCACTGATAACACTTCTAGATAACACCACCACACACACCATTGATACCAACACTTCTAGATAACACCACCACACACATTGATACCAACACTTCTAGATAACACCACCACATACACCATTGATACCAACACTTCTAGATAACACCACCACACACACACCATTGATATCAACACTTCTAGATAACACCACCACACACACCATTGATATCAACACTTCTAGATATCACCACCACACACCATTGATACCAACACTTCTAGATAACACCACCACACACACCATTGATACCAACACTTCTATATAACACCACCACACACATCATTGATACCAACACTTCTAGATAACACCACCACACACACCATTGATACGAACACTTCTATATAACACCACCACACACATCATTGATACCAACACTTCTAGATAACACCACCACACACACCATTGATACCAACACTTCTATATAACACCACCACACACATCATTGATACCAACACTTCTAGATATCACCACCACACACACCATTGATATCAACACTTCTAGATATCACCACCACACACACCATTGATACCAACACTTCTAGATAACACCACCACACACATCATTGATACCAACACTTCTAGATAACACCACCACATACACCATTGATATCAACACTTCTAGATAACACCATCACACACATCATTGATACCAACACTTCTAGATAACACCACCACACACACCATTGATACCAACATTTCTAGATAACATCACCACACACACCATTGATAACACTTCTAGATAACACCATCACACACACCACTGATAACACTTCTAGATAACACCACCACATACACCATTGATACCAACACTTCTAGATAACACCATCACACATCATTGATACCAACACTTCTAGATAACACCACCACACATATCATTGATACCAACACTTCTAGATAACACCACCACATACACCATTGATACCAACACTTCTAGATAACACCACCACACACACACCATTGATATCAACACTTCTAGATAACACCACCACACACACCATTGATATCAACACTTCTAGATATCACCACCACACACACCATTGATACCAACACTTCTAGATAACACCACCACACACACCATTGATACCAACACTTCTATATAACACCACCACACACATCATTGATACCAACACTTCTAGATAACACCACCACACACACCATTGATACGAACACTTCTATATAACACCACCACACACATCATTGATACCAACACTTCTAGATAACACCACCACACACACCATTGATACCAACACTTCTATATAACACCACCACACACATCATTGATACCAACACTTCTAGATATCACCACCACACACACCATTGATATCAACACTTCTAGATATCACCACCACACACACCATTGATACCAACACTTCTAGATAACACCACCACACACATCATTGATACCAACACTTCTAGATAACACCACCACATACACCATTGATATCAACACTTCTAGATAACACCATCACACACATCATTGATACCAACACTTCTAGATAACACCACCACACACACCATTGATACCAACATTTCTAGATAACATCACCACACACACCATTGATAACACTTCTAGATAACACCATCACACACACCACTGATAACACTTCTAGATAACACCACCACATACACCATTGATACCAACACTTCTAGATAACACCATCACACATCATTGATACCAACACTTCTAGATAACACCACCACACACACCATTAATACTAACACTTCTAGATAACACCACCACACACACATCATTGATACCAACACTTCTAGATAACACCACCACACACACCATTGATATCAACACTTCTAGATATCACCACCACACACACCATTGATACCAACACTTCTAGATAACACCACCACATACACCATTGATACCAACACTTCTAGATAACACCACCACACACACCATTGATACTAACACTTCTAGATAACACCACCACACACACACCATTGATATCAACACTTCTAGATAACACCACCACACACACCATTGATATCAACACTTCTAGATATCACCACCACACACACCATTGATACCAACACTTCTAGATAACACCACCACATACACCATTGATATCAACACTTCTAGATAACACCATCACACACACCATTGATACTAACACTTCTATATAACACCACCACACACACCATTGATATCAACACTTCTAGATATCACCACCACACACACCTTTGATACTAACACTTCTAGATATCACCACCACATACACCATTGATACCAACACTTCTAGATAACACCACCACACACACCATTGATACTAACACTTCTAGATAACACCATCACACACATCACTGATACCAACACTTCTAGATAACACCACCACATACAGCATTGATACCAACACTTCTAGATAACACCACCACACACACCATTGATACTAACACTTCTAGATAACACCACCACACACACCATTGATACTAACACTTCTAGATAACACCATCACACACACCATTGATACTAACACTTCTAGATAACACCATCACACACACCATTGATACTAACACTTCTAGATAACACCACCACACACACCATTGATATCAACACTTCTAGATATCACCACCACACACACCATTGATACTAACACTTCTAGATATCACCACCACATACACCATTGATACCAACACTTCTAGATAACACCACCACACACACCATTGATACTAACACTTCTAGATAACACCATCACACACATCATTGATACCAACACTTCTAGATAACACCACCACACACACACCATCACACACACACACACCATCACACACACACACTATCACACACACACACCATCACACACACACACCATCACACGCACATACCATCACACACACACACACACACACACACACACACCATCACACACACACACCATCACACACACACACCTTCACAGAGACACAATACACACTGCGAATACAATTATTGTGTCTGTCGCTGTAGGTAGTTGAGTCAGTGACTACCTGAATGCGTATGTGCGCTGGTGCCAGCTCAGTTGTCCTCGGATGCTGTAGGCTATTGACGTGACAAACTCTCCCCCGAGACCTGTTCACACAAAAATACAGACATTATCCCTCTAGCTAGGTGGAAAGGTCTACACCTGACCAAAATAATCAATGTTGCAATAATCACTGAATTCGGGCACCTAAAATTAATTAAATTCTCAGCTGTCCAAAAACAGCACTAAAAGAATTATTTTTGTGTCCGAAAACAGTGTCCAAATATGGGCTCATTACAGACTCTATATATTCGGATAAAATTATTCTGTCCAAAAACATACCTTACAGGGAAATAATTATTTTTGTAAACTTTTTGGGTGTCTGAATACATACTGTCAATACGATAGTTCTTTTACTGTCATTTTGTAGAAACTTGTTTTAATAATAAATAATGTAACACTACCAAATGAGTGAAACCAGTACATGTGTGTATTAGAAAAGCAGAACATATAAAAACGTGAGTAAATATTTTTAAATAACTTGTGTTTTCTGGAGGAAAAAGCAAATGAAAGGGAATGAACATAGAAAGAGGTTACTGCCTCAAAGGAAATGCACATACAGTACTCCAAATTTAGTGTATTAATATATAGAATGTAAAAAAATGTCGTTCAACTTGACAAAGATACCAACCTAACTCTGCACACAGTTTGGTGGCAAACTCCTCTGGGCTGTTGTCTAATTCGGACATGTCCCATTCAAACTGGTCGACTAGAGAGATGTTCCCGACGTGGACATTCAACTGAAAACACACCCATGTTATACATAAACAGAGCAGCAGTGCAAATATGGATTCATAAGAAGGAACGTACAATGATTTTCACTGGGTAACTAAAATTAATCATTGTGCGTTTTCTTTAAGGGGACAAAGGCTTCAAAATTTAGTTATATTTCCTCCAAGTATATTTCATTACAAAAATACATATTTTAAAGTTATATTTCAATAATGTGCAGAGGTATTTATCTTGATCTGAAAAAAACGTCTTGCTAATAAACGCAGAAATGATGGTGTGCACATCTGGCACAGCCGATTTGCATACTGGACTTTGCGCAAGACAACAGCACACGGAGGCCTCCCATTAGAGGAGGCTAATTTATGCAAGGACATGTTAATTACTCCCGTGGGGAGAATCAAATCAACCAATCAGCGCGCACTGGAGCACGTCCCTCAGGAGAATCCTAAGCTGATCCCGCACTCCATTTGCGAAAGCATAAAGGGGCAGACGTTTGTCTAATTTGACCCACCCGCCTCCCTACTTTTTGTCCAGGAATGTTTGATGTATAGTCATGATTTGTGCATCGTTATTCGAAGGGGTTGCTGGTCTCAATGCTTTCCCCACATTTATAGTTGATTGTGAGCATAGGGTTTGCACCAGATGTGTTCACGGGGTTTTATTGCAAGAGACGTTGCATGCCTTTTTCCACTTTCGATTTAGGAATGGTATGGAATTGTATATATCGGGGCGAAATACCCCCACATTTGGGATTATTATCATTTTAGATTTAGTGTTTTTGGCAGCAGATAGCGCGGTATTCAGAAAGGCACTTTTTTAGTTAGTCATGTTGGCTTAGTTAATCATGTTGGCTTTAAAATTAATGCAGATCCTGATTCCCGAGAGAAAACCACAATACATATCAACTCCAAATTTGGCGTACAAATACAAACTGACATGCTTTACAAACTGTCACAAATATATGGTATATATATATCCCTTGTACCTCTTCTGTACATCCATACACCTTAGGGAAAATATTTGGAAAATGTACCTACAGTTTTCAGAAATCATTTCTGGGGTGGTCATGTCAGTTCGTAAGTCTCAAAATATGTTAAACATTATGGTCATTTGGTCATCACCATTTATCATGGGGGAAATAAATGGTTACTGTGGTGCCATCTACAGTAACAAAATATGTCCAAAGGAGGCAGCCTGTTCCTAAAAGAAAATCAACCTAGTTTTTAATTTACTAATACATTCTTCCTAACATTATAACTACGTTGAATGTATGCTGCCCGCCAAACTGTGTTTAGTAAGCCTGTAATAACGTTCACCATTTGGAGGATACGCCCCCAGAGCACGTTCAAATGGTAAAAAAACATCTACTTTGAAAACAAGCTGTATTGGCAGTGATGCTGAGGCGGCTGAGTTAACCACAATACCCTTTGATGTTCAACAAGTTCCCACGTTCCTCACAGCAGGCTTCCTCTTACAAATTATTACGCTAGCTAATTCAGGGTAGAGGAATAGTTTGAACTGACTGCCTCCCTTTAAAGGTAACAATCTCAAGTCCCACCCTATGCATTGGAGGGTGGGAGGTTGAACCAACGCTAAACACACACTTCTAGACTGCACACCTATGAGACCACCCCTCAGTGAGTGAGTGAATGAGTGAGTGAGGAGAGTAAGTGAGTTTGTGAGTGAATGAGTGAGTGTTTGAGGAGAATGTGAGTGTGTGTGAATGAGTGAGTATGTATGAGTGAGTAAGTGTGTGAGTGAATGTGTGTGAGTGAGTGAATGTGTGAGTACGTGAGTGAGTAAGTGTGTGAGTGAGTGAATGTGTGAGTGGGTGAGTATGTGAGTCAATGAGTGAGTGATTGTGAGAATGAGTGACCGACGGAGTGAGTATATGTGAATGATTGAGTGATTATATGTGTGAATGAGTGAGTGAGTGGAGTGAGTATGAGTGCGTGAGTGAGTGAGAGATCACCTTGAGAATGATACGCTGGTCAAACTGTTCTGGTTCAGTCATCTCGGCCGGGAAGGCCTCAATCTGTTGGCAGATCGCAGCGGCAATCGCCTGCACGAAATGGATCGGGTTGAGATCCATGTCTGCACACAGGATCTCTGCAAACTGCTCCGGGCTGATCTGTTTTTCTGTAAACAAACATCAGAGTATTAGAGGCATCCTGTTGTATGTTAAATGCACCAAAGGAGTTAAGTTATGTCTCTAAAATGGATAATTTCAACAAAATAAAATTAACTTTTTTACTTCTATGATAGGGGGTATCCACAGAATATTTAAGTCACCCCCAGGGGAACAACACAAAATAAACTTACCATTTTTATTCCACGTGAAGCAGTCCCTAAGTTTCTGTCCCTCAAACTCCATGTCAAGTCGTATTGGAACAAGAACTTCCGAGTGACGGGCATTTTCATGCAGCACAGCTGGACCAAGATCGTCATAGCTGTCAACAGATCACAACATACAATTTATAAAACTACTGATGAGTGATGATTGGACATCATGCAGCTCGGTACGTCCTAAATTGCCATCACAATATTTCCACTGTTATAGGCATGCAAGATACATACATTAGGATGGAAGCACCCTGCAGAATGTATGACAGATACAAATCTTTGCATGATAATGTACAAAATAGCATATGTATTAGTATGGATACCCTCAAACCACTACCTTTTCCCATTACATAAAATTAACAGGAGATAACATTATTTAGCTTTTAATATCTTTTACTCCAGATGTAATTATCACTTACATTTTCCCCTGGTATTATTCAACTCCCGCACTTGGTTTAAAGGAAATAAAAACAAGGCATTAGCTAAAATCCGTTTTCCACGTGTGTACACAAAGTTTAACATTGTATGTAACATTCGAGAACATTAAAAAAATACAGAAAAATACATTTGTAGCATAAATTTGATTGTAAACCCGTCTGTGTAGCGATTCCCGCAGAAAATTTAAAAATATGGTAATTATATATAACGATGTTTCTAAATTTTATTTATCCAGCAGATCACAATTTGTACAATATATATACAATTAATAAATTATATATCCATTACATTATGTTTGTTTGGATAAATAAAATTTAGAAACATCGTTATATATAATTACCATATTTTCATTTTTTGTGGCGAGTAAATAATTACTACAAAAATATTTACAAACTGTGTTGGTGTCAGGATTGAACCGGCGTCGCCCGATTGTAAAATAAATGACAAGAAACCAACCCGTTTACCAACTGAGTTAGCGGGACCAACGGAAACTCACTGACTGATTTAAATTGTTATGATAAACTGTACACAACTCCTTCATATATCGATATTCTGGTGATATTATGAGATTATACACGTTACTTTCTGTAGCTGGATACAATATATGTTTGCTATGTATGTTTATTGGTGTAGATTATCATCTCCTGTTGGTTGCATTCTATATAATTATTCTGAAAACGAGCCCAAGCTCGACGAAACCTAGTTGACTCGTAGGCCCATTCGCATTCATTGTTTTGAATAAAATTGGAATTATGTGGAACCGTAAGATAACTGCTTGTTCCTCTATGATGACTAGTATTTGTATTACATCGGAATATCGCACAATAACTCATTTTGACGCTCGTTTCGACCAGAAAGCTATCCTTGTAAACATGCTCTGAATGCATGGAAAGGCTCGGCCTGATGCGAGTATGAGTCATATGTGACGTCACATCTCGGCATCCCAAAAAGCGTGCCAAAAATATGCATATTCGAAAATGTCCGGCTGCACAGCATAAAATGTGGAATTTCTAATTCATTGAATTTTTTTGGCTTGGTGGACATGGAAATAGATAGCAGGATGTAATATAATATGAATTCAAGCAATAGGTGTTGTATTTCTTGCTGTTGATTTTCTTTTCATTTAGATATACTAGCAAAAGTGCTACATACGCAGAAGACGGTTTCGTGAAGTATTCGTACTTGATGTTTAACAAACATGACATAAAAAGAAGAATTGGATGTGGGCTCAGTTTTTGATGCACAGGATTTGTGGTGGATCAGATTTCAATGTTGGAAGATTTCAGGGTGGGCCAAGTGTGGAATTAATAATCATCTTACTAATATATACAACATGGGTTAGATTCCTGGGCACAAGACCAGAGAGTGGATCACATTCAACTGTACAGGACTTTGGGGTAGGCTGAATTTCAAATCAGAGTGCATCTCACGACCCCCCAATAAAAAATGACTGCTCCCAATACATGTACCTACCAGAGAGGGAACGATCGGGGTTGGTTGCCACGAATACGGTTCCGGTTGATTGGTGTCGAGCACGGTACAGCATCAAGATGATGGGAACTACTGGGAATAGTTGGCACCCAGTTGATTCGCTTTGCCTTGTTTTCCCTGTAACAAGGTCAAGAACCAGGGTTAAATCACACTGAATATTTGGTGTAACTACACACCACAGATTTTTGGGAGGAATCTGTTTACTTTTAATATGGATTTCCACCAAATATAATTTTTTAGAGTACGTGTTTTCTTTAAATTCATCGTACAAGTATAAATGTGAAGATAAATGTACAACAGTCGAAGAGCAAATAGCAATGATGCTAGGCAGATATCTGACAAAAGCTGTGGCTTTTGTTTAATATACCAGAAGCTACATTTAATAGCGTATACATGCTTATGTTATTATATTTTATTTGGGTAAATGCATATACCTCATGTTTTTTTGTGCCAATATTTGTTATATTTTGAGGTCAAATAAACTTCTTGTTCTTGTTCTTTGTAGATGGCAACACTTGATCAGAACAGGAATACTATCTAGGATTCCAGGCTAGTTAAAACCAGCCAAACACAGATTTATACAGATCTTCAAGTAAAATATAATAAAATTTATAAAATAGTAAAACTAACAACAATAAAAATTAGTACACTCCTATCGTGCTGTAAATCTGAACAAAGTCGATTCAGAGTCACAAATATATGGTGTAAACAAGACTTAATTCATATAGCATTTCCCGTGTCCATACAACTGTGAATTAAATAAGTTATAATGTATAATTACCTGTTAGCCACTGACTCAGCACTGAGAACCACTGCCTTATACTTGTCGTCGTTTCCACTAAATACTTCCTCTACCTCTGTCGCTCTTAGTAGGGTGATGTTGGTGGCCAATGTGTGCTGGGCAAAACCCACTGTGTAAGGACAGACACATGCACCACCATCAACATTCTGGCTCCATTCTATCACTACATGGTTGCATCTTATTATAATGATTTTCTTATAATAGGCCGTATGAAAAAAGTAATAGGATAAAAAGTAACAGGCAAAAATTTACAGTTTATTTATTTTATACATTTTGAACATATTTTTTTGTTCAGATATTGCGTGTTTGAAAGGTGCTCAGTATGCCTACAATGATTGATAACAGTTATACCATTCAGATTTAATAACTGTCAGTGGACCCTGAATGAAAAGCAGAAAACTGCTGAGAAAAAATTGTATTTTTAAAGATATGATGGGTGATTAACAATGTAGTCTAGTGTGGAGAAAGAATACAGATTTTAAGATGTTGAAATTCAGTCAACATATGTGCTAAACTATGTTATGCATTATTTTATATTTATAAATTTATTTCTTCACAAAATGTGTTACTTTCTGTACTTTTCCTAGCTGTTACTTTGTGCCTGCTGCTTTCTTTCTGATTACTACTCGAGTATGGTCGGATCTGATAAATAATTATTTTAAATCAATGATCTTACCAACATATAATTTTCTAATGTGGTTTTATATATATATATATATGTCATTTACACAAGCAAAGTTTGTGTAAATGGTGGCTTTAAGTGTACAAAATAACTATCAAACAGGCAAAGAATCAAACTCTGTTTCTGTCAAGTATCATTGAACAATTATGTCTGGTTATTAATGTACTGCTAACAAAGGTAATTGGAATATGTATCCATGTTTTACCTCCTCAATAAATTATTTATGATATTATGTCATGTTTGAAGGCTGGTTACTCAGGGATATCAATTTCTTATCATAAATAATTTCTAAAATCATTCTAACAAATAGTATAGCTAATGAAAAAACTTTATTATCAAAAAAATAACCTGAAATATGGGGTGCCTATTATGGAAATTTCCATCACTACTATAAAATGCATAGTACTCTATGCATTTCATGTACCCCATACTTACATTTCTTACCCAGTTTCTTCCTCTCTTCAATTGTCATCAGACGTCGCCACAGTGACGGATATCGCTTGTAGAGAGAGCCTCTGAACATACGCAAGTAGCTGCCAACCTACAAACAGATCAACAGATTATAAATTTAATTTGATATATATCCTGATTCTTCCAACAAGTGCCATTTCGATGGTACTGCCTATTATTGGTAGGTTATATTTGCTATTCAATGTTATCTTTGTTCTTCATTATGGTCATCAAATTTTGATAATTAGTAATTTTATATTTTAGTATTCGGCGTCTTATCATTGTTTATTTTAAGGTTTCTTAATCTATTTATCTATTAGTGAATTTGTATCAATTATTATCTGTTAAATATACATTTACTTTATTTGTATTGATCCGCTAAGCAGGATTTAACGCTTAGTTAATAGATAAAAAATTATTATTATTCCATTGTATTATTGATGTGCCATATACGTACTGTTTTTTGTTTTTGGAAGACGTCGTGGATCGCAGTATGGTAATTTTGTTTGGCAGTGCATGTTTAACATAGGTTAACTTACTATTGTGTTTATTTACAAAAAAACTGGCATATTTTAGTGAATAGCTTCAAGATACTTCAGCTTAGCACTGAAATTAGAATCTTATATGGTAGAAAGATTTAAGATGACCAGCGGTTGTGTGTCAGTTTGTAGCGTATTGCTTTCTAGTTGTTTCCAGCACTCGGCAACATTCTATTAACTGACTAGTCTGTATTATTGTGGTTACAATGTAATGGTCTTATGAGGTCTCATTCAACTAGCCAGCCTTTTTCAGAACATTAATATCACCTTTATATGCTGGCACTAAGGGTGGTCACTGCCATGGTGCTTCTCGTCCTCAGTGGTTCTTTTACGTCCCAAATTGAGATGGGACCGACATTAACGTGATCTCCAAGTCACGAGGGATACACAGTCCCCAATGCTGAGAGCTAGGTTTTTACACCAAATATCATGCCTGCCCAGTCCGGTTTTCGAATTCAGAGTACTGGCATGCCAGGTGGATATGCTAACCACTAGTTGGCACTACACTAGCCGCGATCTGAATATTAGCATCTATATTTATAATGCATGCACTGAGGCAAGTCACTATACTAATATACACACCGCTGACATTGTAATATGTGCCAACTGAATTAAAAGTTGTTATTGTAAATGTATTACTTAGACTCTTAGTCTTAGACGCAATAAATAATACCACAATATTATAATAAAACAATAAATTATTAGACATCTGTCCTGTTTTTGTACACACAATGTTTTTATCCTTTTTATTTTATATGGAAGTCATATGCGAGGCTTAGCCTAGGCCTCTCCGATAAATCCACCTAAGGCAGCGAGTCGACTAATCTAAAGGCACGCAACAGAAAACCTGAAAACGCCATTCCGAAAACGTATAAATGACATATTATCGCCCAGTACTATTTTGCCGGTTTCAATAACTGTATTGTTGCTCTATGTTTGTCTTTATTATACCTCAGACCCGATGTAGTAGTATTCTCCATTCTCTTCAATTTGAAAAGGCCTCGGTGTTTCTCCAAAAGTACGCCCAGAAAATGTTTTTTCGGTTTGCGACATTTTCTTTGTTTTTGGTAAAACCAAAGTTGCCGACAGCAATAATTGAACAACATCAAGTTTACAGGACAGCCTGCAGTTATTGATTTCACAGTCGTGCCACGCAGTTTAATTCTGCAGGCCGCTAAACAATTTTAGTGTCACATTCTTGGCATTAAAAATCCCGAAAAAAAATATTTTGATTTTTTGTATCCCTAACCATGTTTTATTCAATCTGTATGCAAATAAAAAAGACGAAGCAGTAACTATACGTCATGCAATTATGCCTATATTGCCCTATATATAAGTATAATACCGTTTTTGGCGTTGCACATTGAAATTATGGACAAATATAATCCCATAGCCATATCCTACAAATTGTAACAACGTTGTAATGTGAACCAATTAATAATTAATGGTATGCTGCTAAACAAGTACGTTTATAGTGTTGCTGATAATTATGTTTTAAAGTGTGTTTCAATGTTAGCAATAGGTAAAAAGCATGTACACTTGGTATTTTCCTAGTGTGTACACATAATTAATATTACATTCAAGTGCAGAGTTTTGTTTTTAAAGTTAAATTCTTAATTTAAATTTGAATGAATACTGGTATCATGGCAGTTGTGTTATTTTTATGTTTGTATTAATTAATGGCATACATTTAGACAGATTTATTAACAGCAATATATGAAGACTGTTTTTTAATATCTTATTTTTGTTCAATGTATTAATTATTACTGTATTGCATGTATTAACCGGAATGGGGACAGTGTTTAATAAGTATTACATTTCAACTGTCTCCATTTCCACAAATTAATGTAAATATTGTTATAAACACATGCACGAGTTGACTGTGGAAATACATCATTTGTTCATTCATTCATACTAAATCCTAAGTTCTATAGAATATTCAACATAATCTTGTAGAAAGGAAAGTGACTATAGATATCCTATAGAATTTGATAGATTTTCCTATATAATTCAACATAATATATTGAGCAAAAATCCTATGTCATATATTTCCTATAGCATATACATGTATATGACATAAAATTATTAGAATACTATAGAATTATACAGATTATAATATATATATATATATATATAATTATGTATAATACTGTAGAGTGATATATAGTTATATAGGGTTATAAATAATTATATAGAATTAGAGAAAATCTATAGAATTCTATATAATTTTTGCTAAGGGAATGCATACACAAAAACGGAACCTTACGAGTTTGCGTGCGTGCGTGCGTGTGCGTGCGTGCGTGCGTGCGTGCGTGCGTGCGTGCGTGCGTGTCTATATCACAACAGTGTTCAGTTACATTCTGACTTGAATTATTACTTTTAACTAATTTAAACCATGTATTATTTCGTTTATGGATTTGGTAAGTTATTTAAATTATGATAATAATGTAGGTATAAGCCTACATTTATGTAAATTATGCATTTATTATAATTATGTCCAAAACATAAAACAAATATATTGTTCATAAATGTTTGAACAATAAACAGATTCATCAAGAACAACACATGGTAATGTTATATACACAATTTATTGACGCTCAATTTGAACTTGCCGAAATGTGTGTGTACATGTATATCAATGACAACTTTGTGGTCACTGAACTTTTATGACGTATGTTAATGGCGTTTTACTTTAACAATCACCTATGCATAAGTTGCGAAACTCTCTGAAAATCGTAGTAATTGCTATACTAGTTGCTATATTTGTTTGGTAATTATACGATTATTTGGGAAACGTCTACTGTCATTTTAAGTTACCATAGCTAAACGAACTAATTATAGGACGAAACTATTCAGACGTAACACGTTCGTTGTGCAACTGCGCATGCGCCAAAGTCGGGAACCTAAAGCCATCTTTGTTGTATTGTGTCGTCCTGAATTTTGAGATAAGTTTGCTTTCATGTCGCAGAATCAGGGCGTTTTACTTCTCCGTAGACAACTCGCAGGTATCTATACATCAATCCCCCACCAACTAAGCTTAGCTTTATATAAACGGGGTATACCTATAATAAAGAATAAGTGGCCGCCAGCCAGCTGGTCAACACGGTGGGTCACGGCCTTGGCTTGGCTTGAAGTTGATGTGTTGAGGCTTGGCTTGACTTGAGCTGGTTAGTTAAATGGTTGTATTGACGCTGACAACATCGTTTGAAGCTGATCTGTCGGCTTAATTCAGGACAAACATAGCTTCTTGGCAATCGTGCATTTATCGGACCCTTATTGCTATTTTTTTTATTTCATTTGTACCCAGTCTTTATCTATCTGAAAGTGAAACATTCCATTAATCATTCGGCATCTGATGGTTTCACACACCATCACAAAGAGCTCATGATAACCATGATTAGCTAATATTGTGTTTTAGGCCACTTTTTTTACACGAGTCTCGACTATTGCCAATCGCAGAGTGAGCATGTAGGCTTACATGTCAGCATGTGGATAAAAATTATAATGTTCTGATTAATTGGTTTTGTCCATGAATTGGGTTGTTCATGTTTCCGATCAATTACAATCTTGTATGATCAATGACTGTTTTTTTTAAATTATGTATATATATATAGCATTATTGAATGATGAAAAGACATCTGGCAAAGGCGCCATTGACATTGTTCAGAACTGCACTTCAACACAAAAAATGTCTAAAACGTCATGGGTGATTGATTGTAACCGAAAGGGTGTTTGATCATTTTCCTATGGTGATTATTATCAATAGGTGCTTACCATGTTTTTACCTGGATGTTAGTTTTCAAGGGTCCTCGGGACCCCGAGCCTTCTTTTGAGGGGGTCCCAAGCCTCTTGTCCCTTGTTACAATATACTGTTTTATTTGTTGATATTTCTTCTTGATAATCAATGTCGTTTTGGAAGTTAGAGTAGCCTTCATCACTTATGAGAGGGCGTGCTAGTCGCAAAACTACATGCAGGGCGGTGCCACACGCAGGATTAGGCACCCTTTCGAATCGGGAAACATACGCCTACGGGAATTATTATATGGAAGGACTCGTGAAAAACAAATACCAAACAAACTGATTCAGTAATAAACTACCAAGTTAAAGGCATTCATATTCAATATATATTTTTGTTAAATGACATTGATACGCAAGGGACGTAACATTTTTTTTGCACGCGCCCAGTTACTGTTTCTGTGCATATAAGACGCATGATCTTGCATCCCGTAAACCCCTGGGTGCTTATGGTTTGTCTGGTTAAATGAAAAATGTATGTTTGCATCAACAGTCACAGAAGTATCGGGCTAGTACTGCCACCCATAGTGGCCTCCAATAAACCAATTATATAAAACCAATAATCGATCGATTTGACCAAACCGATGGTCAGATATCAAAATGAAACCAATTCCCAACACTATTATTGTCTGTTTTAGACCTAAACAAAAACCCTGTTGAGGGGTTTTCTGCGGGGTTGATTGACGATGAAGATATCTACCGATGGGAAGTGTTGATCATTGGACCACCAGACACATACTAGTAAGTAACAGCATGACACAGATCTATGCCTTCAGTTATTTGTTTACACTTTAAACCATGCCTTGCTGATGCATCAGTAGAAAGAAGACAGTGTTTTATTGGTGAAAAATCTGTGATTTTCTACTTTATTGTGATTTTCAAGTGAATTTTTTGGAATATTTAATAAATTTAACAAATTTAGGGCTAGAATCATGATTTAGCTATCTAATTCTATGTTTATATTAAATACCACGACTTAATTAATTAAGAGTTAATTAAAGAGTTGAATACAATGTATCTGATGGCTGAACTGGCTGTTGTTGACATTCGCGTACACATCTGTGACATTCATAGAAACGTCTGACTTCTATTTGCAGTGAAGGTGGCTTCTTCAAGGCGCATCTCACCTTTCCACAAGATTACCCCCAAAAACCACCGAAAATGAAGTTTATCACAGAAATATGGCACCCAAACAGTGAGTATATCGAATCAGCAGATATGACACATCTTCTTGGGTGAAACTGCATGTTTCACTTGAAATTCGGTATAAATACATCTGTATAACTTTGTATTACATTTCAATTGGTTGTCCGATGGATATAGCATTCCGTTCTGATTCACTGTTATGCAGGGCAGTCATCTAAACGTTATGTTTGTTGTTTTTACAACCATTTGCTCCTGCACCATTGTGTCAAGAAATTGTATTACAGTGGTTTGTTATTACCAGTTTATTTATCAAACTGAGTGACAGACTTATCAGAAGACATAACCAATCATTGATTTAATGTAATTACAAAGTTTTATATATAAAATATACTAATTACTAAAAAATTCTATAAAACATGTAAAGCACAGCATTTTATGTGAAATATTTTTGTTATTATAAAAGGGAATGAAATAAAATCTCATGATAACATTCAAACACAATTTAACATGGATGCTGTGCAGTGTAAGTCTGTGATATTCTACTTGTGATAGTGTGGACTGTTTTGTTGTTACAGTCGACAGTAAATCAGGTGACGTGTGTATTTCAATACTGCATGACCCTGGGGAAGATAAATTTGGCTACGAACGCCCAGAAGAACGTTGGCTGCCAATACACACAGTAGAGACCATCTTAGTTAGTGTCATTTCCATGTTAGCCGATCCAAACGACGAGTCACCTGCAAACCTCGATGCTGCAGTAAGTATTCTATTAGTTGTTTCCAGCGCTTGGCAACTTTCTATGAGCTGACTAGTCTGCATAATATATTGTGGTTACAGTCTTATGAGGTCTCATTCAACTAGTCAGCCATTTTTAGTCCTTTGGCTGACATATCTTAGAAACCGTTCAGCAAAATCTCCTAGGTTAGCCCCAGAAGGGGCTGTGTGGAGAAGAACCTAAGCAACTTTTTCTCTAATTTTGCATAGACATCTTGGGGAACTGCCACTATGCACGAGAAATCTGTATTTGATTTAATCATTCTAAGGACCCCAAAACTGGTAAAAAATTAACCTTTTGTCTTTTTTTTTCAAAAACTGTTCAGCAACTTTTTCTCTAATTTTGCATATACATTTCACGTGGTAGTGTCACTGTACACAAGAAATCTGTATTTGATTGAATCATTCTAACTTTTTCTCAAATTTTGCATAGACATTTCATGTGGCAGCGCAACTGTACACAATAAATCTGTATTTGATTGAATCATTCTAAGGGCACCAAAGGTCCCCTAAAATGCTAAATTTGCTACTAAATTGTCTGCTGCACCAGCAGATCTATCATGCTTACAGTCCTTTTGTTCAACTAATCCCTTTTCCTACAACATCTGTCACACCTCACTGTGGATGGCTGATGGGTGTGACTAATCTGTAATTGGTCACTGGCAGAGGCATGTGTCAATAGACAGGGCCCACTAGACCCCTGGACAGTTGTGCCTACATTCTAAGGGCTCATCCTGAAACAACCAAATTTCAACCATTAGAAGAGTTGACATAGTTCTGCTATACACAAGAAATCTGTATTTGATTTAATTATTCTAGTATCATCAGCATATAGTAGAACATACATTTGCAAGAAAATGTCTACATCGTCATCACTAAGGTTGTTGTAAATTTCACCAGCTGCCATGTCAAGTCCCTTATAATTATGACTAACAGTGTTCAAAATCATTCAGGTAAATAGCAAATAACAAAGGAGACAAGTTTTCTCCTTGTGGGAGCACTGCATCACATGAGAAGAAGGCTGATACAGCCCCCCAAAATGCAAAATGTTAACACTATCTAGTGATGTGGTTTTGAGAAGGGCCCTTGAGACTATCCCCTAACAGTAGATTTTGTGTATTGTGCCAGAAACAGAACACTATTCCCCTTCCCAAAACATCTGTCACATGCGGATTCTGTGTCTTGCATGGATATTTTCAGAGCATTATCGCTAAACGGACCTTTGTATGCTGGCACTGAGGGTGGTCACTGCCAGAGTGCTTGTCATCCTCAGTCGTTCTTTTATGTCGAAATTGAGACGGGACCGACATAACATGATCTCCGAGTCACGAGGGATACACAGTCCCCAATGTTGAGAGCCAGATTTTTACACCAAATATACCATGTCTGCCCCGGTCCGGGTGTTGAACTCGGAGCGCTGGCATGTCAGGCGAATGTTCTAATCACTGCACTACTGTGCTCTCTGTATTGCTAGTAGTTTTCATAATACATGAATTTATGTGGGGTGTTTGAAGATGACCACTTTCGTAAAATCTCCCAGGACAGTTTTTCTAACATATTTAGTAATATTTACAGAAAAATGTATAAATTACAAATTTGGCTGTCTTTTGAAAATGTAGGTTCAAGTACTGACTAATGACTATGTCATACACTGACAGTGGTTACATTTAAAAATCTTAACAGAAGGCCTGTCTACCTACTAATAACAGGCTACCACTCGTTATAAGGATTCTGATGTAAAGAACACCCACTTAAAGGAGCAACATTGAAACAACATTTCTGACATGCAAAGTGTTATGTGCTCACACATGTAGTGGGAAGTGAGGCCGTGGAGTGGTGGTCTCTAGCTCTAACCTGTTGGATCTTGCTCCCAGCGGCTGGAGTTTCTTCCTGGTCGGCCGTGTGAGAGACGCATGATTGGACCCACTGGGTGCTACATACCTATGTATGTAAGAGATATCTTACCGAAGGACTTGAAATATACCTTATAACGAGGCTCCAGTGCAGTTTCAACTAACTCGGTTCCAAATACTCTTCAACAAATGCAGTCCACATTCTTGAATGACAGTTGTCAGATATTGAGAAACGATGAATATGATATTGTAACGTGGTACGTTCCTCATTTATTAACATTTAAATATTGTTCTTAGTACTAGAATGCATATGGTGAAGTTATGCTGCCCGCCAGATTGCGTTTAGTAAGCCTGAAACAGTGTTCATCATTTGAAAGTTGTGCCCATAAAACTTCAAATTGTGAACGAGACACTCAGTTTGTAAGTAACCCTGGGGGTAGCTGCTGCTGGCACTGGCTTGTTATTGCTTTGAGGTTGGCTCATTCCTACACACGAGTCGGCAAACTTCTGCTAGTAAATACCTAGTGGAAGAGGCAATCTTTATTGGCATTATCTTGACATATCATTGGACAGCACTCTTTCGGGCCATGGGAATCTTTGAATAGCATGGAATTTCATTAGTTAAAAATCAACACCTTGAAAGCCTGGAATTTTCTAAGTAGCATGGGAAAGTCTGGAATTCTAAAATTGTCTTTCTCTTCCTTCTCATTGCACTTGCACTACTTTCTCAAACACCCTTCTCCATTCTGCTCGGTCTTTTGCTCTTTTCCTCCATTCCCCTTTCCATCCCTCCAGGTCTCTCCACGCAGTCCTCCCACCTCAGTCTCGGTTGCCCTCGTCCTCTTTTTCCCTCCACTCTCCGGGTATCTGCTTTCTGTGCCATCCGTTCTGGTTCATACTGTAATGGTGGTTCATAACTGCAGCCTTTGATCTGTTCTGGGAATGTCAGCTAGTACAGGTATGTTGTAATTGAACTTAGAATGTATGTTTTGTGTAACTGTCATGCTCAATAGTAGTTGGTTTGGGCATGGTTTTTAGTCCTTTGGCCAAAGGTCCAAGGGACTATTCCCATCACTCTGCGTCTGCCGTTAGCTGCCGTATCTCAGAAACCGTTCAGCAACTTTTTCTCTAATTTTGCATAAATATATCTTAGGGCACTGCCACTATGCACGAGAAATCTGTATTTGATTGAATCATTCTAAGGGCTCCCTAGGGCCTCCAAGGACCCCAAAACTTATAAAAATGTAACATTTTGCCTATTTTTCAAAAACTGTTCAACTTTTTCTCTAATTTTGTACATACATTTCATGTGGTAATGTCACTATACACAACAAATCTGTATTTGATTGAATCATTCTAAGGGCACCTAATGACCCCCCCCCAAAAAAAAGGACCCCAAAACTGGTAAATTTTCACATTTTGCCTATTTTTTCAAAAACCGTTAAGTAACTTTTTCTCTAATTTTGCATAGACATTTCATATGGTAGTGCCACTATACACAAGAAATCTGTATTTTGCAATGTTGTTATAAACGACAATCATTCCAGCCCATGTTAATCCGTTACTGTAATATCGCTCACGCATCTTGATTGCTGTTAACTTTTGCTATTCGGCTATCTTCTAAAGACTAAAGTCTAAACTCTTTATGGTGCAATGTAGTACATTCTGGTACTGCTCTAGCTTGCATCCAGCATATCTTGCATCTAAAATGTCAACAGATTATAATTGGATACCAAGTAACTCGGTACTAACCTTCTTGCGATCGATTTCTCGGCAGCGGCGCGTTTGATCGAAAATATGCGTCGCTTCAACGGCTGAGGTCCGTGACTAAAATATCGTAGGCACTGCAGCTGGCTTCAAACATCGACATCGGCGATGTTTTGTCGGATCTTGTGTCATTAACTGACGATGTAGATTTCCTTCGAAGCACGTTTCTTCAAAATTATCTGAACATAGTGCGTTGTATTTCGAAGGCTTCCAACCAGCCCGTCCACAGTTGTGAATCCACTATTTCACTTCTGGTTCATTATCCTTCGCTGTACTATTGTTACAACCGTATGTAGAGCAGTATGGCACATTGCAAGTCACATTTTCACTGTAAGCTCAACTTATACTAATATAACGAACCGCATCCGATGAACATGAACCAACTACGCGAACTACACAAGACAGTGTGTCGTACACGGCAAAACTAATGCTGCTCGTTTATTGGTTGCTTTCGGCCAAATGAACGCGTCATCAGTAAGATGGCAGTCTACATGTTATCGCAGATTTCGTTAGAATCTTCCACTTTTAGACTACATTCCGAGTAAACCACTGAACTGAAAATTGTGATTGTGATTGTAGATGCAAATGGTTAGTTTGTGCTAACTCTTTTAGGTGCTTAACACCACAACGTTGCCTTTTGTTTTCCTTTAACTTGTGGATTATTATAAAACTGCTCTGCTACTGCTTGGTGGACAGTAAGCTGCAACTGTCTTTGAGTTTGTTTATATTTTGACAAACTACTATTATATAGCACTCATTTTTGAATGAATCACATTTTGAGAATGCATGTCATTGTTTGCGGTGTAACTTTTGTATGCTTCATTTTCTGTTGCTACAAGTTACGTTCGTCTGAAAGATTATTCAATTACCTATCCAATGATAATACATATGTTGTGGTGTTAGAAATATATAGCTTTGATATATTGTACACGAGGGTTGTGATAGGAAACTATTAGACATTGCGACAGTCCAGAAAGACAGTACGAGATGTGTCACTCAGTATATGAAGTGTGACTTTCAGATACTTCATTTTGTAGTGCTATGGATTATGATGGGCCTCTCCATTAGCTCCCTATATATTTATGTGAAATATATCATTATGTCATTAAAATATTTCAGAACAGGCTAACGCTAAGCTGCAACTGTCTTTGAGTTTGTTTACATTTTGACAAACTACTATTATATAGCACTAATTTTTGAATTGGCACGACTAATACTAATATATCCAACAAAATTACTTCTACGGGAAACAACGTTGGTGTAAATTATCATCCCATTATTCTTACTGACAAAGACCTGTAAGTTAGACGAGTAACACCTTCGAAGTTTTGACAGCAAGAAACCGCCTTCGGTGAAGTCGAGACAAAAGTTTGACAAAGGCTTCAAGTTCAAACAGTCTATCACCATCCAGCTGACCCATTTTTAGTCCTTTGGCCGAAGGTCCAAGGGACTATTGCCATCACTCTGCGTCCGCCGTTAGCTGCCATATCTCAGAAACCGTTCAGCAACTTTTTCTCTAATTTTGCATAGACATATCTTGGGGCACTGCCACTATGCACGAGAAATCTGTATTTGATTGAATCATTTTAAGGGCTCCCTAGGGCCTCCAAGGACACCAAAACTGGTAAAAATGTAACATTTGGCCTATTTTTTCAAAAACTGTTCAGCAACTTTTTTTCTAATTTTGCCTAGATGTATCTTAGGGTGCTGCCACTATATAAAAGAAATCTGTATTTGATTGAATCATTCTAAGGGCACCTAAGGTGCCCCCAAAGTGCAAAAGGTTTACATTATCTAGTGATGTGGTTTTGAGAAGGGCCCTTGAGACCACCCCCAACATTAGATGTTGTGTATTGTGCCACAAAGTCAACAGCTGTGACTAATCTCTACAGCCCAGTCCATTGAGACCTTGACTAATCTTTAATTGGTCACAGCACCCAGGCAGAGTAGACATACTTGACCCGTGTTAGACTGAACAGTTGCCTAACACTTTTAAACTGTATCTTCAAAACTACTGATTTTCTATAATTGCAAGTTGTGTTTATTTTGATGTTCATTTAATTATTATAAAATGGTGTGACTGTGGTGTCTATTGGTTAAAGATGTATTGTCTGTAGAAACCTGTAGGTGACAAACATAGAAAATTAATATTCTGTCACCTGTAGGTGACAAACATAGAAAATTAATATTCTGGACAACTATAGAGGGAAATATCCTACACTAATTGATATCAAATGCATTTTACTGATCTGTTTACGCTTGCCATGCCTTGTGTAGACATGGTACTATGTAAATCAATTGTATCAATATAGGCTAATAATTACAGATTCACAATATAGTTGACACCTGAAACAACCAAATGTCAACCATTAGAAGAGTTGACATAGTTCCGCTATACACAAGCAAGAAATCTGTATTTGATTGAATCATTCTAGTGTCATCAGCATATAGTAGAACATACATTTTCTACATCATCATCACTAAGGTTGTTGTAAATTTAACCAGCTGCCATGTCAAGTCCGTTATAATTGTGACTAACAGTGTTCAAAATTATTCAGGTAAATAGCAAATAACAAAGGACACAAGTTTTCTCCTTGCCATACCTCTACACATGAGAAGAAGGCTGACACAGCCTGGCCCTCATTTATACATGATTTAGCATTTTTTGTACATGTTGTATACAACTTTCAACACAATACCATTAATACCGCATGAAATTATCTTAGACCTCGGGGAGGACCGGTCTACTAAACCAAATGCTTTCTTATAATCGATGAAGGCACAATAAAGCCTTTTGCGTCGAGACAAATACAATTCAACCAATACCGCTATTTGAACACTGCCTGTTCTTCACCTATTACATTCGCTTTGTTTAGGTATGTGGTCAGTCTGGTGTTCTGAACAATCACTAAGGATTAATGAACACTTGTGCAGAATGTCACCCACTTGGCAGGTTTAATTGATCTATTCAGCAATGATGACACTGCTTAGGCCTCACTCTGGACACTGTCACTCACAGTGTTGTGTATTGTCTTAGTTGGTGCAATGAGCTAATCTACTTGACCATGAATCAGTGGTGGCTCTGGTTGTGTATTACACCCAGCTGTGGAACTAAGATTCTCTGCCTGCTATTGTTTGATGGAAACTGTGACTAATCTGTAATTGGTCACTGGCAGTAGCTTGTGTCAACAGACAGCATTAAGCCACTAGACCCCTGTTAAACTGGACAGTTGCCTGTAGGTTTTAAACTGTTTCAAACAGTGAGTCTACCTTTTGCTCTCAGATAATCTGTCCTCTTAGTTTTACACATGAAGACATAATCTGGCATAACTTGGTAAGTCTTTGTAGCAGCACATTTGTACTTCCAGTGTATCATTGCAACATAACATACATATTACATACTGTGTGCCACATTTGAATGTTGTGCATGTAATATTTCCATGCAATCCATTTGCATATATAATGTAAAACTTCAACAGCCGTTTTCTTCATTTTCACTTTTTGATCCCTACCATGTTCAATGCTCCATAACTTTGCCAATTTTTGTAGCAGTCATATTTTTTGAAACCGTGTAAAGCACCCTACCAAACCTTTACAAGGATGTCGGAAAACAATGTTACAATTTTTCCGACTTATCACTCATTTGGTCAGCCGGGGTCACATATAGACGTATTAGTCCAAACGACTTCAGGACCACTTGGCCCATTTTTTTAATGGAAGTTTGGAAAAAGCATGGAAATTACATGGAATTTTATAGTTGCTCGAGTATATGAACCCTGATTGGATATATGTTACAGAAAGAATGGCGGGAAGACAAGACTGAATTTAAGAAAAAGGTAGCCCGTTGCGTTAGGAAAAGTCAGGAGACGGCTTGGGACTGAGTGTCCTCGTGCAACACACACTGTCTACCTATTGTGGTAAGTATCTATATATCAATACGCTGACTTTCGAGCATTGAAACAGTATCTTCTCCCAGGCGCCTAGGTCCCCTCTTTCTGTATTCGTTTGCTTCCCTCGATATTGGCCTATGAACTATGAACTCATGAAGCATTTAAGAAAACACAACAATAGTTACTTAGAGTTATTTAGTTACGTGTTTGCAATGTGCTATAATATGCTTTCTGGGGGGCCTTTCTTCCGCCTGAGAGAATCTCAAAATAAAACTGCTGTAATGGTGATAATTGATGTCTGTTTTGTTGCTCCGTGGATGGGTGTAAGCTGGTATATTTTGTGTCATGTTCTCTACAGTATTCATAGTGGCTGTTTGTTAAAACTTGACATCAGCTCAGTAATGCTGTTTCACTAATTTTACACACATAATTGGCATTGGCCTGAAATTGTTTTCGCAAGGCGCAATCTTCACACTTGGCATATGTTATAGTAGTTGTTATCATCAAAAAAACGTAATGTAATTTTGGTAAATAAAAACGAGGTGTCAAATCTAAACAGCCATGCTGTTTGGAATTTTTTGGAAAGACCCCACCAAGACAGAATATGCCGAATGCCAATGACCCAATTTTGTGGCTTCAAAAGGAAACTTGGTCGGAAACAGGGTTCTACTGTCAATATTGTTTTGTCACATACCAGGATAAATTTGAGAGACAGCTGATACATCAAGTAATATGTACGGGATCAGTATAGCGTCTACCTGCCACACATGATTACTGGTTGGTAGTACAATGTTAGGTTTTTAAAATGTTGTTCTACAGGTCGTTTGTGCTCTTGCATTGTGTCATTGCTAACTTTGTCAAATGCGTACCAGTAACTTTGTGGCCAGACCAGTAACTTTTTTAAGTTACTGGACTAGCTAAAGAGAACCTTTTGATAGTCTAGGTAGAACACTGGTAGTAGTGACCCATTAGTTTTCCATCATGTACATGTAATGGCGTAGCAGGTTATATAGGGAGCGGTCACACACACTATTGCCAAACAGGTATTGTGCCCAATGCCCCCCCCCCAAATACGGCTCTGATATTCAATCGAGTGATATGTTGTGTGTTGCAGGCTCGTACTGGTTTAGGTAATCAGATGGCATGTGGCAGAGAGGACCAGAAGTATCGTCGTCTCTTCGATGCACATATCATTGTTACATCATCAGGGGCAATGTTGTTTCTAAACTGACACCTGGTGGAATTGTATAAACTAGTCGTTACCATGGAGCAACATACACAGTGGAATCGACAGCAGCACTATTGTTAAAGAATCACCGGAATGCATGCATTGTAGTAATGATGAAGATGTGTAACAGAATGCTAGACGTACATGTATGTCTGTATATAACATAAATATATATATACACGTGTGTTTGTGTGTGAATGTGCGTGTGTATGTGTTGTTTGCGTACGTATGTATGTTTGTATGGAAGAAATATTTTCTAAAAATTTGTAATGGAGCTGCCAACCTTTACATGTACTTGAATGAATGCCTATTACATCAATGCTGACGGAGATCCTTGCATCATCTACTTGCAGTATTTTCTTGTTTGTCATGTAACTACATTCACGCCTTCCACAGCAGCTGGATTGATACTATTATTGTTTCAAACGTTAGCTTGTAGCTAGTATGGTAATTCTCTTGGAGTGAAACTGACACTGCTTGGAGCTCATACGCAGAACCTTTACGGAGGTAAACGAGATGACCATTGCGGTCTGTAGTACTTGTATGAGAGGTTAGTAACTGTAAATATTTGCATTTCAAAAAAAGAAACATGTTTATTTGCATTGCTATATTTCAATTGGCTCGTTTTTTATATGTATTTGGTATCATTACCTCATAAGATAACCCCAATAAAATGGAAGTGCCCATGATTAAACATTTCACATGACAACATTTTTCAGTCTGACATTAATGACGTGTTTAATTGTAGAAATTGTTTTCTTTTGTTATTTTGGTCAGATATGACAGAAATGATTTATCTAACAGGTCAGCATTTGATTATTTGTATAAAAAAACATGATGGCAATAGTAATAATATTAAATGCATACAAAAAAGTTAACTCACAGAACACTGATGTGTCTGGAAGTGTGATAGTCTGTTTTACAAGTCTTTTGTATCTGTAAACTTGTTTGCTTGTTTGGAGGCAAAATAAAGGTTCTCACCAAACTGGTTTGTTTTAAAGGATTGCTGTTAAATTGAGACACATTACCAAATATAACTTTGTTGAAAAATCCAGCTCAAAAACGTGTCGGTTTCAACATGCAAAAGTGTTTTGAAGTTTTTTAATCATCCAAGTTATTGTCACAAAATGGCCCACAGTTTATTTCTTCAGATGATTAGGGTTGGGGTGAGTACCCGACTGAAGTACTCAAGATACGAGTACTATGATATGTACGAGTAATGAGTACTTCATCTGAGAGAGTACTTGAGTACGAGTACTTTTGAAAGTACTTGAATGATTACTTTTGAAAGTATTCGTATGAGTATTTTTGAAAGTACTCGAGCATATGTACTTAATATAATTTTTGTTAATTGTGTCCAGAAGTGGCAGATCTTCAAAAGGAAGCCAGTTTTGCTTGTGTCAATTTCAGTATGTTCGGCCTATAGTTTTGCTTTTGCAAATACATTGGCTGACTGTGCAGATCTTTGTCAAGAGCAGTAGGAAGTGTATTTTGAAATCACACTTGCCAGCGAGCCATGTCAGGATATGAAAAATGGGGGCTTCATGTGGCATATCAAGTACATATTCAAACAGACTCCATGGAGCATTGATTGTAAACAAGCATAGTTCGCCACATGCATGTCTGCAGTAGATGGCATTTTCAGAGATATACTAGGGAGTTTTGACCTGCGACAGCGAAGTGGGTATTAAGTTGCAAAATTAAGAAATGAAGTTTTGTTCATTTTTTGATTCCAAAGTTTTAGTTTTGGATTGCTTGTCGATGAAAATAAACAGGACATTGAAAGATGTGATTATAAGACTCGCTTCTGCCAAAATCAAAAAAATTGTGGGACATGCAGGCAGCTATTTTTGGCCTTTGTGAAGAATAGGCCTGTGCGACTTAATACTTGATTCACTGATGAGTCACATTTGATGCACACTAGAATGCACTGAACCGTTGGCATCAGTTCCAAGTGCAAATGTTGTATGTGAACACACGAATTTCACTATGGACGTATCGTACAGATGCAACCAGGGGTCTTTGATTGGATACATGGTGGTTTCAGATCCACAGGGACCACAGCTTCCAGAAATCCACAGTTCACATTACAAGTTGTGTTCTCCAATCTACATCTTGCACATCCTCCATTTCTTTTCTGCACGTTTTTTCTGTGAATGTTTATTCGTAGATGAACTTAAGTTATTGTGCCAAACATCAGGACAAAGTATAGTACCTGCAAGCTATGTTTTAATAACAATGTACACATTTTGTAAATTGGTGTATTTTGCCCACAGTGTAGGCCGTACTGTGGTTGATTTTTAGTCCTTTGGCTGAAGATCCAAGGGACTATTGCCATCACTCTGCGTCTGCCGTTAGCTGCCATATCTCAGAAACCGTTCAGCAACTTTTTCTCTAATTTTGCATAGACATATCTTAGGGCACTGCCACTATGCACGAGAAATCTGTATTTGATTGAATCATTCTAAGGGCTCCCTTAGGGCCTCCAAGGACCCCAAAACTGTTAAAAATGTAACATTTTGCCTATTTTTTTTAAAACTCTTAAGTAACTTTTTCTCTAATTTTGCATAGACGTTTCATATGGTAGTGCCACTATACACAAGAAATCTGTATTTGATTAAATCATTCTGAGGGCTCCAAATGTCCCCTAAAATGCTAAATTTGTTAACTAAATGGTCTACTGTAGCAGCAGCTCTAGCAGGCTTCCAGTCCTTTTGTTCAACTAATCCCTTTTCCCACAACATCTGTCACACCTCACTGTGGCTGACTGGTTAAAGTGTAACTAATCTGTAATTGGTCACTGGCAGAGGCTTGGGTCACTGTGGCTGGTGGTAGGAAGTATGACTAATCTGTACTTGGTCACTGGCAGAGGCTAGGGTCAACAAACACAGCACCGGCAGAAACAACAACAATAGGAAATACATGCCATTGATAGACAAACGTGTATAAAAGGAAGATCACTGCCACTTAATTGTTGATTATTATAAACTGTTCTGCTACTGCTTGGTGGACAGTTAATTAGTGGGTCATGTTCAAATACATCAGCGTGTTTTTCACACCAGCATGATAGTTTAGGCTCAATAGTGTGCTGGCAGCTACTAAACCTATAGGCTTGTGTGAAAAGGATAGTTGGTAGAAGAACTAACTTCAAAGCACCATTGCATCCATTTAGCCAGGCAGCAGTCACACTGTCCCAGTGTCTGCGGCTATGTTTATATAATAATTATATAGGCTTAATGATCCCAATACTCCATTCTGTTGGCACAATGTCAGATAATGGAACTAGGTTAAACATCTTAACAATAACTATAATTAGTTCTGTGGGGCTGTTTTTTCAGTGAACAGTAAACATTTTACTTCCATCATAACCCTTAATGATCTGTAACTATGATTCACCAAAAAACATTTGATCTGCCCGGCAGAAACAGCAACAATAGGAAATACATGCCATTGACAGGCAAATGTGTTCTTTTTATAGAAAATGTCAGTTTCTTACCGTACCTGTCTACGTATGATAACCATTTGTCCGCCATGCTCACAATAAACATCACATGAATGATAAAAGGAAGATCACTGCCACTTAACTTGTGGATTAATATTATTATAAAACTGCTCTGCTACTGCTTGGTGGATAATACGCTGCAACTGTCTTTGAGTTTGTTTACATTTTGACAAACTACTATTATATAGCACTAATTTTTGAATGAATCACATTTTGAGAATGCATGTCATTGTTTATGGTGTAACTTTTGTATGCTTCATTTTCTGCTGCTACAAGAGGCATTCATCTGAAAGATTATTCAATTACCTATCCAATGATAATACATATGTTGTGGTGTTGGAAATATATAGCTTTGGTATATTGTACACGAGGGTTGTGATAGGAAACTATTGGACATTGCGACAGTCCAGAAAGACAGTATGAGATGTGTCACTCAATATATGAAGTGTGACTTTCAGATACTTCATTTTGTAGTGCTATGGATTATGATGGGCCTCTCCATTAGCTCCCTATATATTTATGTGAAATATATCATTATGTCATTAAAATATTTCAGAACAGGCTAACGCTAAGCTGCAACTGTCTTTGAGTTTGTTTACATTTTGACAAACTACTATTATATAGCACTAATTTTTGAATTGGCACGACTAATGCCAATATATCCAACAAAATGACTTCTACAGGAAACAACGTTGGTGTAAATTACCCATTATTCATACTGACAAGATAGTTAGCAGAGTAACACCTTTGAAGTTCTGACAGCAGGACACCGCCTTCGGTGAAGTCGAGACAAAAGTTTGACAAAGGCTTCAAGTTCAAACGGTCTATCACCGTCCAGCTGACCCATTTTTAATTTTCTTTAGACTACCTTTTGCTCTCAAATAATCTGTCCTCTTAATTTTATACATAAAGACTTAATCTGGTATAACTTTATACATTTTTGTAGCAGCACATTTGTACTTCCAGTGTATCATATATTTATCACTTGTTGTGTATTACACCCAGCTGTGGAGCTAAGATTCTCTGCCTGCTATTGTTTGATGGAAACTGTGACTAATCTGTAATTGGTCACTGGCAGTAGCTTGTGTCAACAGACAGCATTAAGCCACTAGACCCCTGTTAAACTGGACAGTTGCCTGTAGGTTTTAAACTGTCAAACAGTGAGTCTACCTTTTGCTCTCAAATAATCTGTCCTCTTAGTTTTACACATAAAGACATAATCTGGCATAACTTGATAAGCCTTTGTTTTGTGGGACCTGTCATTGCACATTTCCAAAAAATAGATCGGAGCTTCAGCTGCTGTTGGACATTTCATATATAGCTACAGGTAATGTATAAATATGTCGAAATTATTACCAAACCAGTGTGTGGTTATTTCTTTGTCAAATAACACATAAATGGAGGTTCAATAGTGAAAATAAACCTAAAAATTAAATGGAACAGTTTTTATACATAAACTCCCATTATGATTTACAAAAGAGCTGCCTTTATTCCACATAAGGGAATGCTTTACCTTGTACAATTTGGCGGAATTACAAAATGTAAGGGGTAAAATACTTTTGCTATTGAACCATTTTAAACTAATGTTTATTACAATAATATGGGTAAACAATATTGAAATGGATGTATCTTTGTTGTGCTTTTTCTGCAAAAATCCAACAACCAAAACGGTTTCGCATCGTGTTGCATGCACATTAGTCATTACCCTGGGGAGCACTTTGACCCACAGGAAGAAGTTGCCTAACTCTAATCGGGCCTTTTTTATTCAGGTTTAGACTAGCCTTTTAAAACTCTTACTTAGGCTTGCTATTTATTTTCATATTTTTTTTATTAAGATTATAATGTTTAAACGCGTCCATTTAATATCGTGTGCGCTGCAACCTTCATATCCTCATACATAACCGGAAGTTATTTGGATACGGGGAACGCTAAAATGTACATAATGTGTACTTTATCTGTATCTCGTGACAACTTTACGTATGACAAAAATATGCATCGAAACGCAAATACATAGAGAGGATAATGCCGTAAACTAGACTTGGTAAACTAATTGCTCGCTGTCGCGTCATTTTAAATGTTTGATATCGATTCGTTAACGTAGCGCTCAGCCTCGGGCTTCAGCCTACACTGCAGGCACAGCTACATTAATCACTTCAAGTTGTTCAACCTCCCTCACTGCCTCAGTCTTAGCCTCTGACCCGTGCACTTGTTGTAGAGACTGGGCTTGTTGACACTTGTCTTCGCCGTTATAACCACAGATCAAACGGACATCACCACTTCATATAGGTACATTACAAAAAAATTCAAAATTGATATATAATCATTTAAACACTTCCATGTGATAGTGTATGCTATGTAGTTTACAACCCTTTTTGAAATTTTAAAATATCTCTATTATTAACAAAGTAAATCCACTTTTTAGTGTCTGAAAAAGGGTCATTGTGTCTATAGGATTCATGTCCATTTCTTGTGATCTGGAGCTTGTGCAGACTGTGCTGCCACGCAATCTTGGGGAAGCCCCGAATCTTGGCGGGAGCGGAGCCACGCGTCACAGATTTTGGTCTAGATTCAGAGGACAAATCTACAGTGCTGCCTCTAGCGGATTGTAATGTACCTACTTCATACGATCAGTTAAAACTTTCTTGTTCAAATATAGTTTCTTTTCACGGAATCACTCTCAGTTACAGACTGGAACTCCCTTAGGCTTAGGCTTTAGCTTAACAACTTAGCCCAGAAATATCAAACTGTGACAATATTACAACTTTCAAATGCAAAATAGAAAATAACATCAGTGTAGGTATTGGAAACCCTGTGGTCAGCATCCAGAGGGATAAGCAAAATTCCAACAGATAATAATTATTATGTCTTCTTATATCTTGATTATAAATCGTCTGATGCTGTCCAAGGGGGGCCACGGGATTATATACCAAATGTTTTTTCAATTAACGATGTAGATGTTTGCCTAAATTAATATGACATCACAGTGCGTTAGTTCCATCATTCAACATCATCCTAGGCATATTTACGTTTAAAAATATTGCGTCATAGCGCATTTTTGAGGTGGAAATAGACTTAATAGTGTCCCAGTTTGCATCAACATCCACTGCGTGATATCGCTCATTTCACGCGAGCGATGCGGTAATGCATGGGCACAGACTAGATCAAACTGGGGTGTTATTTGGGCTTCAAAAGTGCGCTAAGACGTATTATTTTAAAAAGTAAATATGCCTGGGATGATGTTGAATGATGAAATTAACGCAATGAGGTATCAAATTTAGGCAAACATGTGGTTTTTATGGCAAAATTGAGGTGGGTCCGAATACTAGACAAGTGCCAGCTTGTTGATGATCTTGCCCCTTAATATAAACACTGTTTTTATAAAAAAAATATGAAGACTTTTTTGTGAAATACATCCATATTGTAACTTTGTACCAGTTACTTATTTCAGCCCTTATTTCTTGTTAAGCAAACAAATTGTTAAACAAGTTGGTTTTAGTCAAATACTTGCAATGTTAGTAGGAAAAAACACCGCCCCTAAACAAGTGGTGCTGCTTTCAATGTTAGGCGCCTTGGCTGTTATAACCAGTGATAAAACAGATGTTGACGTAATAGCATTGGGCTGGGAATGTCACACTCAATTCTCCTAAACTTGTCATACAGATGTGACGGGGCCAATTTGTACAACAAACAAGTCGGCTCCAATCTTTTTGATCAAGTTCTTTATTTGTGGTTTTACTTCCGGATACAAAAAGAAACCTAAACAAAGTAAACAGTTTGTCAATACAGTACTAACAATACAAATATACGTAAGTAGATATATTAATGATTATGATGCGTGGACACATGTCACACAGCACGCATGCGCAATATAATGAATCCGGTATAATGTAAAGTAATCTAAAGATATATAATTGTCGTACAAGTTATACCAGAAATACATTTGTATGTAAATCAACAACACAAGTATATGCATCTAACAGATGCATATTTACATAATCTACCATGACTGTAATGGCCATGCTCACCCCAACTTCTGGAGGCTCATTAATGAATCTCACATAATTCATTCCAGGCCTGGCTCCCTCCTGCAATGGCATGGTGCAACATGTCATTTATAGCAGTAGTGTTTACAACCAGCCAGTTGGGGTCAACCACTGCATCCTGGGGTGTGCACTCAAAGCAATTTTCCATATAGTGAAAACCCTTATAACTAAATAATTGCTTTAAAACATCCATGCAAGTTTAGGTCTAATGATGGACAGTCTTTCAATTCATGATGTGGTACAATTAGAAAAGGGAAATAATACCTTAAAAGTATTATTGAACAAGTTGACACTCACCAAAAATAAATGTCTCCTCCTTGTGCGAAACCTGAGCCAGCCTAGCCCACAGCTGCTGTACCAATGCTTGGTGAAAATACACGTGACCAGTGTCTCCGGAGTTTATCTCATACCGTTCAAGCTGGTTACTCATAGTAATTAATTACCTAAATATAATTATAATCAACACCTTAGCAATTAAATCATGAAAATGTAGTTTCACAAAATAAAGAATGTAACAATATCCGTCATCTACTTAGCATATGGTGCTGCCATATTGTGGCTGGTAGCGACATTAGAGTGAAAATTAAGATGTATTCCATCTCTTAATTAGCATGTTACATCATAACTATGAACATGTGTAGGTGTCCAAACTGCTACCTTACAATCTTCCGAGCTAAATGTCTGCCGTCTCGGTAGACACTAATTCTACTCATCGTTTCTTCAGTGATTGTGCAATAGCTGCTTCTGTAGATCTTTTCTCAAGGAAGCAATTAGTATTTTTGACAGAGAGGTAATTGCCCTGTCTATGGAATCTTCCATATCAGTGAATTTACAAACATTGACAGTCTGCACAGCAGCAGAGCTTGGTAGACGATGTAGGTTGGTATGTTTTCCTGCTGTGGTTCGTACCGAAAGTCGAATCATTTGTCGCCCATTATCTGCGTTCCCAACTTCTGCTCGTCTAACTTCCATCTCAACGGCATCTGGCAGTTGTCCTCTATCCTCATTTTGGTTTAAGGCATCATCTACGACACCTGTGGGCACACCTGGCACAACTCCTTGACGTAGGCTGTCAATTGTTATAACGTCCAGCTCCTCTTCTGAATCCGATGACCCTGGAGTGTTGGAATCAGTAGGTGGTGCAATTGTTTCCTGGTTGTCATTACTTCGCAACTCAGTGTACTCATTGTCGGGCACTAATTCTTTGCTATCCAACAACTCAGCTCGATGGATTGCTTTTGTGGCTCCAAAACCATCAGCTGGTTGAATGATATATACATTGCCACCATCGAGACAAGACAACACTTTGTATGGAGTTGGTTTCCATGCGTCCTGAATCTTGGCACGACCAATGGGATGGTTACACAAGAAGACCCTTGATCCAATCCTGATGCCTTGATCATTTGCTTTCTTCTCCTGCCGTTTCTTTCGTGCATGTACTCCTCGATCAGTATTGCGACGAACTCGCTCTAGTACATGGTTCAACCTATGACAATGGCTCTCCAACCAGTCATCCACCGACCCAGTCCTGGCATCTTCCTGTGTCAACCCCAGGAATGATTCAGCAGGCAGTCTTGGATCTCGTCCAAACATAACGAAGAATGGCGAATATCCCGTTGAAGCATGTGGTGTGGCATTGTATGCAAATGTCAGCTCTGGCAAGTGTTTCGGCCATCTTCGTTTCTCATCTGCTGATAGGGTTCGGAGTAAGTTGTGCATCGTTCTGTTATATCGTTCACATTGAGCATTTCCTTGCAGTCTGTACGGTGTTGTCTTTGTCTTCTTGATGTCTTACATACGGCACAATTCTCTAATCACAGTACCATCAAAGTTGCGACCTTGATCACTGTGAATTCGTCTCGGTACGCCAAACTGGACAAACCAGTTATTTTTCCAACAAGATGGCAACTGTCTTTGCCTTTTGCTCTTTCATTGGAATCGCTTGTGTGAATTTTGTGAAGATATCTGTGATGACAAACACATTCTCACGTCCATCTGATGCAGGCTCCAAAACCGTAAAGTCAATCGCCAACACATCGAGTGGTGCAGTAGCCACGAGACTACCCATGTGTGTTTGCAGCTTGGGTTGTTTGTCTTTAGCCAGACAACAACGCTCACACTTGATTTTATTAATGCTAATGTGCGTTCTGAACCTTGACGTCCAGCAGCATCGTGCATTGTGATTAGTACGCTGTTGTGTAACTGAGTGGGTAAAACCAGCTGATTGATTTCCACTCCTTCGATCTCGATTTTCCTTGTCAATACTCCGTCATTGAAAGAAAGCTTAGTTTGTTGACCAATGATTTTCCTCGCTGGCTTGCTCAGTGTCATTATCCGTCTTCTTGTTGGGTTGTGGTTTAATTTGAGATATGTCAACACTTGCCTAATATCTTCATCCTGCTCTTGCATGGTTATCATCTCGGTCTTTGGGGTGGTAGATAGCATGGTGGCTGTTGCAGTTGTTATCTCATGAACAAACACGTCTCGTGCTGTCGGGTTTTGTGAAGACAGGATGTCGTTTGTTTCATGAATCTTTGATCTAAGTTCGGTTGAGAGGATTGTACCACCAACAGTCTCCTGAATTGTAGTAGATACAGCAAATGGTGTCATTTCTCGTTCGGGTTCTTCTCTATCACTCGGCAGTCTCCTGCTCAAGGAATCAGCATTCCTATTTGCACGGCCAGATCGGTACTTCAAACTGAAATCGAATGTTGCCAGTTGTGAAGCCCACCGCAGCTCTGTGGCTCCAAGCTTGGACGTTTGCAGGTAACTCAACGGGTTGTTGTCTGTGAAGACGACAAATTTCGACCCGAATAGGTAGTCCCGAAACCTTTCAGTAACAGCCCACTTCAGTGCTAGAAATTCAAGCTTCATGCTACTGTAGTTCTCCATATTTCTCTCTGTTGGTTTGAGGCTTCTACTCGCATAGCAGATCACTCTACGTCCCTCTTCAAAGTCTTGGGAGAGTACAGCTCCCAGTGCTTGGTCCGACGCATCCACCTCCACAACAAACGGTCGAGAGAAGTCGGGGTATGCAAGCACACTACCAGAAGTGAGTTGTTTTTTTAGCTGCTCAAATGATTCTTGACAATCTGCAGACCATCGGTTTGCGAAAGGAACGAAAATACATGCAGAAATGTCAAGAGATTTACTTTGTCTGGTATTCTTCTTGCGATGCTTCATCTTTGTACCATCGAGCAAAGCATTAAGCGGATCTGCAATCTTGGAGAATCCAGGTACCATACGTCTGTAGTACCCAGCAAGTCCCAAGAAACTCTTAAGCTCTGTCTCAGAGGTTGGTGTTGGCCAACTGTCTATGGCCTCAGTCTTTTCAGGGTCACATGACACACCATATTCCGACACAATGTGACCTAGATAGTTTATCTTTCGCTTGAAGAGATGACACTTTGATGGCTTGAGCTTCAAACCATGCTCTTCTAAGCGTGTCAAAACATCTCCTCAATGATCTTTGCATACAGCAAAATGTCGTCGCGGTATATTAGCAGATTCTGGTAGTTGAAATCAGCTAACATGCTTTCCATGAGACGCTGATACGTGGCAGGAGCATTGCAAAGACCAAACGGCATTCTCGTGAACTTGAAGAGTCCCCCTGTTCCTACGCGAAAAGCGTCTTCGGTATGTCGTTTTCTTCCATGGCACATTGCATGTATCCTTGGGCGGCATCCAAGGTGCAGAAATATATGGCTCCTCGGAGTGCTTCCAACGCCTCGTCAATTCTTGGCAAGGGGTATGCGTCTTTCCGAGTCCTTAGATTTAAAGGACGGTAGTCGACACCCACTCTCAGCTCTCCAGTCTTCTTCCTCACTAGCACTGCCAGAAACGCCAACGGGCTGTTGCTCTTTCGGATAATACCTTGCCGCATCCAATTTTCTAGATGTCGCACTTCCTGCTGTAGATTGGGCGGCACTCGACGATGTGGAATCCTTATGGGCGTTTCATCAGTTAGTGGTATCCCATGTTTCACATTGTCAATGTAGCCTAGGTCGTCATCACCGAGACTGAACGCACTCACATGCCTGAGTAGCATGGTGTGTAGCAACTTCTTCTGTTCTTCACTGAGGTTGTTCTCCTCTGTATCTAAACTGAATGGAAGTTCAGGTAGATCTTCAGTCTTCGGTGTGATGTCTTCTTGTAGTGGGTCTTCTTCCACCTGATGGATCTGACAGTCGCGCTCCAGTTGACCATCCACTACTGTTACTTTGGTCATCAGTCCGAGTCGCGTTCGTGGGTTTAGCCAAATGTCCTGTTCGGTTTCATTGGCGACACACAGAACAACTCTTCCCTTCTCAAGAATGGACAAGGTATCGTGTACCTTGATCCCTTGAGGTAGATGTATTTCAACCCCAACTCGCTCCACCAACACCTCGCCTGAAATTTCCTTATTACCAGTACACGGTACTGACGTCACTGTCCGTGCAGGTAGAAGCACAAGCATTTTACCTGCTACCTTGGCAAGACCAACGTGGTATTTTGGAGTTGTTTCCTCTGTTTCAGTTGCGTGCAGAGGCAGTTCGCTAAGCCAATCTGGTCCATCTGGGTGTTTCTGAAATTCCTCAGTTCCCGTGGTATTCAACACATGTTTTGAGATTCGCCGCAACACATTGCATCCTAGAAGGCCAGGAACTGATTCTTTTACTGCTCACTGGGCAGGATTTGGAGAATCTCGCACTACGAGCATTCCTACTCCACTGTATCTATTGTCAAGTGCAACAAGATCTGGCTCGAAGTAACCGACATATGGTACGCTGAGCCCATTTGCTGCTGTGAGAGTTAGATCTGTGTCTATCTGGATGAGCCGATATCCCACTGGTTCTAAGAATCGACGATAGAATGATTCTGTCACCATTGATACCTCTGACCCAGAGTCCAATAAACACCTACATTCTACATCTCCAATCCTGATGGTTGCTTCTGGACAATGACCTATTGCCCTGGAGTAAATCTTCTCCGAATCGATGCCATCCAGCAAGCCAAAGTCACCCCCTTCACATCCTACCCAGCCAAACCCATAGGGTGATTAATCATGAGGACATTAGTGGCCACTGGGCAGTTTCTGATACTGACTACATAGCTTCATAGAACACTTTCTGTTGCTAAATGCATAATATGGCCGTATATTAACCTAATAGCACGTAGATTAAGCATCATAATACAAAACACAGTACCTGATTAAACATGATTAAAACTGTATACTCTGCAAGTTATATCACCAGCAGGATGCAAGTATTCTAAAACTCATTAAGACCACTAGTGTTTACAACCAGCCAGTGGGAGTCAACCACTGCATCCTGGGGTGTGCACTCAAAGCAATTTTCCATATAGTGAAAACCCTTATAACTAAATAATTGCTTTAAAACATCCATGCAAGTTTAGGTCTAATGATGGATAAGCTTTCAATTCATGATGTGGTACAATTAGAAAAGGGAAATAATACCTTAAAAGTATTATTGAACAAGTTGACACTCACCAAAAATAAATGTCTCCTCCTTGTGCGAAACCTGAGCCAGCCTAGCCCACAGCTGCTGTACCAATGCTTGAAAATACACGTGACCAGTGTCTCTGGAGTTTATCTCATACCGTTCAAGCTGGTTACTCATAGTAATTAATTACCTAAATATAATTATAATCAACACCTTAGCAATTAAATCATGAAAATGTAGTTTCACAAAATAAAGAATGTAACAATATCCGTCATCTACTTAGCATATGGTGCTGCCATATTGTGGCTGGTAGCGACATTAGAATGAAAATTAAGATGTATTCCATCTCTTAATTAGCATGTAACAGCACAACTATGAACATGTGTAGGTGTCCAAACTGCTGCCTTACACAGAGACAGTGCACTGATGGTGCCCTAGGTCCTAGGGGTATATCTACCAATAAATACCATACATTAAGTAATGTAGGGCAAAGTGCACCACCACCTATCTCGGCAGTTGTTTCTTTTAGTGGTGCATTCTATCAACATGTGCGATATATTCATAAAGTGTGTTGCATGTTGATATATCATCTCGCAGGCTGTGTATCACTATATATATTCATAAATTAATTAATTGTTATACAATCTTATGCAATGTTCATGGTAAAAACTGAACGACTGCAAAGTTTTTGTTATGATCTTATTAACACAGAACTTTTCTATTTGCAGTTGACACAACAAACGGCAGGAAGAATGACTCACCTAGACAAAAATAGTGGGTTAAAAATGGTGAAGATAGACATGGAAGCTCCATCAGGTATCAGTGATAAACCATCTGAGGAACTGGAACCTGAAATATCCAACGCTGGCACTGTGACGAGTATAAGTGTGATTAGTGCCGAGTCTTGCCAGATCTCACAATCTGTCGCTAAAAGTAGTGACAGATTGGCTGTTGGAAGCTCCTCTTCATCAAGAAATCTACATCATACTAAACAACGAATATTTCACAGGTCTAAACCCAGGCAAACATCACCAAACCACAGAACAGACAGGTTATCCACCATAGACAAGGGGAAATCGCCAGTCCGTAAAACTGGTAAGAGGACACCAAATGACGCACCAGGAGGAAGTAGGTACACAAAGAAAGAATTAGTTAAATGTGCTGAGGATTCGTTGTCGCCCGACATTAAAGTCGGTACACAAAGAACACAAGGCACTGTCAATGCAACTATTAGACAGCACTGGACTGCACCCACAGCTGCTATCAGTATCCCTCTAAGTAAAACTAGAAGTGGAAGCAGCATTTATAAGGAAGAAGCTAATAAGTCTAAGGGTTTCCTGGAGTCTAACAGTAAAACCAACTTACCAACAGCGCTGTGGAAACATTCTGTTTTTAAAAGTTTATTGCAAAATAAGGTAGAACTACGGACAAAAGTCCATGGTTCAGAATCCAATGGTAGGAAAACTCGATTGGGTCGTAGCATGGAAGCAATCTCAGGAAATCTGTCAGTTAGTAGTACTAGCATGGGGAAGGGTTGCCGAGCGGCAAAAGCTGTTGTAACTGCTGGTCAACCGAGAGCTACTACCAGCAACAAAAAAAGCAACATATTCTCTAGACAACTGAAGAATCTCAGATGGTCATCAAAGTCACGTAGCATTGTGCCAGGAAAAGAAAACGAGGCGATGAAGACAGGAAGTTCAACGTCTCAAAGTGCTGTGACAAACAGCAATGAGGAGATGCAAAAACAAAGTCTTAGTCTGACATGTGGGAGTGAAGCAGCTCGTAAGCTATCCTCAGATGTATTCATGCTACGATTTGCCACAAACGCACCTCGACAGGCCCTCAACCTTAAAGAAGCAAAACCTGCTCAAGTCACAGCACATAAGGGTGGTAAAGTTAGAGCTAGCACCAAAATGTCGAGTGCGTATGTAATTTCTCCTGAAGGAGACGGCATGTATTTGTGGCTAGCAGTCTTGTCGCTAATTGTTCTGTACAATGCATGGACAGTCATTGCTCGTGAAGCGTTCACCGACATCCAGAAAGGCTATGATGCATTCTGGTTTTTTACAGATACCATAGCGGACATGATATACATTTGCGACATTGGTGTGCAGATGCGCACAGGATACCTTGAAATGGGCATGCTTGTTTGTGACACCAAGAAACTTGCGTTACATTATGTCAAATCAAGCAGTTTCATCTCCGACTTAGTAGCCTTGATACCATTAGACTTTTTACAGTTACTTGTGGGAATCCACCCACTTCTACGATTTCCAAGATTCATCAAGGTATATCGGACATATCAATTCATGAATATTGTTGGAATGAAGGCAATATACCCAAATGTATGGCGTGTGGCCAATCTTACACACATGCTATTCCTTGGCGCTCACTGGTTTGCAGCATTCTATTTCATGCTGTCAAAAGCAGAAAACCACCAAGGTTCGTGGATTTATCCCGAGCCAACAGGCGAATTTGCATCTATATCGCGACAATACCTGAAATCCCTCTACTGGGCCACTATGACACTGACAAACATTGGAGATATACGGCACCCAGAAACCAACTGGGAGTAAGTAACTTCTTGTTTTGTTAGATCGGTACTTCGTCTTTCCGTAGATGCCCACAGTCATTTCTTTGATTATTCTGGCATCAATGCTGATGGGAGTTTAGAGAATGAGATCCTTTTAAGTACTGTAATAGGAACTTAAAGGTCAGTGGAACCGTTTTTCCAAAATTGTAAGTAAATGTAACAGTGTTTAACAAGAATGCACCATTAAGCATATGGTAAATAGTTTTTATTCAAAAATAATTTTTTGGTAAATAAATGTTCACTGAATGAGTACCTGGGTAGGCTTTAGCTGCTAATGTAACAAAATATATTGAGTGAATCTTTACCACTACATATGCTTGAAAACCAGTGCTGTGGCCCACGTGTTCATACGAGCACATTTGATGTAGATTTATGTAACTCGGTACCATCTAATTGTACAAGATATACAATGTAACTAACCAGTACTAGAAATAGCAAAAACTGGCAGGATTTAGGCTAAAAGTGTGGAAACATCCAGAAACTCGCAAACTGGCCATTTTTAACTTGGTACACTTCAAAGTACTTTTAAGGTAAAAATAACTGCTGATCAGGGATGGGTTAAAGTACTCGAGTACTTGTGTACTCAAGTACAGCAAGTACTGGACTTGTACTTGCCATTTTGCTGAGTGCAGTACTTGGACTTGTACTTGACCATCAAAGTAATTGGACTTGGCAAGTACTTTTACAAGTACTTTTGTACGTTTTTGTTAAGTAGTTGGGTCTATTGGAATGATCGAAAAGAAATGGCTACAGTGAAAATGTATATTTATTCTTATTTTGTACAAAGCTTCATAACACGAAACATAATCGATGGTACTTGTGATGGTGGTTGATTGGTTTATAAGTATAAAGGGGATGATAAGCACAGGCACTGGAAGCATGTCAGCTGAGAGTTGGAGCCATGAGTCAATTACATGGGATAAACTAACACTATCTGATGACTTGATCAGTTGTAGTGGCTTCAGATGTTCAGAAACCACCAGTTCACTTGTATTGTGGACATTTGTGGTAAACATAATTGCCTTGGCTTAAGATAATGACTGAATTGCAATCTGTTCAGAACCTCAGAACCTGGCACTGCAGACAAGCAAGCATTATGTGTTGACTACTTGACTTAAATAAATAATGAAAAAATGCATAATACTGGTGCTTTTGAGTTTTCATCACTGACTTTCACCATTATGAAACATAAACGTACTTGACCGTACTTGATTAAAATTTTCAAAGTACTTGGTACTTATACTTTAGTTTTCACATAGTACTTTTACTTGCATATATTTTTTAGATGAGTACTTGGTCTTGGCAAAATTTAAAGTACATCCATGCTGCTGATACACGAAAGAAATATAACCTTCTATGTTAGTTTTACCAGTGCTCTGATTATATACCTTGGTAAGCAGACCTGGGTTCAATTCACTTCTATCAATTCCAATTCAATTCAACATACTCACAAAAAGGATAAATTTAGATTCAATTAATTTTATTCAATTCCAATTTAATTCTAATCCAAATCGGTAACATTAGCAAATAGTAGCCCTTTAAGTTGTTTAATTAAGCATAAGTCCATAATAACCCTGCTTTGTTCTCAACAGAGACAGTCCTAAGCAGGCCTTGTGCCAAGTACTATAGTCTGAGTGTTCTGAAGGGTTATGTTGACTCAAGTCAGACAACCTGCACCAGTACAGTATAATATAGTACCACCTTGCAGCCTAGCTAAAGAACAAAAGCTAATTCACCCCCTCAGCAAACGGTAATTCTCAGGTGGTCAGTTAGCATTTAGTAGCTGTGTTCTATGCTGCTAGTAAAACTGGGGTATAAAGTTATATTGGTAGTTGTTTTATTATTGATATATAGAAAAATATTATAAATTTATTTTCTGTTTTGATCAATTCATTCAATTCATCTTACTTTGCGGGATTCATTTCCAATTCAATATATTTTGATTAAATTATTCATTTCAAATTCTTGCATTTTTTATGAATTCAATTCCAATTCAATTAAGAGTTGAACCTGAGTCTGTTGGTAAATATAATAATGAATTGTAAAAAACGGTTCAATTGATGAGAATTTATGGTGTCCTGTTGTCTAGTATAATATGTCAACTAGCAATGCTGGTCCACATTTTTGTTGGCTTTGTTTATGACAGATTTAGTCTCACCCAGTTTAGCCATACAATACCACGTATATACACTATACAGAGTATGTGAAGCTTTGTTTTTTAAAACCCGTTACTTGTTAGTGTGTCTGCTATGACCGTATATTATACATATAAATGTGTATGTATATAATATATAGGGTAAATAGTTGCTATGTAAAACATGAAGTTGTCATTGCTTGATTTAACAAGTGCAGGTATGAACTGCAACATTAATAATTATTTGTAAACACACAAAGCCATGTAATACTGGTTAGTGTTACATAAATGTATGTTTTTCATCACTCAAATATGTTCTTGCTGTCAGGTATAGCCTGGCTATTGGCAGCTACCTCATTGGCGTATTTATATTTGCGGCAATTGTTGGTAAGTGTGATCTTGTTATTGTTTCAACAGCATTTCTTTATAACCAATTTTATTTGATAGGCTTTTTGTGGCTGATAATTGGTTTAATTTATGAATGAAGAAAAGAAAGTTAGATTTTTACACAGTGACACAGAAATGTGCTCATTGGAGTATGGTGTAAAAATGGTGCCATGTAGTCTGTGGTTTTGTACTTTGTATGACTATAGGTACGATAAAAACATTTAATATAGCCACTGAAACCACTGACAGTACCATTTAATTAAGGACATAATCTTTCCGATTGTACAGCTGGAGTTTGTTGTATTCTATTTGAATTCCTTCAGAATTAATACATCTTAGGGGTGTGTTGAAGCAAAATTTAATTTCATATATGGTGTTTAAATCCAGTTTCTTTTGTGCCAATGGCTGAGCCATGTTTGCCCTGAACTGCATTTAACAATAATTTGGAAGAAACTCCCCATCATATAAAATCATCTGAAATAAAAACTTAACAGCAACATTTTTTTTTTTTTAAATTACCTTTCTTCATTAATCCTTGGCAGTCCCTTGCACAAATGACGACTAGTGTCCTTTTTATGTTAACATACTTAATGATTCTGGTTGATTTGGTTTCTGAGCTTGAATCCCTGACAATTTACGTGCCTTAGAAATTTTGCTAAAATATTATTAATTTGGAAAAAGCAGTGAGTGCTTTTAACCCCAGAATTATAAAAGACTGCTCCATCCTCAGTACAGCATAGTACAAAATATCACATTGGGTTTCATTCTGATAAAACATAAATTTTCATTGATTTGCCATGTAACTAGAGTTCTTCTCTTGACACAATCACAGTATTTTGGCATTGCATACAGCTTTTACATATTGCGTAAAATAAATAATATTGTACACTATTGTTATACATCCAGGTCAGGTTGGCAGCGTAATTGCATCCAGGAATGCAGCTCGTACAGAATTTGAAAGACTCCTGGTAAGGATTCTTTACTCTTCCATTTTTATTTTTTAATTGTTAATTATCAAAGATGTGTTGGTAAAATAATCCGTTAATTTGATCTTCTGCTTAGCTTTTGATCGAGTTTAAGTGTGCACTGAATTGGATGTATTGTGAGACTATGGCATTTGCAGGATGGAGCCAAATCATATATGCATGACCACGAAGTGCCCAGTTATTTGCAGTATCGCGTTGTGCGGTGGTACAACTATGCATGGTCCAGGTAGGCCACATGAACTGTTCTTTGTCTCGTTAACATAACAACTAAATAAATTATAAAAGTCATTTCCACAATATTCAACAACATAACTGATGGTTCCAAGTTTGTTTTCTCTATGTAAGCAAGACATCATTGGCCCGTGACAGAAACATGCATGCATACACGATGTTTATTTATATTTACACCTATTTGTTGGAAGCACCATAAATTTTACTAACATGTGTGTGTGCCCGTGCATGCATGCTTGCGTGTTAAACTTTTCCTCCTAGATGCCTTGCATCTGGGATGCCTAACTTTCTGGAGTTTATCCATGGCCCTGTTGAAAGAAAAGTAATGTTTTTATTAAGTTTGCAGAATAAAACATTGTGACTGTGGGAGGTAGCTAGATCAGTTTGATAAAATGAATCTTAAGTACGTATTCTGTGATAACTCTCAGTAATGGAGTTGACAGATTGCATGTTACTTGTAGGAGGCGGATAGGCGGCGGAGGGGGCAGCTTAGAGGGTCTTTCGTTACTTCCAGATAACCTGAAGACAGAACTGGCACTCTATGTCAACATGAACACTCTCAAGAAGGTGCTGTTATCTTCTTGATGAGCATTACATTGATTAACACGATTTATAATCAAATACATGATGTTGTCGGTAAACAAGACATGCCTTTAAAGCATTGACATCATTGACACCATTTATGTTATATAATTAAGTAAATAACTCAAAGTAACACGACATACATGAATCAGACAAAATTCACATTGCATTACTACAAAGACATGTGGACATAACGTACTTTTGAAAAGTTTATGTTTCGAAGTAATTGTACTTTACCTAACATATACCTGCCAACTTTTTTTGAAATTCGGGAGATTCATCAGCACACTTCCCATGTCACGCTGTCTTGGATGATGGGGGAGAGGGGGTGCTATTGTAGATTTTTCACCGGAACTTCAGCAGTTCGCTCTCTCGAAGATGTGGGGTGCTGTTGAAGATTTTTGGCCAGAAATTCAGCAGTTCAGCAGGTCTTCTGTGGTGTCGTGCTGTCTCGAAGACAGGGGGAATGCAGTTGGAGATTTTCAGTGAAAATCCTGGAGATTTTAATTTGTTCCGGGAGACTGGAAGATACACCCAAAATCCAGTAGACTACCGGAAACTCCGGAAGAGTTGGCAGGTATGCTATTGTACTCATACTAACCCCCAGCTCCACCCCGTAGCGTGTGTAAGTGTTTGCTTTTGTGTCAAAGGTGACGATGTTCCAAGATTGCGAGCCAGAGTTTCTCTATGACGTTGTACTCAAGATGAAGGCTTTAATTTTCACTCCAGGAGATATGGTGTGTCGCAAGGGCGAAGTGGCCAGGGAGATGTTTATCATTTCCGACGGCATGCTTGAAATAATAAGGTAAGTTTGAATGAATCGCTGGTTCCGAGCTAACTTGGTGATTGATATTTGATAATTTCTTTTATTTTAAACTGACCGATTATTTGGTTTTGAGGAAAATGAAAATTTGGTGCTCGTTTAAACGGCAGAATTTGTTATATTTTATCATCACTGGTTCACTGTCAGGAATTAGATGATGTTATCCAAGTAATCTTCAGTAACAGGGACATAGAATTGAGTATGGATCTTGTGGTAAACCCACTAGAATGTTATAAAAACAACAGTAATTTTGATTTAGTCTGCCCTTAATTATGACTCAAAATGGAGTTCAACGAAGACATTATGAAACCACTTGTGACAGTGTCAGTCTGATGAACATGTCATGAACTTGTGACTGTCAGTCTGATGAACATGTCATGAACTTGTGACAGTGTCAGTCTGATGAACATGTCATGAACTTGTGACTGTCAGTCTGATGAACATGTCATGAACTTGTGACAGTGTCAGTCTGATGAACATGTCATGAACTTGTGACAGTGTCAGTCTGATGAACATGTCATGAACTTGTGACAGTGTCAGTCTGATGAACATGTCATGAACTTGTGACAGTGTCAGTCTGATGAACATGTCATGAACATGTCATGAACTTGTGACAGTGTCAGTCTGATGAACATGTCATGAACTTGTGACAGTGTCAGTCTGATGAACATGTCATGAACTTGTGACAGTGTCAGTCTGATGAACATGTCATGAACTTGTGACAGTGTCAGTCTGATGAACATGTCATGAACTTGTGACAGTGTCAGTCTGATGAACATGTCATGAACATGTCATGAACTTGTGACAGTGTCAGTCTGATGAACATGTCATGAACTTGTGACAGTGTCAGTCTGATGAACATGTCATGAACTTGTGACAGTGTCAGTCTGATGAACATGTCATGAACTTGTGACAGTGTCAGTCTGATGAACATGTCATGAACTTGCTTGCCAGTTTCAAAATGAGTATAGACACAAAGCAGGCAGTGATTAGTGGGACTCGATGACATTGACATTGGATTTTCAGTTGGTAGTATCAGGGTCAGAATCCTCTTTCTGCCATGTTGAACCTTGGGCAAATTAATTTACTCCAGTCTCCACATTGGTCTAGTTGATTCAGCATGCAGTTTGACTGAGTGCCTAGCTACAGTGTTGGATATTTGTGTACAACTTGTCTTTGCATCATAATTAAATCTATATTTTTAGAATTAAAATATGTATTTACAAGTAACATACTTACCTGGCTCCGTCGCTTCACCATATTACCTTACCTCCTTCCCCGCTGTCGGGAGATAACCTATCACTGTACAATCCTGTTAGCCAAGTGGGAAGAGGGGGTGACTCACTGATGGGTGAGGGTGGTGGGAGCTGCAGGGATGGGTCATGTTTCATTTTTATTATTATTTTTGGCGAGCAACTTGGATGCAGCCAAGTGTATTGCACCTTGTGAAGCGACGGAGCCAGGTAAGTACGTTACTTGTAAATACATATTTTAATTCTAAAAATATAGAGTTTGACATAATACAACTTTTTAATGTATGGCTTCAATCTAATAATATTATACATGTCCAAGGAGACTAATATATACTATAAATCTTCAAAATATTAGATGGATGTGAATGATACCTTTCAAGATATCTTATTTTGAAAATGAGGAAATATATTATTTTGGCACTTGGTAAGAGACGAGCATAAAATTGAAAAACAACTTAGGCAAAAAAATATGAAAAAATGGAAGATAAATTTGATATTTGGATAATAAAACAAGTTTCATTAAGCTGGGTCATGTTTTTGGTTTTTATCTAACTTTTTGTGACTGGTTTTCCTTTCCCTGATAGTGTGGAGTCAGGGAACATTTTAAAACAAAACCTTGCATTGGATCTGAAACCAGAACAACCATTAGAACGTTGTAATTAATAGAGAGTTAACTTCTGTATTAAATATAGCTTACTTTGTATAAGATAAGTACAATTGTTTTTATTTATAAAATAATATTAAGTTGAACTATCTGTAAATTTACATTAACACAAACTCTGTTTCATTGTAATCTTTGTAAATTTGGATATTCGTTTTTAAATATATTGTACATTTCAAAATTATTTGGTAACATAACAAAAGGAGCAACCAAAATACACGGTCTTATAAAAATTAACTTAATTATGTCATCGTCGATCTTGGCCTACGTCGATCTCTTCCCGTCATCAACAATATTTTATTATATTATCTTATAAGGTATATGTACACTATTTCCAAAGTATAGTAAAATAGTTGTGCTAAATGTGATATTCCGTGCGTATCATGGATCGTAAACGCAGGTTGAAAGTCGACCTAAATAGCAACGACACAACAACGTCCCGCCGATCGGACATGGGCATAGGCCGTAGCAGCGCCGTTTGCCGACATTCCTTTTATTTACTATATTTCGTTATTCCTTAATCGTTTTTAACATAACACGTATATCATATATGTTACAGTATTCTCAAAACATCTCTGATCATGTAAAATGGGATAACAAACAGCGAAAATATCATAAAAAACATTTAGCAAAATGTCAGTTAACGACGGGCATCGGCACCCCTTGCATCAAAGATCGACCTGTCCTATAGCGTCTATTGTGAAGGCTGTGTGGATCAGCCTATTTTATCGCGATGGGGAGATCCGTTTTTAGTGATAAACAAATACAAAAATAATTCGCTTCAAGTCATCAATACACTATTATTTGTTCTGTAGATCACATTTGTTTGCAAATTTAGGAACCACAATATGCTGAAATATCTTGCGTATGCATCGATTAAAACATTAGCAACTTAAAGGGAATAAAAACACCTATTGCTTGAATTCATGTTATATTACATCCTGCTATCTATTTCCACATCCACCAAGCCAAAAAAAAAAAAAAAATTCAGTGAATTAGAAATTCCACATGTTATGCTGTGCATCCGGACATTTTTGAATATGCATATTTTTGGCGCGCTTTTTGGGATGCTGAGATGTGACGTCACTTATGACTCAAACTCGCATCAGGCCGACCCTTTCCATGCATTCAGAGCATGTTTACAAGTATAGCTTTTGGGTTGAAACGAGCGTCAGAATGAGTTATTGTGCAATATTCCGACGTAATACAAACACTAGTCATCATAGAGGAATGAGCAGCAGTTCCACATGAATCGAATTTTATTCAAAACAACAAATGCGAATGGGCCTACAAGTCGACTACAGAAAATAACATGTATAATCTCATAATATCACTAGAATATCGATATAGGAAGGAGTTGTACAATTTATCATAACAACTTCAATCAGTCAGAGAGTTTCCGCTGGTGCCGCTAGCTCAGTGGGTAGGCGCGTTGGTTTCTTATCATTTATTTTATAATCGGGTGACGCCGGTTCAATCCTGACAGCATGCAAACCATTGATTTTCTTTACACTTTTTTTCTTTGTTTTCACGAAGTAATATTTACTCAAATTAACTTTCCCAAAAGTTTGTTTGCACAACTTTGTTGGAATATGTATTTTATATTTAGCACAAAGATAACTTACGAATCACATTCTTTATTTTGCTAAAAAAACCCGGCATAGAACATTAGTTGAATAGACTACTTGTGTAGTGATGCATAGTGATACACGTTGTAGTTGAGAATTATGTGAGTTGTCTTACACAGATATGCAAATAAAGTTCAGTTGAGTGCCAATCCTAAGAACCACGTGTACATTTTACTTTAGTGTCTATGAGTATACAACACACCTAGTTTCTGAAATGTGTCAACAAATACATTTGAATAGGATAAAATAAACCGGAATAAATACAGTGAAGATAATAACTTTGATAAGACACAAAGAGTAAGCATTGATTGTTATATAATGACCATATTTTCATTTTTGTGGCGAATGAATAATTACTACAAAAATAAAAATTATTTACAAACTGCATTATAGTATTAAATGATTTGGTTTATTTTTGTATTTGTTTATCACTAAAAACGGATCTCCCATCGCGATAAAATAGGCTGATCCACACAGCCTTCACAATAGACGCTATAGGACAGGTCGATCTTTGATGCAAGGGGTGCCGATGCCCGTCGTTAACTGACATTTTGCTAAATGTTTTTTATGATATTTTCGCTGTTTGTTATCCCATTTTACATGATCAGAGATGTTTTGAGAATACTGTAACATATATATGATATACGTGTTATGTTAAAAACGATTAAGGAATAACGAAATATAATAAATAAAAGGAATGTCGGCAAACGGCGCTGCTACGGCCTATGCTCATGTCCGATCGGCGGGACGTTGTTGTGTCGTTGCTATTTAGGTCGACTTTCAACCTGCGTTTACGATCCATGCCTACGGATACGCACGGAATATCACATTTAGCACAACTATTTTACTATACTTTGGAAATAGTGTACATATACCTTATAAGATAATATAATAAAATATTGTTGATGACGGGAAGAGATCGACGTAGGCCAAGATCGACGATGACATAATTAAGTTAATTTTATAAGAACGTGTATTTTGGTTGCTCCTTTTGTTGTTACCAAATAATTTTGAAATGTACAATATATTTAAAAACGAATATCCAAATTTACAAAGATTACAATGAAACAGAGTTTGTGTTAATGTAAATTTACAGATAGTTCAACTTAATATTATTTTATAAATAAAAACAATTGTACTTATCTTATACAAAGTAAGCTATATTTAATACAGAAGTTAACTCTCTATTAATTACAACGTTATTATGTTCTAATGGTTGTTCTGGTTTCAGATCCAATGCAAGGTTTTGTTTTAAAATGTTCCCCGACTCCACACTATCAGGGAAAGGAAAACCAATCACAAAAAGTTAGATAAAAACCAAAAACATGACCCAGCTTAATGAAACTTGTTTTATTATCCAAATATCAAATTTATCTTCCATTTTTTTCATATTTTTTTGCCCAAGTTGTTTTTCAATTTTATGCTCGTCTCTTACCAAGTGCCAAAATAATATATTTCCTCATTTTCAAAATAAGATATCTTGAAAGGTATCGTTCACATCCATCTAATATTTTGAAGATTTATAGTATATATTAGTCTCCTTGGACATGTATAATATTATTAGATTGAAGCCATACATTAAAATGTTGTATTATGTCAAACTCTATATTTTTAGAATTCAAATATGTATTTACAAGTAACATACTTACCTGGCTCCGTCGCTTCACAAGGTGCAATGCATTTGGCTGCCCCCCAAGTTGCTCGCCAAAAATAATAATCAAAATGAAATATGACCCATCCCTGCAGCTCCCATCACCCTCACCCATCACTGAATCACCTCCTCTTCACACTTGGCTAACAGGATTGTACAATGATGGGTTATCTCCCAATAGTGGGGAAGGAGGGAGGGTAATATGGTGAAGCGACGGAGCCAGGTAAGTATGTTACTTGTAAATACATATTTTAATTCTAAAAATATAGAATTTACTGCCTAACACAGACTTAGCCTGGCTCCGTCACTTCACAAGGTGCAGAATATAGATGAATGGATGGTGGGGTATAGACGAAGCTACCTCTAATGATCTCCTGTTGGTGGCAGAATAGACTCTGCAGCCGCTATTGGGCCTAGCTGAATGAGATCAGAGGAGTAGAGGGATAGGTCCTTCAGATAAAAATCTGTGAAAGTGTTATGACAGCGCCAGGTACCAGCTCGTAAGATCTGCTCCATGGAGGCCTGTCTGTGGAATGCAAGGGACACAGCCATAGATCGTACCTGGTGCACCTTAACCCAGTGGTACTCAAGGAGAGTAGCAAGGGATTGTGCATAACATTCCATAATGGTTTTGCGAATCCAACCAGAGATTGTGGATGGAACAATATCTGATTTATGTCCTGGTTTGAAAGAAACAAAGAGGAGACGTTTGTTCTTCCTCCATGGCATCGACCTTTCCAGGTAGAATTGCAATGCTCGGACAGGGCACAACAGTCTGTCTTTGGCCATCCCATCGCTTAAATGATTGTCCAGTGCTGGGATCGTGCAAGAGAGCACACATTTGGGACCTTTGCCCAACACTTGAGTTTTCGACAGGAAAGACAGTCCCACTCGTAGTGTAACTTCTGTCCACCCCGCAGTCCGTTGTAAACGGGTGTGTTCAAAGGCATGGATCTCGCTTCTCCGTTTGCCTGAGGCAAGCGCGATGAAGAAAACTGTTTTCCATGTTAACAGTTTATCCGGGGCATTGTGCAAGGGTTCAAAAGGGGGCTTGGTTAGGGCCGATAGAACTAAGGCAAGATTCCACTCTGGGAAAGGGTGCTTACTACGTCCCTGTTCTAACTCGATATTCCGAAGAAGAGACTTTAACGATGGATTCCGTCCTACCTCAACATCGGAAGTGGCACGAAGGGTGCTGGCAATTGCCATTTGATAGCCTTCAATGGTCGAAATGTTTCTCCGTGTGAAGGTAGAGGAGAAAATCGGAGACTACACTCTCAGTAGCCGAGAATGGATCAATCTGTTGTGTGCTGCACCAAGTAGAGAAGATCCTCCACTTGGACTCATAGATTGCCAGAGTAGACTCTCGGTGAGGTCTGGAGGCGCGGGAGGCAACGTCAACCGAAAAGCCTCTGCTGCAGAGGGCATCCCGGATACTCTCCACGCGTGCAGCGGGAGATTGGAGGGAACGCGATGGATTAGTCCTTGTGGTTGTGACAGTAACTGAGGGATGTTGGGTATCTGTAGAGGAGATTCCACCAACATCCCTAATAGGAGTGGAAATCAAATCACTTGTGGCCAGCGAGGGGCATTGAGGATCAGTTCACACTGGTCTCGTTGGACCTTCTCGAGAACTTGTGGCAACAGAGCTGGTGGTGGGTAAGCGTACGCCCACAGTGCCTTCCAGTTCATCGATAGTGCGTCTACTTCCATGGCTGATGGATCTGGAACGGGGGACACAAACAGGGGGAGCTTGTGGTTCCACCTCGTTGCAAATAGATCCAACAAGGGAATTCCCCATTCCAGTGTGAGCACCCGGAAGACAGAGGGGTGTAGAGACCACTCTGTACCCGACATCTGGGCTGGACGCGACAGGACCTCTGCCAGAACATTCAATCTCCCGGGAATGTGGCGTGTCCGTAGAATAATCCGGCTGGTCCGACACATGAGGAGTAGCCTCTTGGTCCGTCTGCACAGCGATATTGACCGTGTTCCGCCCTGCTTGTTGATGTAGGACACTACAATGGAGTTGTCTGACACTACAAGGACTGTGAGGCCTGTAAGCTTCCTCAGCCAGTGGAGTATGGCTTTGTGTATGGCTTCCAACTCGAGCACATTGATGTGAAATGTTTTCTTGGTTATTGTCCATACACCAGAGACCGTCAATGAGTTCCAGTGTGCACCCCAGCCGATGCTTGATGCATCTGTGAATAACTGTGTCTGGGTCCTTCGGGGTAACCGGAGATCCCCTCAGAACATTGTGTTTCGACATCCACCATTGGAGATCCTCCTCCGCAGTAGGGGAAAGAGGTATCCACAGGTTGCTGGTTGATGCATTGCAATCCCAATGTTGTGAGATGCAATGTTGGGTATCGCGGGGGTGTGTAGACATCCCAGAGGAACTAATTTTTCTGTTGCGGCAAACAGACCTAGTAGGATCTGCCATGTACGAGCACATCCTCCCTGTCGGAGAAGAAATGAGCGAATCAGCTCCTTGAGTTTGTGAAATCGTTCTGATGTTGGAGTCACCTGGAAGGAAATCAGATCGAACTGATATCCCAGAAAAATTAACTTCTGTGTGGGAATCAAGTCCGGCTTCTTCTCGTGAATCAGGAGGCCCATCGTGTGGCAGAGACCGAGCACTTGTACAGTGTCTCGGAGGCATTGATCGCGAGATGTCGAGAATATCGGCCAGTCATCCAGGTACTGACAGATTGATGCCCATCACATGCACCAGCACTTTGATCTCTGCCATAATCTTGGTGAACACCAGGGTGCTGGAGAGAGGCCAAACGGCAGAGCTCTGAATTGGTATATGGCGTCCCGAGTCTGAAAACGAAGAAATTTTCGGTAACCCCTGTGGATGGGAATGTAGAAATAGGCGTCCACAAGATCGATGGATGTTACCCAGGCATCCCGAGGTAGAGATCGCCGAATGCTTTCTGCAGTCTCCATCATGAAGTGGGGAATTTCTAAGAAAGTGTTGAGAAATGAGAGGTCGATAACAGGCCTCCATCCTCCTGACTTCTTTGGAACAAGGAAAAGATGGCTGTAAAACCCGGGAGACGCAGTGTCGTGGACCATCTCGATTAGTTTGTTTTGCCGCATTGTCTGGATCATTGCCTGGAGTGCTTTCCGCTTCACGAGGGGGCCCTTGTCTAGAAATGGTAAAGGGGTACATGTCATGGGAGGACATTCTCGGAAACGGAGACGGAAACCAACCTCCAAAACATTGCACACCCACTCGTTGCACCTCTTTCGTCTCTAGGCATCGCAGAACAGGGATAGTCGAGCTCCCACTTTCCCTGTAAGTAAAGGAGGTAACACGACCGCCTGTCGTGGTATCCCTGGAGAGCCCAGAGTCGACGGGTATGTGATGGTTGGGCCGCTCATTGACCGAGGAGCCTGGCACAGACAGTCACAATTTATGTTTCCTCCCTCCACGACCACGAAAAGAACAGCCTAAACCACGTCCTCTGGCGGCCAGAAAGAGCCGTGGATGTGAGGAGGGAGGGAGCATAGTAGGTTGTCGTCGCGATGCAGTTCTTGTGTGAGCTGGCCAGTAGGAACGAGGGGAAGGTCGCGAGGACTCAGCCCCGGGGAAAGTTGTCGAGGAACGGTACAAGGCATGTTCCCGCTGCCGACCAACTATCTTGTCTCGTAACTGCAACCTAGTTGGCAGTTCATCGAACAGGGACGACGACACAAATGGCGCCGTGTGGAGGCTCTCCTTTTCATCCTGGGATAAAAGGGTAGAGACCCCTCGGAGGGTGAGGTCGCGTTGGTGCAACAAGATGTATGCCATCGCACAATCCAACGCGGCCCCAACCGACCAAGCAGTTGCCACTGATTGTGATAACTCAAGGTAGTCCTCAGTTGGTGTAACACGGATTCTGCCGAAACATTTCCTGTGTTCACATGGTCGATCATGCCCTGAATTGAACGATTCAGAGCCGCCCCAGACCAATCCTGAAAGGATGTGATACAAAGCCGTCTACGTGACAGGGTCGCGAGGTCCCTGAAATAGCGTTGTTCTGCCCCCAACTTGTGCTGTGCTCCCCCCTGCTGGTGAGCGGGAAATGTCTGCGAAACCTCTGTCCACAACGGGAGAATCCCTGAAGAAAGGAAATTCTCCTGAAGGGAGTTCCATTGGAGCGTAGAGGGTCTCCCTAGCACGAGGGACTGACGCAAAACGTTGCAATTTGCCCACTGGAGGTGGTTGTAAATCGCTGTTGATTTTGTTAAAATAGTTTCTCATGGCCGTTGAAAACGGGAACCCAGGCTGTGGTGCGGCGGGAACCACGTAATCAGCCTGTGCTAATGAAGACAAACGCGGTGCAGCATTACCGACGATACTGTCCGGTGCCGGTAATTCGTCCGACAGGAACGTTGACGCGATCCGTATGCGACCACGTGTCGAGTTGTTCGTTCGTGTCGGAGAACTGGCCGTCAACAGAGATCGAGTCACACTCGTTTTCGGAGCAAGAATAATCGTAGGAGAGATAATCAGCCGTCGGTGGGGCGTCGTGACTAGAACACGCAAACGGCAACAACAAATTGTGGCCGGAGGAAAGATGCCGGGCCGAACCCGCGGCTGCAGAAGGCGAAAGGTGAGTGTTGGTGCCATAGCCGCCAACTGAATCGTGTTCGAATACCGACGGCCCTACCGGGTCTCCGCCTCGGTGACGAGCGCGGGATGCCCGATGGAAGCCCTCTGGCTCCGGTGTACTGGTCTGGAAGGAGGTTCCGGTCTGAGAGTAAGTTCCGGTTCCGTTTTGCGAAGTGCGCATGCGATTGTACATGTCAGAGGTTAGCGCCTACTTTCGGCCCGCAGCTGTATGGTCTGGAAGGAGGTTCCGGTCTGAGAGTAAGTTCCGGTTCCGTTTTGCGTACACACAGTACATGTCAAAGGTTAGCGCCTATTTTTGGCCAGCTTAACACGGTGTTTGCCGAAAGAATGTGTGATCCAATTATATTATAGTTTACGTTAATGATACGATTACTTTTGTAATTGTTAGTATACATAACAAAACCTCATAATTAGCATAACTTGTAGTTATTTGCAAAACAAATGGTGTTTTATTTTGATGTCATTGTCTCAGAGCGTTGACGTTGTATCTTACGACTTCGTCACACAGAGCTGCAGTTTTCAGCGCTGTTTATACGCACAGCGGGTTTTGTGGTAAACACAAATGTCCGCATTTTAAATGATATGACACATCCTTATCTCCGTCAGTTTGGCATGTATGAAGCTGAAATTTTGTGTATAATCTAGCAGGCCCATTGGGGGTGGTTCGTAGATTTAGATTTTTAAAAATTCGTCGGGGGTGGGAATCTTGGTGGGTAACAATTTATAAATGACACATATCTCTGTTAATTTGACATATATGAAGCTGAAATGTTTTGTGTGATCTAAGGTGTCCATTGGGGTAGTTTGTACATATAGGTTTTTTTCGAAATTCATCCAGGTGGTGGGGGTCTCGGGGGAGGTCACAATTTTAAAATGCACTTATCTCTGTCATTTTGTCATGTGCTGAGTTGAACTTTTGTATTTGATCTAGCAAGCCCATTGGGATCTAGATATTTAAAGAAAATTCAAAATGTGGGGGTCACAATTTTCAAATGGCAGTTATCTGGGCCTGTTATGCGTGTATGGGGCAGACATTTTTCTGCGATCTAGCGTACCCATTGGGATAGTTTGTAGTTTTATATTTTTTTCTAAATTTTTCCGGGGTGGCGGTCAGGGGGTCACAATTATAAAATAGCACTTATCTCCATCAGTTTTGAAAATATGGGGCTGACATTTTGTGTGCAGTCTAGAAGTCCCATTGAGGCACTTCAAAATTCCTAGAGGGTGGGGATCTTGGGGTCATCATTTCCAAACAGTTTTTCACAACGCAACTCCGAGTAACTTAACAATTCTTTAATAATACATTAATGGAAACGGGTCATGCATTCACGACTTACATAAGTAAACATTTATTATCATGTCAACGTGTATAATTATACAAACAGTATTATTAAATGAAATATAAAATGCCAAAAATGTATTTATTTATACAGATCAAAACTAGCCCTTTGTATAATACTGTGATGTTTCATCAGACAAGTGATCAAATGCAATTATTAAAAAATAAAACTATTGTTACAAATAATTATTAACTCGTAGATAACATTAGCCTTTCTGGTCATACATATTTATGTAACATTATAGGCAATCTTATGTAATGTAAATTAAACTGAGGAGATCCTTATGAAACTAAAGCTGTGATTGTTATTACGTTAAACAAAGTAACATAAAACAACAGGAATACACTAAAATGATTGGCATACATTTACAAAGAACCAAACCACGTAGCCCGTTATATAACGCTGCACTCGCTTGCAATACAACATTGCTACAAATAAAGTATATCATAATATTTAATCAGCCAAGTAATATAAAATTCATTATTCAGAAATAAAACCATTGTCACAAGTAATCATTAATTCATATATAGCATGACTGCATGACTGTAATAATAATAAAATAAGATATTTTCATAGCGCCATAACCACACAGTGCTCTACGGTGCTTTACAATACAATCATAATACCAAACCTGTATAGTTAGATCATTAAAATATTAAGTTAAATATCATAAAAACAACACAACTAAGAATCGTACAATGAATTAAAAAACAATTTAAATATAAGGGCATTATACCTAAAACATATATAATGAATAAACTCATTTAAATAATACATTACACTAAGAGCCATCACATAATAGGATGAAGTGGGATTAAAATAGTGAGATGACAAACTAAAGTATATAGTCAGTGCTGCTTGTGCCATTGCTGTGTCTTGTATTGCAGGAACTCTGCTAATACTGCCTTCTGAAAGCATCGACATGGCACTGGCATATCTTGTGAGGTGGTACTCCAACGCTGATGGCCTTTGCATGCTGGCATACAGATACACATTAATGTTAACATTTCCTTACATAAATAATACACTCATCTGAAAACATATCATCCCTTAATAGCATACATAGATACAGGTCACAATTTTCCTTTGCTAATTCTGTGAAGTATAATACTTTATAAAAACCTACTTGGTACTTGGTAGTGTGATAACATGCTCAATGTTACTGGATCATGTGAAGTTTTCATTCCTACATCAGTGAGGGACGTTTTATGTAACCAGCATTGCGAAAAACTGTTCAAATATGTAACATAGCAAATGTCATGTAGGAATATGCCAGGAAACAGACTATTGTGTCTCTGTGTATATAGCACCATGTGGAGGATTGGCACATTTGCTGTTTTTTTTCAAATTGGCAGGAATTTATTGTCTTAATATATCCTAAATTACAATTAATGGTAAGACCTAATTGTCTCTCAAATGATGCTCACCATCATTGTGAACACATCACAGCTGTGGCTGAGAGGAAGCAGGTTCGAATCTTATGCGGCGGTGTCACATTTTGGGAAAGTTCATTTACTCTGCATTGCTTCAGTTCACTCAGCTGTATGACTGAGTACCTGGCTGTAGACAGTGGTGGATATTTGTGTATGAATAGTCTTCACGCATTAATCACAGCATGGCTGAATACTTCCAAGAGAAGTCGAGATGGTGTTCGATTGAACAGGTCTGCCAGGGAGTAAAGTGTAAAACTCATCGAGCAGTCCTAAGGACTGGATACTGCGCTATATAAGAATTTACAATTTGTAATGTATAATTATCTTATTTGTTAAACGATATGGATGCCAAGACGACACATTATGGTATTTATAAAATATAACACAACACAATAATTAAATACTGAGTATAAAATCTTGTTCTATGATCAATAATTTTTATTACAACAAAGTAATTCACTATACTATGAAGATTCCTTTACATAAAACAATTTGGCATGCTTGCATACCTAAACTTATTTAGTGCAGGAAACATCAAAGAATATTGAGAGCAGGCATGGGAAACTAACTTTGAAAATTATTTAAAATACAAAACTAAGATATTTTCAAGTTAAATTAATTAATATAATACGTTTATCAGGTCAATTAAATTAAATTAACCTCCCAATTTTTTTTTATAAAATAAAATTAACAAATAACTTTCACTTAATTAACATTCAATTTAAACTAACTTCAATGAAATTAGAAATCAACTTGAACTCACCTGACGATTAATTTTAAGACAAAAAGAACACATTATCCGCTAAAGATTTGGAGATTTGAGATTGTGCAAACAATTGCCTGAACCTGAACTAATTGCTTTCATGTCAGTTGGGTCACTGGCTGCTACTAGTGTGCACTTAGAATTTACATCTAATGACAACAGGCCTGTGAAAACCACCTGAGGCATAACATTGACTTAGAATCACGCTTGCATATTATGCATGTGGGTAGTTTTCATCTTACAGCTTGAACCTGGAGCACCAAACGTTTAGGAATTAATATACGACCCCCACAATAGGGTCGCTTCAAGATACTCCATATATTTATATATGGGAGACATCACCAGTACATATCATGTATTTAGATTTTCAGAAAGCTTTCGACAAAGTGCCACATCAACAATTAATACTTAAACTATAGGTCCATAGCATAGGAAATGGTATAATTAACTGGATAAAAAAATGGCTGATTGACAGAAGACAACGGACAGAAGACAACGGATAGTAGTTGATGGGGAGGATTCAAACTGGAAATCAGTTTTGAGTGGGGTACCACTGGAATCAGTACTGGGCCCTATATTATTCTTAATATATATCAACGATTTGGACGATGATATAACAAGAAAGGTGTTGAAATTTTCGGATGATACAAAAGTGTTCAGAAGGATTAAACGTTATGTAAATAGACAGCATTTACAAGATGATCTTGACAGGTTGATCAAATGGTCTGAAAAGGGGCAAATGTGGTTCAATTTTTTGAAATGTATATGCCTCCACACAGGACATGGGAACGAAGATGTACAATATACAATGGGGGGTACTGTATTAAGTACAACTGTAAAAGAAAAGGATTTGGGGTTAACCACTAGTGCTGATATGAAGGTTTCTAAGTAGTGCGGAATTGCAGCTACAAAGGGAACTAAAATCCTTGGATTAATTAGGTGAAATATAGTGTATAAGAAAAAAAAAGATAAATTGTACAAAACAGTAGTTAGGCCTCAATTAGAATATTGTATACAAGCGTGGAGGCCATATCGCAAGAAGGACATAGATATGCTACAAAGAGTACAGAGGAGAGCGATTAAAATGATACAAAAACTGAGGGATCTTAGTTATGAAATACACCTAAAAGAAGATGGTTTAACAACACTAGAGACCAGGAGATTGAGAGGAGATGAGATAGAAGTGTTTAAAATATTGAATGGTTATGAAAATATTGATAGAAATACTTTGTTCTCAGTTAGGAAGGATAGAAGTACTAGAGGACATGAAGTTATATTAGTAAAGGAGCAGTGTAGATTAGGTATAAGAAAGTTCTAATTTTCACAAAGGACTGTAAATGAATAGAACAGATTATCTGCTGATTGTGTGGGTGTTTGCTGCGTGAATATGTGTAAACATACAATCGACACACCTCAGAAGGGCGGGATGCAGAAGGGTTGGATAAAAAAGGGTTGGGCTCTCAATAAGCCAAAAGGCTTCCTTGTCCACCTGCCATCTAGAGTTAATTCTCTGTGTGACAATCTTGTTAGGTGGACAATGGAGGTATGGGGTAAATCAGTTGTTTGGATCTTTTTTCAAAGGATTATATCTGACGATTCAACTGTTGCATCGTTGAAAGTCATTTTAATTAAATATCAACATAATCATACTCGCAGATGCAATGTATCGGTCAATAAGCCCATGCCAGGGGTAATTGTGCACAAAGGTTTGTGCATTTACCTGGCGGATTTGAACCACCAACAGATACCGAGACATTAGCATCTACAGGTGCTCTTAATTTAAAATAAACAATGTTAAAAAGGAAACCACTGTTTCAGGTTTCAATTAAAAACAGACAACTTAATAAAGGCCATTTACAAAATTTGCAGATGCTGCAAAATAGTATTGTTCACTTGTTACAATTGATCAGTAAAGCTTACTACATAAATGATGGCTGAAATTATGAACACAAGTTACCTGATGCTGCACTGCCATAGCCTAGGGCAGTAGGGGTCTAAATTCTAGTGATAAGGGCCTGAGCAAACTATGCAGAGAATGTCATAATTCACTTGAAACAATTTAGCACTACAAAGTCTACCAAGTCAGTATGATACAATTAATTAGTAAATTCCTTACTGTCATGTAACAGTATTCCTACACACTGTCAATAAGCTTATGTATCATTGTGTCTACTTCTGAGAAAGGAAATATCACTTTATTCATACACAAATACAGTACAGTACAGTGTGACAATAACAATGTAAGTACCTGTGCTAAATGCAATACTGATACGTCCACCAGGTATCCCCTCATCAGAGGGACATTAACATGGTAGAACAATCCGTACATTGCGAAAGTGTCCCGACATAGCAGGTGTCCCCTCGTCAGAGGGTCCGCTGAAGGCAGGAACTACTGTAGCGAGTGATTGTCCATGATTTATTAATCTATTTCATTCATTAATTGCACTATATATGGTCAAATACATTGGTATTTATGTTGGTGTACATTTTAGTGCTAGGCTTCTAGGCTAGGGCTTATACATTTTTAGGTAAAACGATTGTTTAATAGCGTTAATAATTTCAGCTGAAAGAATATTCACAAAATATAATTAACAAATTTCAAGTAGCACTTATCGTGGAGGCCAGTGTATTAAGATTTGGCTCCCATGGGCATGGAATGTAAATTTTATGTGACACAAATTAGTGACAAACTAGCAGTACATTTGTTCATTTAAGACTGAAGCCATTTGACATCTTAGGTTGAGTGCAATTTTTATTAATATTTGTCAAAAAGTAACCACCAACCTGTAATGTCTGTCATGGGTGTTTGTTTTGTCAAAGGAATATTTATTTATGGTTCAGGAAATCAAGAGGTACAACCCACAGAAAGATAAGAATAATAACCATTCTAGGTAATAAACGGTGGGCCTGCAGAGCAGCTGTGTTAATAGCCACGTCATTGCGTCCAGCCATCGTTACATAGTTATACTTCTGTCAAAAAATTAGGCCCCTATTCTGACACCTATATAATTTAAGAGACTCATATTAATAGACTGGCTTATGGCATAGTATACTATACGCTAGGCTACAGACTATTAGCCTGGCCCTGGGGCTGGACTGTCTACTCACCGTCTACTTGATTAATATTTGCCAAGCTGCGTAGCTTTCAAGACAGCATTGCGCATTCGCTTTTCACACACCAAGTGCTTTTTGGTGACTAGGTAATGCCTTATGCAAGTCATGTACCGTCGGTACTCATCTCCTATTTTCTTCTGCTGCATCACAGGTATTTTCTCAACAAAAGATATGTGAACTAGCTGATACTAACTAATGTGCCTGTAGACAGTCGTCACACGCAGATGTACGATCCTGTTCAGCAACGTAGGGGGCAAATAGGTCGGTGAAGTAACGGTCGCTACAGCAAACGAAACATGATTAATTGTATATCTCAGTCACCGAGTGCGTCGAGCAAGGGTCAAAGTTGATCGGTCACCTGAGGTCACGTTGCTCACAGCGATGTAACTCAGTCGCCGCATACTTCTGGCACGGGGTCAAAGTTGATCGGTCACCTGAGGTCACGTTGCTCATAGTTGGTCGATTTTGATGTACTGCGCTTGCGCGAGCATGCGCAATACGCAAAACGGAACCGGAACTTACTCTCAGACCGGAACCTCCTTCCAGACCAGTACACCGGCACTTCGGGCCGTTGTGCGGGCCGAACGCGGTAGAATTCCCCCAGCTACGGGAGAATCGGCCGGGTTTCGGGGTTCGGACCGGTGTGCGCGCCGAACGCCGCCTTCTCGGATTACGGAGGTCCGGCCGGGTTTCGGGTTTCCAGGGTTCGCACGGATCCCCGAAAACCCTTAAAAACTCTTGAATTTAGAAATTACGTTCAAGGGTACCCAAAAACCCTTGATTATCACCCGTTTTCAGAATAAACCCTTGAAAACCCTTTAAAATGCATATTTTTGCTTTAAATGTGCAATTAAGCTATTATATCTCAGCCGTGTCATTGTAATATAAATTATTTAATAAGTGCGAAAGTAAATGTGCGATTCAAATTCAACGTCGGAACATCAAAACTAAAAGGCGATTGACAAAACACGTGGAGTGAGTCAAAGAATTGTATTAATAATTATCCGCTAGATAGCGCCATAAGTACCCATCATACGGGTATTAAGTTGCCATTTTTGAAAGCGACAAAAGCGTGTTCGTTGAAAATATTATCGGTCGATTTGAATTTGCATTACGATGGCTCCCGAGAAAGGAAACTGTAAATTTAAAGATGAATGGTTGGCAATCGCGGAATACAAAGAATGGGTGTGTCGAGACCCGTCGGGAACGGAGTCGGAGGTCGATATAGGCTGGACAGTCATGTTAAAAGTGCGACGCACAAGAACAACGTGTCCGCGAAACACTATTAGCACTGCGCCGCATGCTGGCTACACCAGGAACATGTTTAGTTCGCCAGTTGAGTGAGAAGAAGTGAAAAGCCTGAAAAGACTAACGTGACACTGACAGCAACAGTATATAATGAACGTTATTGTTTCCTGATTCATTTGCTGTATGTAATAAACAGGCAGTTAAACCTTAAGCATCTTCGTCAAGATTTATTTGTTATTTGAATGTTTGGCTAATGATCCCCCTCATTGTTCTAAGTAGCATTACCACATGAAAAATATAAACTGTGTTACCTAAACATGTTTTGTTATGCATGTAAGAAGCTTCTTCTTCTGAAGTAAATGGTTTTGATTTCATGAAAATCAGACAACTACTTACAAAGTTATTAAGTTGGAAAGGTTACTACCCCAGGAGTTTTCGTTGGAACGGTGAACATGAAAAATAACACAGAAAGAATAGGGTCACAGTATTTCCAGGGTGTACCCCTATTTTACCAGTTTTGTCATTGTTTTCACAACAGATAAGTAATTAATTGAGGTAATTACGTCAAATTTTGCATATATAGGTATTTTCACACGAGGAATTCATTTTTTGCATTTTCGTTGACCTAAGTTGCATATTTCATGACCTAATTAGCATAATATGGCCGACATATTGAATCGTACTGTAACAAGATGCAATTCATGTCATGTCATTAATTGTTTAGAGTATATTTACAGGGTATTAGAAAGTGTAACATATCTTGTTTCATTATAGTTCATTTCAATCCCAAATTTTTTGCAAAATTGGTGCATCATTAGCATAATTATAACAAAATGGTGGCCATATTGAATGAGGATTCCCAATGTTTTTGTGAAGAAATTGTTATTCTGAGCATGTAATTAACTTAGTAATGGCGTTTACAATAGTACAGCATAAACTGTTTCATTGCTATCAATTAGTTACCACAATTTGAATAATTTGTTGAGTAATTTGCATAAAATGGCGGACATATTAAATGTAGAATCCCAATTTTGGAATATAAGGCTAAGGGTCCTGTGATTGATTGTTTATTTGCTTCATTCATTCCTGAAATGTGTGCTTGCTTGATTTATTGATGTGTAACCGATCTTTTCAATGGCCGGTTGATTACTTGTAAACCCCAGGTATAGAATGATTGACTGGTCCGGTAAAAAATGGGGCTGAAAAACTAAATAAATAACTGAAATATACACCCTTGAAAATGGCATGTTTTTATGTCAAGAAAACCCTTGAAAACCCTTGAATTTAATTGTTAGTTGTCTGTATGAACCCTGGGTTTCAAACCGGAGGGTGTGTCGAACGTGGCATTCGCGGGAAAGCCCCTCTGGTCCCGGAGACCGGTTTATCCTCTCCGTGTGTCCGGGAACTCGCTCCGGTTGTCCGAGCTGAGTCGGCTTTCCGGTATAGACCCACTGGCATGAGTTACCGGGTGCGTGCTCGGATTCCCCCGCGACTGCGTGGGATCAAACTGTTGGGACAATTGTCCGGCCAGTTCCGTCAACCGCCCAGGTCATAGCTGGGCCTCCGGAAGCACGAGTTGGCGAGTTACTTACGGTGTCGTTAGACGAATTGACCGGCCCGGAGTTGACAGACGGGAACCTTCATTGCTCACGGAGCAAACGCAAGATTTCCTCCATCATTGACTCGCGGCCACCTTTGCGGGTTTTCTCAGTAGAATGAATGGGAGAAAAGCCACGAATGCTGCCGCTAGACATGCTGGAGGTGCACGAGCGTGGTCGTTTGCGATCGCGCGAGCCACCGAGTGCCAACGTCGGCGAGCGGCTGTCGGACGACAGCTGCGTCGTGGAGGCGGAGCGGCGTTTCCTGGACAATCTGGCTTTCGTTCGTTCGACTATGCCAGCCCAGACTTTTTCTGTCCATTCCGAACAAATGTCGGACTTGCTGTCGACTGTACAGCCATGACAAGAGCGACACTTGTCCGGGTGGTTGTTGCCGCTGTGCATCAATTTTTTGAAGGCGGGGCACTTTTGCTGGTGGCGGGATTGTGAGCGGTCCGCCATGACGGCTCAGTTGGTCATGACAAGTCAAAGACAAGTCTAAACACGTTATAATAAAAAAGTGTTTAATAAGTGTCGACAACAATGACCACTAGAATCTAGAAGTAAAACTCGAAACTATTAACTGTAAGTAAACACAAAAAGGAGTACAATAAGCACTCTTATAGTTAAAATAACGGAGCAAAGTCGAGGCGAGACTTGAACAATGGAGGCGCCAAGTGGGAAGAGGAGGTGATTCAGTGATGGATGAGGATGGTGGGAGCTGCAGGGATGGGTCATATTTCATTTTGATTATTATTTTTGACGAGCAACTTGGAGCGCAGCCAAGTGTATTGCACCTTGTGAAGCGACGGAGCCAGGCTAAGTCTTGTGTTAGGCAGTAAATGCATGGTTGAATGATTCCCAGGGAAGTCAAGATGATGGTCGATTGAATAGGTCTGCCAGGGAGTCAATGTAAAGTGCTTTGAAGATTCTCTTGGACTGGATACTGTGCTATGTAAGATGTTGCCATTTGTTCTTTTTCTAACAGTCCTACTGGTGCTGTGGTCGCCACCATGGTGACTGGAGACTTCTTTGGAGAGATTGGCATCTTAAACATTGATAGCGGACTCAACAGGTATGTCCCCAACTCATGCACATCTAACATTGTTTGTGTGTACATATTTGCACTATTTGCTTTTTACGTCGTTTAGCATGTCTACTGTTCTCTGCATGATCTATTCACAACCTGCAGTGTCAATGTTGTCCATAGGAGACGCCACAAATATGTTTATTGTTATCACAATGCTGAAGTTGTACGTACAAAAAATTCAAATCACAACCTGGCTAAACATGTTAGCAGTTACTATACTTATAAAATACTGCAGTTGTGAATGTACTGATTTGTAAACCAAAAAGAAACGCCATTGTGTGCGTGTGTGTGTATCTGTATGTGTAGACGTTCGAGTTTGTGTGTGTGTTGGCACATTGTTAATGATGTTGATCAGTTTGTGTTGATCAACGATCTATTTGATACACATGTGACAATAATGGAAGTGACCGTTCTACATTTACATACAATAAATCCTCCTCCGTTTATGGCACAGAAGAGCTTTCACGAGTGTTTAAATCCTGTCAATATGATTACTCAACTTGTTAGCGTCTAGACATACGAAGACGTCAACAAACAGCTCGAACGTTTCCACCAATACACGTTTAGTCGTGAAACAGTGGTATGCACCGACCACAAGCCACTTGAGACGATTGTCAAGAAGCCCTTTCACAAAGCACCGAAAAGAATCCAAGGGATGCTACTTCGATTACTACTGTATGACATCGAAGTCACCTAGAGACGAGGCAAGGAAATGCACATTGCTGATGCTTTACCTCGAGCATATCTCACTGACAGCAATGACAGACAAGGACAGTTCTCTCAAATTAACGTTGTCAAACATCTGCCAATCGGACAAACAACAATGGAGAAACCACGTGAAACAACTGATGCAGACGACACGATGCAAGCACTTAAAGAGACGGTACTGAATGGTTGGCCGGAAAGCAAGGCAGATGTGAATGCACAAATCTCCTCCTACTTCACCATGAGGGACGAACTAGCGGTACACGATGGACTGATTTTCAAAGGGGAACGCGTGATCGTACCACAAGGCATGCGCAAGGAAACCAAGCAACGCCTACACCTGTCACACCTGGGAGCTGACAGCATGGTACGACGTGCACGAGTGTGTGTATTCTGGCCAGGGATGTCAGCCGACATAAAACAGATTGCTGATGATTGTAAAGCCTGCCAGATCCTAGCTAAATCACTACCTAAAGAGACCCTCATGCCAATCGAAGCAACACGTCCTTGGGAAAAGGTTGGAACTGATCTGTTCACCTGGGACAACAAAGAGTACTTGCTCACCATCGACTACATCAGTGGCTGGTGGGAAGTTGATCGACTCTACAACACTGCGTCTACTGCTGTGATTCGTGCTCTGAAATCACACTTTGCTCGCTGGGGAATTCCTTCTATGCTGATCAGCGATAACGGATCCCAGTACACTGCCGATAAGTTCCGGGAATTCACCGCCGAATGGGAGATCGAACACTGCACAAGTTCACCTGGACACGCAAATGCGAATGGCAAAGCAGAGTCGGGTGTGAAAGCTGCCAAGCACGATGGAGAAGTGCAAGAGAAGTCAAACTGACCCATTCATGGCGATGCTAGAAATTCGCAATACACCAACACAAGGAGCAGGCAGTAGCCCAGCACAGTGCATACTACTAAACAGACGCACAAAGAAAATGGTACTAACGACTGAAAGTCTCCTTAGACAGAGAGGAGAAAATCGTCACGAATACGACAAGCTGAAACTGAAGCACAGCCAAGCGATGCAGATCTACCACTACATCAGAGGTGCTAGAGACCTACCAATGTTGGAGGAAGGAGACTCCATTCGACTGAAACCCTTCCATCTAGGACAGAAGACATGTCAGAGAGGAACCATTGTGACAAGACTGGATGAAAGGTCGTACGAGGTGGACACCCCCACCGGCACTTACAGGCGCAACTGTGTACACCTGTGCAAGTATAATGATCCACTCGACACCAGAGCCACCTGACTGGTATCAACCAGGCGAACAAGACTGCGCTCCAATGCCACCAGCAACGCCTCAACCAGTGAGAAGTCTGCTGAGTCCTGTCAACTCGTGTCTCGAAGCCACCAGTCTATCTCTCCGATTTTGAACTCTCAAAGAAATGGCTGTGAAAGAAGTGACATTACAAACACAGAGACATTGTAAATTTCATTATTTAAGTTAACCAAGAAAGTTACATTTTATTAGCAAAAATGTGACATGCACCCAACTTAATGTCAAGTGAATTTTAAGAACTAGTCAATACACATTATTTTAAAGAAATTTAATTGTTGCTGAAACGTGCAACGAACATTTGGACTCTAATATTGCTGAAACATGCGAAGAACTCTTGGACTGTAAAGACAACAATGTTTATGGTATTGATTACATGAACTTGATATTATATTCACTGCACTGTTCTATCCTCAAAGAAGAGGGGATGTTAATGATGTTGATCAGTTTGTGTTGATCGACGATCTATTTGATACACGTGACAATAATGGAAGTGACCGTTCTATATTTACATACAATAAATCCTCCTCCGTTTGTGGCACAGAAGAGCTTTCACGAGTGTTTACACCCCGTCATTATGATTGCTCAACTTGTTAACGTATAAACAGATGAAGACGCCAATAAACATGCATGCATGCACATTGCGTGTATAAAAGGTGTAAGTGTATCTGAGTTTGGTTACCTGTTTACCTGTCAGGCGCACCGCAGATGTCAAGTCAGTTGGCTACTCAGAACTGCTCGTTTTGTTACGCTCCGATGTCCTTAATGCTCTCAAGGACTACCCAAATGCTGAGGTAAGTTTGTGGTAAACCAGTAAGAACATGTATGTTTTATTGTTGTCTGTATGTGCCAAAAAGTTAAGGTTAATTATTTGAAATAAGTGATCCAAAGGTTACCTGTAGTTTCCTTCCATTTTATCATGTCGTATGTAAATGCTTGCATAAATACATATCCTTTCTCCAGCCTTTACACTACAACATGGTTTTAAATTAGTGATAGTTTTACTTATTTTACAGTCAGTTTACCTTTTTTCCATTTCGGCTGCTTTCACCAACTAGCAGTAGCCGAAAGCAGCCGAAACGCCACTGAGTAAATTGTGAAATGAATAAAAATACCTTTTCACTCACAACATGTCTTTAATTCTTTCAGCGTGTCTTAAAGACGTGTGCATTGAAACGACTGAAAAGCCTGAGAGACCAAGCAGAGTCATCTGTTGGTGATACAGAGTCACAAGTCACTGAGCCCGGCATAAATGATCAGTTTCATCCAACATCCAGCGTACACATAACCGACCTCACACAAGCATTGATCGCCCAAAGGAAGAGAGACGGATTGAAGGTGACAGCATTTGAGAAATCACAGCCAGAATCTGTATCCTCCGATCCTAGCATCAATGTTTCACCAATAACATTGACATCAAAGTCGAAATCATCACCCGTGGTAAGCTTTACCGACATAGTGATGCCGGCCCGAAAAAAATCGCATGAGTCAGCATGTTGGAAATTACAAATGGAGGATAACAGTAATTCACAGACAGAGGATAAAGAGGTACGACCAGATGAAATAGACGGAAACAGTAATTTGCAGACAGAGGATAAAAAGGTACAAGGAAACAGTAGCAATAATAACATTTACACGACATTGAGACACAGCGACACGTCAAAGGTGGATGACAGTTTAACGTACTGGCAGCCTCCTTTTGTTTGGTTCAGAAACATGGCGGCCGGTGACAATGTTCCACCATGTGAGAATGACTGGGAGACACAGATATGCCGGGAGACTAACGTGCAACTAGACAACAGCATCACATGTAATGACTCACCAGTTGACCAGGACAACAATGATGGTGCAGCCTCCAATGGTATGCCGTTGCAGCCTCTGCTCAGTAGGTAAGTGTAGGATGTCACTGGGGGGTTGGTTCTGTCCATCTCCAGACGTTATTCTCTCTTTACTGACAGATGGTCTCTCGGTTTCCACATTCTCAAACTTTATCGTTTTACTAAATTAAATGCATGTAAGGTGTGTGTGTATTTGCTTAAACATACTTAAAGGTAAAGCAATTTAATTGTTCAGAAATATAATCTCAATTTATCTTCGCTTCTCCATATTAAGTTTTGTAAAATGACGACCTCAAATGGTACATGTTAGCTGTTGCAACGCATGCTTATGTATTGGTACAGATGTATAACTAATACATTGAACAATACTAACTTCTGCCCATGAAGACATTCTGTTGTTCAGTTTGTCACATGCACTTACTGTCACAAAATCGAGTGTAAGTATTATTAAATTAATAAATTGGCGGTACCCGATTTGACATAGCAAGTTATAAGTTCAGGTGTACTAGGATCCGGGGTGAACGAGAGACATAACGTGACATCAGATATGTATGTACGAGAAGCCAACTGGCATTCCCATTTAATACATCAACAATAAACAAAAGCGGTTCAGTGATAGTTGGCCAACGGTTACTCTGCTATGACATTATATTAATAACACCATACATTGTACTCGACGAGTATGCATCCAAATACGAAATTACATGGGAGACAATTTAAACAGCTGGTCACTTACATGAAGACGGGTATACACCGTTGTAAAGTCTATAAACTGTAACCAATGAATGTCTTGTGATGTGTGAATGTCAACGTTCGCACCGGTCGCGTTCGGCGAGATGTCAGGACGAAGTCGAAAGTCGCTCGGCGTTCGGCGAACGAATTCACGTAGATGAAAGCAGGCGACTCGGGTGATCAAGTAGATGGTAGATTTGCCTTGTCGATCCCACGCGAATCACCAGGCGACAACACGGAAACGATGTCACGACATCGGCGATGTCTAGAAGGTCTGTCACGGAGTCTGTGTTACGACAGCTAGCAGACGACACGGTGGTGGCCTCGCATTCGATTTATTTCGAAGATCACGTCAAAGGGAACTGCAGTCGGTTATCGCTCAGTCTTCTTCAATGCGTGAGAAGTGCAGCGTCTCACAACTAATCAGTACTGTTGAAATCGTAGAAGTATTTACTACAGGCATTGGGCGGACACACGTTTCAGCCCAATTCCTGGAGACGAGAGTGCAACACTTTCTTCTGCTCAAATGTTCGTCTGGCCATGAATGGCAGTTCGGCCTTTATATAGCTTGACGACCGGAAGTTAGTCTGACCAATTACAACACTTAATACAAATTAAAGTCACTTCAAAAACTGGCTCCCGAAACCATTCACACTTCGAAGCAATCTATTCAACTCGCTGAATTTAAAATAGATTTTGCAAGCTAAACGTATGGCTATATAAGTGCTCATTCATTCTTTAACTTACGTGAATTACTTACATAATTAATATCACTGGATTCCCTGTATCAAGCCGGATACCACTATATTCATCGTACATTCCAACTCTCATGAATTAATCCATAATTTTAATAAAACACGCACTCTATTCATAAGCTAGGTGTGACCCTAGTGTTTTTCACACCTACATTTCTGTAAACAACTTTTATAAGTGCATAATATAATCTTCTTATAACCACAACATAAGTAGTTTGCAAGGTCACCATATTACCAGTCATGTTAAATAATTTCTACTGGTACCAAATTTGGTATACCTAACCGTAGAATTAGTAGTGTACGCTACAAATGAAATTAATTAAATCTGACTCGTCGTCATAATCCAGAATAATTCCTGGGTATGGAGCAACATCATAGACCATCACACACCATTTCTGAAGAAGATCGCTTGTTGGATGGATTGGCTCCAGTAGACCCCGATCTGCACTCGATGAGGGAAGTCCTGTAGAACAAGAACGTACCTGTCTTTAACACAACATTTTAACGGAAGTAGGGCTTAGAACATTTAATAACAACGGGAGAGGTCAAAAATAATCAGAGGACGTCAGAGAGATACTGTATTGTCTAGTAGCATGGTTAGGAAGGACTGCAAACATGGCCTTTGCAACACACACAGAATCTATTAGTTTGGTTGGCCATGATTACCAGTGTTCGCAACAAACACGGCACCTAGCAGGAGAAAACGAAGAAGGGGTTCAGCTTGTATCGATGTTATAGGAAAGGTTGGGTTCTAAGAAATGTAAACTTTGTATAGGTAAGACCAGGACAAGGAAAGACGACGCAAATAACATTTCAGGTGGTATAATGCTGTAAGCATATATACGACCGTGTCCACATTTCCTTCGCAGCTCTTGTGTCACTCGTAATCGAATGTGATGATCTGTGTCACTGTAATGATAATGACTAAGCAGCTAAAGGTTTATATGTTTTCTTGCCAATTAGTCTCAAGCTGGTCCACACCTGCGAGGTCACCTGTCTGACAGTGTCCGCTGGGTTTCTTCTGAAGCTCACTCTGTTTCGGATCGAAACACTGACAACATGCCTTCGTGTCCTTGCAGAAACAACTCAAGACCTTGTGTTGTACTTGGCTGGTTGTCTGTCCGTAGAGAAGCTGTGGAAGAAGAATGTGGTAGATTAAACGGGTGGAGGCCATTGTTACTATGATCAAACAATATATCACGTTTATACAAGTCTGAACAAATCTTTGCCCAAGATATACATATTATCAATCGCTAACAACATACGATTATCGAATGAGGCGTTTCGAGCTAAAATTGCTTTGAACGTTTCAGAATCTCACTGCACGGCAAATGTATAACATTGCTAACTTTCCTAGGGTAATTATTACGAATAGTTGCCTAAGAATTTATTCAATAATATGATATATGTTATTGAGCAAATACAGGTAATGCTTTGTATAAACATGTTCGATTTACCTGGTGAATTTTCATCGTCCCCAGAATACTTTGTAGGTTTGATGGGGTAGTGGCATCAAAGGCTTCGATGCTCTCTTCGTCGATCTGGTGCGTGGAATGAGAGCCCTATACAAACATGTTGCATCGGGTAAATCTTTTCCTTCAGAAACTAGTCGATCAGCTTGCCGTTTTATTGCACCTCCAATGCCATCAGCAGCACCTTTTCCGTGTCCTGCTTCGAGAAAGTTCCATGTAATGTGTTTGAAGCCGATCTTTGCTGGTATAATCGATGTCAAGTGGAAGTTCGTCTTGTTGCGGTATTGTGTTGTGGGTCCATCACTGATGAAGTGCACTGTGGTGACACTGGGAGAAGTGGTGCGTATGTCGCACAGTACTGGGTGGAGATGAGCCCATATAGCTGATGGGTCGTGGCGAGTGGATTCTGAAATAGAACAGAATGGTATTGCTTTGTTGGCTAGGTAGTAGATTCCTGTGTGCAATGACGCCTGCTTGTGCAATCCACCGAAGTGGACACTTTGGACTTCGGTAGCATATTTGCAGCCATAGTTTTCTGAAAAGTCCATGTGCATGATCACTTCATCTTCCTAGATGTTCTCCCTAAGACCGTGTAGAGTGATGTACTGGTGTCTGATGTTGAATACATGAGTTGTAAAGCGTGGTTTTAGGTCGGTTTCAAATTTCTCGTAGAGATCGCTATGTGTACTTGTTCTTGTTTCCTTTAGCGTTACTTTCACACGCTTGGTCGATTCTTCTTCACCATTCTTCTTGACCGACTCCTTCTCTCGGGTTACCCATTGGTCGTAGCTGATCTCTTTGTTGTTCGCTTCTGGTGCATGTGGTAGTCGCTTCCCTTCACACTTGTCGCACGTCCCACACATGCATTCTTTGTTGTGTCTATTGCAGACAAGGTGCTCGTACTGGTCTGATGGACGTGGGGATGGTATTACAGGGTGTATACCTTCTCTGTGTAGTTTCTCAGCCATCAGCTCCACGTTACTGTGTCGCTTGCACATACACGTGTTGCGGTCTTCCAACATTGGTACAACCACCCAGAATGGCCTGTGTTTGCAGAACAGCGTGTACCCCATGTCGATTTCATTGTGCTCGTACCGGAATTTTCCGTGTAGTATCGTCATGGTGTCCGAGAGCAAATGTTTCTGTTTCTTCAACTTATTTCGTGTGACGGTATCTCGCTTGCCAGGCATGAGGCTGCTGTTGTCATCACGCTCGTAGAATCTACGGATAACATCTACTTGTTCGCCCGTCAGCGCATCCGATCTCTATTTTCTTTCATATTCTAAACTGGCATTTACTTTGTGCCGTTTTTCCGATCGGCAGGCCAAAGCGAGTCGCGCACGATCCAGCATTCGATATTTCTGCACTATCTTCCCGGTAGTCAGTCTGCGGATGAACTGCTTGATCCGTAGTTCGCGACTAGTACTTCGACTTCAGCTCCGTTATAAGGGCATTGTGAAAGAGAAGCGTTCTTCGTACCTCTGCGGACACGTGTCTGTTTCGCGAACCACGCAGGAGTCTGTTTGCTTTTGATGACGGCGTGCCTTTGTACTGCAACCTCTCCATCAACCGCTGGCATTGCTTCTTATAACGTTGCGCCGTTCTCCTCTGGGTGGCTAGACTTTCTGTCAGTTTGACAATCCATCTATAAGCCTTTGCTCGGTCCCGCCGAACCTTCGTGCGCCCATGTTCACGTGGTCGTGACTGGTCAGTGATGCTATCTGGGGTCGAAGGAGGCATTCCTAGCTGATCTCCCAGGCGAGCGATTTCCACTTGACGACTATGCGAAGACCTTCGGTTGCGTCTCCAAGTGGAACTGATTCGTCTTTGTTCACGTTTTGGTTTTTCAGCAACTGATGTATATTGATTTCGTTGGCGCTGTCTTTCTTTCCGAAGAAATTCTTCACGGTCAGCCTGATTTGATTTTTTTTTCTCTCGGTAACGACGTGCACGTTCTGCAGCAGTCAAGGCCATTTCTGGAATGAGAAAATGCCAGATTTCAAATTATTTTTCTCAAAGATAATAATTATGCGGTTTCAGCAACTACTGCCTTCGTTTTATCTTTGTTACAACTAAGTTTGTCATCTATGTCACGCTCTATGTCATCTCCATCACGAAAAACATGTGACGTAGATGACCGTGACGTAGATGACACGCCGCTCAAGTCGTGTACATTATCGTCTCTATTGGGAGAATGACAGGCCTATGCTATTTCTGATCGATCAACTGACACTTGTTTAATATGTGTTTTCCAATAATTTTGTTTGTCTGACTTCTATAGCATGCGGTGTGGACCGTTCGTAGATGACATGGAATAAACCTACTCACCTGTATCCTGTTCCGAACTGTTGAATATCAGACGTAAAACTGCAGCACAAAACGGTTGGGGCCGTTTCCAGTAAACAAATATGGCGACCGCATCATTGTGGTGCCACGAGATGATAGTTTTTCAGACTCCCGACAGGGGTCGCATCAAAGCCATTGTGACGTAGATGACATCGAACCAGGGGACGTTGGTTTTGATGTTCGGAAACATCAACTATTCAAAATGTTAGATAACTAACGCAGTTTTTTAAACAAATATAACAGGAGATTTTCAAATGGGCACCTTACACGATATATAGATTACTGAGGTGTACTTATTACACATTTGCTATGATGTGCAACTTTAGGATCAGGCAGTGGGGACAGCCACTTTTCGATTATGTAGACTGGGAAGTATCACGAGAAATAGAGAGAATAACGACTTCCAATTCCACTATGGTGTTAGACATGAAGAACAATTCCCTAACGAGATGCCACATATAAGAAACATAATTTTGACTTGTTTCTTTATCGAAAAATTACATATGAAAGTGCCGGGAGTCCAGTTTGCCCGGTTACCGTGAAATGACCCATTTACAACAGGTTTTTTTACAGAAAGTGTCCAACTGCTTGTATTTGTATGGTTTAGGATTGTCCCACTTGCATTACATGACTGTCACACAAACGTTGTTTGTGGCTCGGCAACAGCTGCACCCAACTTTGCCTTAATGAGTGCCTGTACTTTTGCGTTTTCAACCCTCCAAATTTCACGGGGCGTTAACGTTTCATGGGAAACCAACAACTCATTTAAGGTTCTAGATTTTTTCATAAATTAGTTTTGAGAGATGATTTCCCATGCTTGAGAAAATCTGACCCCATCATGGTGATGACATTTGATAGTTGACAATTGTGACAGATCTACGTTACGGTGATGACCTTTGGTATTTTATTTTTAGAAGGTTGGAACATGTTTGACCCATACAGTAGCGATTTTAGATTATTGTGGTGTAACTTCATAACAAATGCAAGTCATACAAAATTGAAAGTACTTTGCTTTTTTTTTTTTTAGTAATGATACAATTGAGACATTGAACAGACTAGAATGTTAGATCAAGACTTGTTTATTTTAGGGAGGATGATGGTGAAGAAGTGATGGGAGGAGATATGAAAGATCTACTTGATGGTGTACAAACATTATTCGATGGAAAAATGGTGAGTCTGCTGTGCAACACAAAATGCAACCTTTCTTTCGAGTAATTGCGCATTTATTTAGGTCTTAGTCACAGCAACCTTACATGTGGCAATTACACATTTTTAGAACTGTTGGTAAACATTTTGTCATCCAGCTTTAAGTCAAAAGTTTACCTTTGCAAAATGGATGCAGCTAGAATGGCATGAGATGGCGGCATAATAACTCAGCGTAGCAACACTAACGCACGTAATTGGACATGTGCTATGTCGCAATTGGTGAGAATAATCACAACGGAATGCAGGTCGCTTGATATTTATTTTCACACTGCTAATGATCACATTTTGCCACCAATCCAGACTCGGTGACTGAGACTACCGACATGTTCTCTACCTCAGTAATTTTTTGCAAGAATGTTTCCAACAACATAATTTTGAACGCAATGACTAAGTTAAAAGATATCACTTAAGGAAGGCTTTGTTAGAACAGCTGAGGAGATATGTGGCCGAACGTCAGGAAAGCCGACACAAAGTCGAAAGAACAGTGGTGGTGGAACCAGGAAGTTGAACAGGCAATACGAGAAAAAAGGAGGCACTGAAGTGTGTGGAAGAAGCGAGTGATGAAGAAAAGATAAGGCTACAGTAGAAGTACCGGGAGAAGAAGGCAGCAAACAAGGCAGTTGCTAAAGCAAGAGAGGAAAAACAGCAGGAATTATGTGGTAGGATTGAAGAAGATGGAGGGAAAAAAACTGATCTTCAAACTTGCCAGGGATAGAGACAGAGACAGCAAAGATACTATACGAACATCAGCAATGAAGAGAAGTGACGGGACACTGGTCACTGGAGCAAAACAAGTGCTGGATGTTTGGGAGGAGTTCTTCAAGAAACTACTAAATCCGGAGGAAGAATATGTCATAGAGATACCTAATACTGTAAGGAGAGAGCTGGAGGTGAGGACAATAACAGAAGAAGAGGTGGAGAAAGCAGTAAAGAAGATGAAAACTGGAAAGGCTGTAGGAGTGGATGAACTCTCAGTGGAAATGGTGAAAGCAAACAGACTAGTTGGAATCAAGTGACTGACGAGGCTGTTTAATGTGTGCTTCACAGCAGGAGAGATACCAGCAGAGAGGCGAAGAGGAGTGATTGTGCCGATATGGAAGGGGAAAGGGGACATCCATGACCCAGGGAGATACAGAGGCATCACTTTACTGAGCCAAGCCCTGAAATTGTTGGAAAGGATACTGGATGCTAGGGTGAGGCTTACAGTGGAGAGCAAAATCAGAGAGAATCAGCTGGGATTTAGGAAAATGAGAGGAACAGATGATGGATTGTTTGCCATCAGACAAATTATCGAGAAGAAGAGAGAATTTAAAAAGGATGTAGCATTCGGTTTTGGAGATATGGAAAAGGCATTTGAACCCGTGCCGAGAGAACTCACATTTGCAGTCATGAGATGGATGGAGGTTGGAGAAGCAGAAGCCAGAATGGTGGAGGAAATGTACAACGAGACAACAGCGGTAGTGAGAGTCGAAGGAGAAACATCGGAATAATTTGGAGTGGAAGTAGGACTCAGACAGGGAAGTGCCTTGAGTCCCCTGCTTTTCATTATAGGGATGAATCTGATCAGTGGAAAGATATCGGAGCAGGAAGAACTTAAGAAGATACTGTATGCAGACGACCTAGCAGTGGTGGCTGATAACAAAGAGGAACTACAGAAAGCATTGCAAGAATGGAGTGACACCTTCAGAAAACACGGCCTCCGAATTAATCTGGAGAAGACTGAAGTAATGTGGATAGGAGAACAGGAGGTAGATCTGCATGTAGTTATTGATGGAAAGACCATTAAACAAGTGAACAGCTTTGTATACCTGGGCGGTACAGTGTGTGAGGATGGAAGGAGTAGTAAAGAAATACAGAGGAGGGTGCAAGCAGGAGCAGCAGCATGGAAGAGGGTAGAAGGCATTATGTGGGACAGAAAACTGAAGAAACAACTGAAAGGAAAAGTGTTAGAAGCCTGCGTTGTACCAACCTGTATATATGGGTTGGGAACACTGCCACTGACAAAGAGACAGGAGGAGAAACTACAGGTAGCAGAAAACAACTGAGTCAGAAGAATATGTAGAGTAATGCGAGAGGATAGAAGGAAGATGAAGGAATTGAGAGAGGAGATTGGAATGAAAAAACACCTAGAGGAAAGTAGCCGGAAACAGAATGACATGGGCGGGACATGTACATAGAATGACTGAAGACAGACTGGCGAAAAGAGCATGGAGAATAGAAGAGGGTGGCAGACGAAGGAGAGGAAGACCAAAGCCGAGATGGAACGACAGCATAAAACAAGACCTGGGGAGGGCTGGCGTGAACAGCCATGAATGGATAGCCATTGCGGACGAGAGAGAGAGAGAGGTGGAAAGAACTGACAAGAAAAGTAGAAGAAGCTACCAAGTGACGTGGACCCCACCCCGCAAGGGAGCAAGGGGAAGAAGAAGACTACGTCAAAAGATAGAAATAGTTTTGGTCATAGTTCAACGTGCGTGATTGTGAAATCAGAACTGCTCTGTATTGCACGCAGCATATTGCACACATGTGCAACAATTACGAAGATAGAATAAAAAGCTGTAACTGATTTATAGGGGCGTTGTCAAATGCTTCGTTGGTCCTGTCCTTGCAGAAAAGGATCCACAAATACTATCAGACGAAGATTGAGCGACTGCAGGCTGACATCTTGAGGAAGCAACAACGTATTGAAGAACTCGAATCTAGAGAAACTTCGTAGCAAAACTCCATAATCAGAATCTTCATTAAGTAAGCATAACTACAAATTATTTGTTGCTACATTGAGCATCACTTTAACGTCTTCACATTAAACTTTTATATCCTGTAGCCTAAGGGGCCAGTCATTTGGAAAAGTTACTGGCCTGAAACTGTGTGTGTGCGATATTTGCAATTGTGCTATTAGTTATAAGTTGAAATTATCACTGTAAGTTTTAGGGTTCGTGATTGTGAAAAAGGAATATTCCGTGTGAAAATGATATTTTTATAGATACTTTTAATTGGTAAATATGATCAAAGTAAAAACAAGCCAGTTTTCATTGAATTTACTACATTGACTGCTGTCGTGGTGGCAAAAACAAAAATAATCGATGTTGCAGCTTCATCTTAGGCGACATGATGATTTTGTTAGTGTGTTCTCTGAATTATCCAGCAAGTAAACACATACCTTTGCAAAGTTTTAGATTTCCCATAAATTTGCTTGTTTGTTTGTTGTAGTTTCTGAAATCAACACACTCAGGAAGCACATGGCTTTGCTACTTGTGGTATATGGCCACGAGGAGTTTTTGTGCTGCTTATACAGCTGCTTCTAGTTAAGTTGTCTTGTCTTGACAGTCACTGGTGATGTTCAATTGTCTGGTTTGTGCCATGCAAGGTCAGCATCTGTCTATATTGTATATAACTGTATAAAGTATTGTGAGTGCCACACATTAGAGTTTATCCGTCGGTAAAAAAAACAATAAGCTGCTTCCTTTAACCATTATCGCTATTTTGTACATTTTTTTGGATTTCCGTCAAGGTTTATTTGTTAATTTATTAGATAGCCTTTATCATCAATCATGTCTTCTTTTGTCCAGAAGGTTGGTTTTGATGGATCATCACTGATTCCCATCATTACATCTCCTCATGCAGTTGCTCAAGTCATTCATTATTTGTCAATTCTTAGCTTTTTAGCCACAAGAAGCACTTTCTGCTCCTGTGTGTTTTGCCTTCAATTTGCCTTATAAGATTGTAAGTCCGACTACTATATCCTTTCTTCTATGTTCCCACAGCATGGATTAACACCAAATGTAATAAACTGCCATTTTCAGGCTACTGGACTAGTGTTTACATCCTCTTGGAAATAATTTTTAGGCATGTATCGCAAATTTCATAGCATTGCTTTTAATTTAATCTTTGAGTGGTACATAGTTTTCCCTGGTTTGCCAATAACATCCTTTGTAACATTATTTATCAGTTTTCTAAGTAATATGCATGGTTTTGTTCAGTAGGAGAAAAAAGGTTTGAATGCACTCGATTAGCGATTTTCCCAACAATAAAAATCAAGTTTATTTTAAAAAACAAATTTAACAGTCTCCTCCAGCTGTCTGACTGGAAGTATTGTGATGGAGGATTTGTGTATAGTTATATATGTACAATGTAACTATTATCACATAAGTTAATATTCATGTTTTCAAAGATATGTTTTGACTGTTTAATTAATTTTAACAAAGATTATTTAGCAAACATTTTTATTTCTTCTAAAAATTCATATGTTTACTGTATATACATTGTCATTATAACACTCTCGTCATGTTTGTTGGCAAATATTATAACTCACCATTTTTATTTATTTATGTTAGTAATTACTTTATTTGTCAACAACAGAATTTCTACATAGGTACCATTTTTATATTGTATTTTCAACTATTACCCTTGGTAGAAATCTGCATTCAAGTCATGCATAATTACCAGATGGTGAACATGTCGCACATGTGTATACAGATGTCATGTGTTTAGTGTGTACAATAAATATCTTGTAAAACACAATAGTAACTGGTATTGAATGGTGTAATAGTACTAGTTGATAATATACCATAAGCAGTAAAATTGGCTGTTCTAGAATCTATTTGGTACAAAAATGTAAACATTGCACCAAATTAAAGATAATCAGTGGTTTCTATATAGCAGACTCCTAGTGCCAAATAAGCATTTGTACAACTGCATATTTATTTTTATGTACTTACAAACAAAATTGCAAGTCAAAAAATTCTGATGTTGCTCAGAAAAGAACAAGTTTTAATAGTGTTGAAAACTTGACCAGGTAGTGAACATTTATCTTGAAATCATTCTGGTCATGAGTCATTCTTTTGTCATGAAATATTAATTCATAATTGTATCTATTACATAAAAGCAAATGAATGTAGTAAGAATATTTAGCATTTAAAATTATCAAAGGAATTGGAAACTTTATACATGAGGATAAATGGTTACCATAACTGATACTATCCACACACTAACTCAAATCAACATTATATATTCACATTTGCTCACACACACAAAAATGATGTGAATCCATTATTGAGCAGAGTTCACAACATTCAGTGAATAAAATACAAACCTACAACACTTTCTGTAATTGTTAGATAAAGGCTAGTCGACACCCGACATGTTCAAAATGCGATAACTGGGTAGATTTTGCAAAGTCAGGGTGTGAGCATTCATGGAAGGAATTGCAGATAGAGGGTTTTCACTTTGAGTGTCAAGGTTGTAAGAGGTCGGAGTGGTTACTGGCGGAAGTAGACGAGCTGAAGATGTTCAAAGAGAAGCTATGAAAAAAAATTTGCTTGTAACATAAAACATGACAGCAAGAGTTTTTATGAATATGTTCGGAGCAAACGGAAAGTTCAGGATAAGGTCGGTCCTCTAGAAGATAGTGCTGGAAATATAATATCAGAGGGATTCTTAATGGCAGAAGACCTGAATGAGTACTTTAGTTCGGTGTTTACCAGAGAAGATATTAGTTCACTGTCAGTACCAGAGGCTAAGTTCAAGGGGGCAGATTCAGACTATTTAGGACAATTAATTGTAACCCCCGGAAATGGTAGCTAAGAAAATAAGGGCTATGAAGGATAATAAATCACCTGGAGTGGATGGGATTCCACCCAAACTACTAAGCAAACAGTATACCGTTATATTTAAAAATGGTTTGAGAAACAAGTCACAGAACTACAGACCAGTGAGTTTAACATTGGTGATTTGTAAATTATCAGAAAGACTAACTAAAGAGCACATGGTGGAATTTCTTCTTAAACATAACTTGATATACCTATTATATATGCTAGTAGCGTGAATATGTTTAAAATTGACACATATCTCAGAAGGGCGGGATACACATAGATAAAAATGGTTGGACTCTCAATAGGCCAAAAGCTTCCTTGTCCACCTGTCATCTAGAGTTAATTCTCTGGGTGGCAATCATATTAAATCTTGTTAAATCTGAAACATGCCTAAGGTAAAAACATCCTGCAACATTACAGTAACTGTACAAGACTAGCTCACTAATTATGCCATAGTGAGATCCGACTACAATTGTCCATCTCTATTTCCTAATCCTCCCAGTCTACTCTTCCTTCTTAAGCGAGGCACTCTTTGCCTCCAGTTTCTTCTCCTTCTTGCGGCTTTGAAGATTCTTCTTACACTTGTCATACAGACTGTTCAAGTCGAAGGCCTGTGCCACGTTAATCTGTAAACGATACCAATATAGTTAAAAATATGTTCTTATATAGCACAGTATCCAATCTTTGGGACTGCGCAAAACACTTTATACACAGTCAGACCTATTCAATCAAACACCATCTTCATTTCTCTGGGAAGCATTCAGCCATGCTATAATTAATGTACAAAGACAATTCACACACAAATATCCACCACTATCTATAGACATACGTTTGTACAGTTGAGTGAACTAGAGCGATGTTGAGTGAAAGAACTTGCCCAAGGTTTGAAATGGCAGCAAGAAAACTGAGTTAGTTATTAATTAAGGGGTCGTCCAAAATTGTTGACATTTCCCAAAGCGTACAAACAGTACGCTAGGGGGAGGGGTTGGAGGCTTCCATGTTTGTTTTTCCGAAAATCAACATTTATTTTTATTCCACAAAATAAATAGCCAATTTTCGTTTTAAAATTCGCCAAATGAAGCATTAAACAGAACTGTGTTGCGGCGCGTGAGCACGCGTGATGTACTCGGTCTTTCTGTTAAAATACATGTAACTATTGTAGGCTACATTGCTATTGTTGGTACATATTAGTCACAACAATAAAATTTTTTAGTGTACTCATTGGGGAGGGGGGGTCAAGAAAAAGAGTACTGCATTAATGTTAAAAATTTTGGGCAACCCCTAAAGGTCAATGGAATAATTTTTTTTACATATGTATCATACCAAAAATAGATAAGCGAGCGAAAAATGAACAACTCAGAACACGTCCAAAACATGAAATTCACGGCTCGTCCTGTCCCGACGATCTTGGTATCATTTGAAAGGATGCACTTTTGTTATTCTAGCGTCATCTAGATTTCCCGGTAACCGTTTAAACAACACCGATAAACGGATGTACAATCACGCCGTTTTCGGTGTTCTGTACGGTTCCGAACGATGTTGGCGGTGGGTACTCAGTACACTAATCTTCCGATTGCGGCGCTGTTTTCCTCATTTGCATAGGTTCAGACATACGTCACAATAACGTACGCCACCCAACGGGACTAAATACGTTGCGTTGGTTGGTTGATATACATGATTGTGACGTCACGCCTTCTTCGCGTATGTCATTTTAGCAGCCGTTTGAAAGTGGGTGGAGCTTATACCATGAAATCAGATAGTGGTGCCTCAATCGGTAGATTGGTGAACTGTGTTGACGAAACAACATCGTTCGCAGTGTCTAAGACACCGGAACGGGCCCGGTTGTAGGTCCGTTTTTAGTTATTTTTAGGAATGATTATCAGGAAACCATTTATACGTTTGAAAACGCAGAAAGCTGAAACTTTCAAACGACATCAATATTGTTGGGATCCGACGAACTGTAATGGTACTAGCAGTTGTTCAAAAGGCGTTTTTGAAACATGTTTGACAGTTGTTCATTTTTCGCTCGCTTATCTATTTTTGATCATACTTACGATAGTAAAACAAACTTGGATAATTATTTCTTGTAAGTATCTGCAGTTGTTTTTACCCTAAAAAGGGACTTTGAAGTGACATCGTAACACTGTATGTCTTCTTGGTTAGGACTGAGTTGATTTTCAATCAACATGATTTTCAATGCTAAATGTCGGAAAATTTCAAAAGTGAGAGTAGCCAATTAACACAGAATGGCTTTTTTTGCAATTTTACCAAATTAATGTTTAAACAATTTCAATGCTTTTGAATGTAACTGGCAAATTTCATTACAATGTCTGCTTATATATTATATTTGTTCACCTGTACGTACACACATCTATATTATAAAACAGTTCGTTCTCTGTTTGTATTTGCACCCACATCTCCATCAGTTTTACAGGTATCGGGCTGAAATTTTGCATGTGATCTAGTGGGCCCATTGAGATGGAGAACTTGGGGGGCTCAATATTTCAATGTGGAGTTCCAGCCGCAGAATTTAATGTTTTTCTATATCATCGTAAAAATAATTATGCCACCTACAAATATGTCGCTGGATGTATGCAGAAATTTTTGAACAGTTTTAAAATTACTGACGTTTGAAAATCCTCAGCGCTTAATTTGCACCAAGTCTATCTCTCGCTGGTCACATCCACATGCTTACAAGTAGCGCCCTCTTTCGCATTTCATATAGTTCCAACAGAGCTGAAATTTCAACCCAGCATCCGCCCTCTGCTGGTTATGTCAGTTAGATGGGTGAGCGCATGCGATTTCTAACAAGGTTGACCAGATACAATTTATTAATGCGGGTAGGCTGGAAATATTTGGAATAGGCCAGTGACCAGTTACAATTTATTAATGCGGGTAGGCTGGAAATATTTGGAATAGGCCAGTGACCAGATACAATTTATTAATGCGGGTAGGCTGGAAATATTTGGAATAGGCCAGTGACCAGTTACAATTTATTAATGTGGGTAGGCTGGAAAGATTTGGAATAGGCCAGTGACCAGTTACAATTTATTAATGTGGGTAGGCTGGAAAGATTTGGAATAGGCCAGTGACCAGTTACAATTTATTAATGTGGGTAGGCTGGAAAGATTTGGAATAGGCCAGTGACCAGTTACAATTTATTAATGTGGGTAGGCTGGAAAGATTTGGAATAGGCCAGTGACCAGTTACAATTTATTAATGCGGGTAGGCTGGAAAGATTTGGAATAGGCCAGTGACCAGTTACAATTTATTAATGCGGGTAGGCTGGAAATATTTGGAATAGGCCAGTGACCAGTTACAATTTATTAATGCGGGTAGGCTGGAAATATTTGGAATAGGCCAGTGACCAGTTACAATTTATTAATGCGGGTAGGCTGGAAAGATTTGGAATAGGCCAGTGACCAGTTACAATTTATTAATGCGGGTAGGCTGGAAATATTTGGAATAGGCCAGTGACCAGTTACAATTTATTAATGCGGGTAGGCTGGAAAGATTTGGAATAGGCCAGTGACCAGTTACAATTTATTAATGTGGGTAGGCTAGAAAGATTTGGAATAGGCCAGTGACCAGTTACAATTTATTAATGTGGGTAGGCTGGAAATATTTGGAATAGGCCAGTGCCCAGTTACAATTTATTAATGTGGGTAGGCTGGAAATATTTGGAATATGCCAGTGACCAGTTACAATTTATTAATGTGGGTAGGCTGGAAAGATTTGGAATAGGCCAGTGACCAGTTACAATTTATTAATGCGGGTGGGCTGGAAAGATTTGGAATAGGCCAGTGACCAGTTACAATTTATTAATGCGGGTAGGCTGGAAATATTTGGAATAGGCCAGTGACCAGTTACAATTTATTAATGCGGGTAGGCTGGAAATATTTGGAATAGGCCAGTGACCACTTACAATTTATTAATGCGGGTAGGCTGGAAATATTTGGAATAGGCCAGTGACCAGTTACAATTTATTAATGCGGGTAGGCTGGAAATATTTGGAATAGGCCAGTGACCAGTTACAATTTATTAATGCGGGTAGGCTGGAAAGATTTGGAATAGGCCAGTGACCAGTGACCAGTTACAATTTATTAATGCTGGGTAGGCTGGAAAGATTTTGGAATAGGCCAGTGACCAGTTACAATTTATTAATGCGGGTAGGCTGGAAAGATTTGGAATAGGCCAGTGACCAGTTACAATTTATTAATGTGGGTAGGCTGGAAAGATTTGGAATAGGCCAGTGACCAGTTACAATTTATTAATGTGGGTAGGCTGGAAAGATTTGGAATAGGCCAGTGACCAGTTACAATTTATTAATGTGGGTAGGCTGGAAAGATTTGGAATAGGCCAGTGACCAGTTACAATTTATTAATGTGGGTAGGCTGGAAATATTTGGAATAGGCCAGTGACCAGTTACAATTTATTAATGTGGGTAGGCTGGAAAGATTTGGAATAGGCCAGTGACCAGTTACAATTTATTAATGTGGGTAGGCTGGAAATATTTGGAATAGGCCAGTGACCAGTTACAATTTATTAATGTGGGTAGGCTGGAAATATTTGGAATAGGCCAGTGACCAGTTACAAATTATTAATGCGGGTAGGCTGGAAAGATTTGGAATAGGCCAGTGACCAGTTACAATTTATTAATGCGGGTAGGCTGGAAAGATTTGGAATAGGCCAGTGACCAGTTACAATTTATTAATGTGGGTAGGCTGGAAATATTTGGAATAGGCCAGTGACCAGTTACAATTTATTAATGCGGGTAGGCTGGAAATATTTGGAATAGGCCAGTGACCAGTTACAATTTATTAATGCGGGTAGGCTGGAAAGATTTGGAATAGGCCAGTGACCAGTTACAATTTATTAATGCGGGTAGGCTGGAAATATTTGGAATAGGCCAGTGACCAGTTACAATTTATTAATGCGGGTAGGATGGAAATATTTGGAATAGGCCAGTGACCAGTTACAATTTATTAATGCGGGTAGGCTGGAAAGATTTGGAATAGGCCAGTGACCAGTTACAATTTATTAATGTGGGTAGGCTGGAAATATTTGGAATAGGCCAGTGACCAGTTACAATTTATTAATGCGGGTAGGCTGGAAATATTTGGAATAGGCCAGTGACCAGTTACAATTTATTAATGTGGGTAGGCTAGAAAGATTTGGAATAAGCCAGTGACCAGTTACAATTTATTAATGTGGGTAGGCTGGAAATATTTGGAATAGGCCAGTGCCCAGTTACAATTTATTAATGTGGGTAGGCTGGAAATATTTGGAATAGGCCAGTGACCAGTTACAATTTATTAATGTGGGTAGGCTGGAAAGATTTGGAATAGGCCAGTGACCAGTTACAATTTATTAATGCGGGTAGGCTGGAAAGATTTGGAATAGGCCAGTGACCAGTTACAATTTATTAATGCGGGTAGGCTGGAAATATTTGGAATAGGCCAGTGACCAGTTACAATTTATTAATGCGGGTAGGCTGGAAATATTTGGAATAGGCCAGTGACCAGTTACAATTTATTAATGCGGGTAGACTGGAAAGATTTGGAATAGGCCAGTGACCAGTTACAATTTATTAATGCGGGTAGGCTGGAAATATTTGGAATAGGCCAGTGACCAGTTACAATTTATTAATGCGGGTAGGATGGAAATATTTGGAATAGGCCAGTGACCAGTTACAATTTATTAATGTGGGTAGGCTGGAAAGATTTGGAATAGGCCAGTGACCAGTTACAATTTATTAATGCGGGTAGGCTGGAAATATTTGGAATAGGCCAGTGCCCAGTTACAATTTATTAATGCGGGTAGGCTGGAAATATTTGGAATAGGCCAGTGACCAGTTACAATTTATTAATGCGGGTAGGCTGGAAATATTTGGAATAGGCCAGTGACCAGTTACAATTTATTAATGCGGGTAGGCTGCAATACTTGGAATAGGCCAGTGACCAGCTACAACGATTAACGCCGGTAGGCTGGAAATATTTGAACAGGCCATGAACCAGTCACACCCCATTAACGCGGTAGGCTGGAAACATTTGAACAGGCCAGTGACCAGCTTCACAATTTATTAATGCCGGTAGGTTGGAACATCTGGAACAGGCCAGTGACCAGTTACAATTTATTAACGCGGTAGGCTGGAAAGATTTGAACAGGCCAAAGGACCAGTCACACCCCATTAACGTGGGTAGGCCGGAACATTTGGAATAGGCCAGTGACCAGTTACAATTCCCCATTAATGCCGGTATATTGGAACATTTGAACAGGGCCAGTGACCAGTTACACCCCATTAATGGGTAGGCTGGAACATTTGGAATAGGCCAGCGACCAGTCACAATTTATTAACGCGGGTAGGCTGGAACATTTGGAATAGGCCAGTGACCAGTTACAATTTATTAATGCGGGTAGGCTGGAAATATTTGGAATAGGCCAGTGACCAGTTACAATTTATTAATGCGGGTAGGCTGAAAGATTTGGAATAGGCCAGTGACCAGTTACAATTTATTAATGGGGTAGGCTGGAAATATTTGGAATAGGCCAGTGACCAGTTACAATTTATTAATGCGGGTAGGCTGGAAATATTTGGAATAGGCCAGTGACCAGTTACAATTTATTAATGCGGGTAGGCTAGAAAGATTTGGAATAGGCCAGTGACCAGTTACAATTTATTAATGTGGGTAGGCTAGAAAGATTTGGAATAGGCCAGTGACCAGTTACAATTTATTAATGTGGGTAGGCTGGAAATATTTGGAATAGGCCAGTGCCCAGTTACAATTTATTAATGCGGGTAGGCTGGAAATATTTGGAATAGGCCAGTGACCAGTTACAATTTATTAATGCGGGTAGGCTGGAAATATTTGGAATAGGCCAGTGACCAGTTACAATTTATTAATGCGGGTAGACTGGAAAGATTTGGAATAGGCCAGTGACCAGTTACAATTTATTAATGCGGGTAGGCTGGAAATATTTGGAATAGGCCAGTGACCAGTTACTATTAACGCGGTAGGCTGGAAACACAATAGGCCAGTGACCAGTTACAATTTATTAATGCGGGTAGGCTGGAAATATTTGGAATAGGCCAGTGACCAGTTACAATTTATTAATGCGGGTAGGCTGGAAAGATTTGGAATAGGCCAGTGACCAGTTACAATTTATTAATGCGGGTAGGCTGGAAAGATTTGGAATAGGCCAGTGACCAGTTACAATTTATTAATGTGGGTAGGCTGGAAAGATTTGGAATAGGCCAGTGACCAGTTACAATTTATTAATGTGGGTAGGCTGGAAATATTTGGAATAGGCCAGTGACCAATTACAATTTATTAATGTGGGTAGGCTGGAAAGATTTGGACTGGGTTTGGGGTGTCTGGTACATATGGTTGCCTGGGCAACGCCGGGTAACTCGGCTAGTTGTACATATTTTACTGGCACTGACTGGAAATACTCACGTCGCTGAAAACAAACTTGGTGGCAACCCGATTCTTGCTGTCCATAATGGGCCTACGCAGTACTTCTTTGCCATTTTCAAATAAGATCAATGTTGGTAGCTGTTTTGACCAGGTCGATGTACTAACATTGAATCTAGAAAAAAGAAACAGGCAACAGTAATTTCACTAAAGGAACTAAAAACAAGGCAGCAGCTAAATTCCATTTTTCATGTGTACACAAAGTATAGCATGTAACATTTGGCAACATGAAGAAAATGAGCTAGACAATCACGTGGTATTCTGACGTCAGAGGCACGAATGTCGGGCAAGATGCCAGCATTTTCAATACATTCAGAGCATGTTTACAAAGACAAATGTTGGGTCGAAGCAATCGTCAGAATGAGTTACTGTGCGGTATTTCAATGTAATACAAACACTAGTCATAACAGGAACAAGAATTTATTTTACGGTTCCACGCGAATTCACCTTTGTTAAAAAAATTAAGTGAGAACCTCCTGTCAACATTCCTCAACAAGACAAGCCAACGGGGAAAACCTTCACAGCTCATTTTCGATTGCGTCCCAGGAAAACTAATCTACATTAGTAAACACACACACACAAAAACATTGTATCCAACTGCAGAAAGTAATGTTATATGATATCATAACGTTATATGAAGGAAGAGCTGTACAATTTAGCATAACCCTGAATTCAGTTAACTATTTATCCTTCAATCCCCTGTGGCCGAGTGGCTAAGTGCGTTGGCTCAGCGCATCTGGTTTTACTATCGACGCGTGTGCGGGAGATCCGGGTTCAAGCTTAACTGCAAACTTTTTAAAGTATATTTTTGTTTATCTTTTCGCAAAGTAATATAAACCATGCCATTTTTACGCCGTGGTGCACTGTTTATAATTAAATATATCGAATGTTTTGTAGTAATTATTTATTCGTAATGAAAATTACATTACCGGGAATGTACAATTTCCGCTGATCTTGTATGGTTTTTTATTTTCATTTATCCAGACAAACCATAGTTTGTCTTCACATATATAATTATGATATACAACTGTACGTATATAGCAAAGGGATTAATCTTCAAATTAATCAGGTAGAAAATGGAAATATACAGGAAGATGTAATATCATATGAATTCAAGCAATAGGGGGTTTTCATTCCCTTTAAAAAAACAAGATGAAACTCACAATTCTGCTGTTACCTGTACTCAAAGAACATTGCATTCCGAGATATTTTTGGGGATAAAAAATAAAAAATCTTGTTCTTGCTTAAAGTACCCTTGTCTGGGACATTTAGACAAGTTTTAATTAATTGACATTTTAGAGATAGTTTTTGAAGCATATCTTAGATAATATATATTAGAAATAGACTATTTTTATTTGTAGTATGTACAACTTGTTTTAATGAACTTGTAAAATGCCTTCTGAGCAGTTTAGGCTAGAAAGGGCATTATACACATTTTCATGATCGGTCTATAACCTTGGGTTGTGTAACTCCACAGTTTGAAGAACTCTTGTTCTACTGGACTGAACTAGATAATAGGTGGCTGATGCAATTGGTATCTTAATGGTAAAACTATAGAGGTAAGTTCTTACATGGTGTGACCCTAGGACCTGTTCACTGGAATACCATTTCAACTTCTCCAGGAAGCCTATCCTAAATGATGCTAATCCTAAATTATTCCCTCAAATCAATCGCTCAAAACCTAAGTTCTATTCTACATAATATGCTCTTGTCGACGATCGTGCCAATAATATAAACATGCTGTTTTGATAAAAATCTGAAGAAAAATTTGCAAAAGATATCCCTATTGTAACTCATTATCACCAATTTGTCTCATGTTATGCAAATAAATTTTCAGAACATTAGTTTTTCGAGAAATACAGTTTCCGTGCGAAAACACGGCACCATGCGAAAAGTTTGGTAACAGCGTTTAGCGTGCTAGCGGTTAACCAATGAAAAATATATGTTGATACACATGACGTAGTTGCCTTGGGAAGTCACGCTCAATTCTTGTAAATCATTAAGAGACCAGTGGCTAGATCTCGCGAGATTTTGGTTTGGGTCGAATGACCCGGAAACTATGCTGGTTGGAGAGGCTGGTGATTTGAACCAATACAAAACAGCACACATTTCTCTGAACTATACAAGCTTATGAGAGTTTATGAGGTGTGCTTGAATAAACATAGAAGTAATTGAAAGACAACTGCAAGTAGAAGTACTAAAAAATGTACTTGAAGAAGACAATCAGACCTAGCACCTTTTGCCATCTAATGGAAATATGCACCTAGCAAGTACCTTTTCAAAAACATGAAATTATTTTGGTTTTGGACTTAAACGGATTCTGTCTCTAAAGAGAAACACATTGTAAAAAAATGGCAGCATTCCTACATGCAACAAACTACAACATCACTCACTGTCTGGCAACTTCTGGATATCTTGTTACGTCGACCTTTCCAAACTTGAGATTATCCAATGAGTATCTGCAGAGAAAACAAAGAAAATTCACAGGACAAATGCTTCTGAGCCAACAACTTGTATGCAGTAGTTTTGATAAGCTTTGCTGGATCATAACAAGTGATAATTTTATCATTGTTTTATCTCCCAATATAATATGTCTACAAAGATGACATGTTGGTGATATTTTGGAAAAAAAATGCAATTATGTCTGTATTTTACCTTGCTCAACTATACTTCACAATCTGATATTTTCTCTAATCGGCAGGTTTTGGTAGCACAGTTGTGACCATGTGCATTACAGAAGGTCCATTTATGGTATTTCGATCACTCGTCAGATGTCTATACCATTCAAATGTTTCAATGCAGTTGCGTGTATGCAGCCTTTTAATGTCTTTGATATAGCGTAGCTCAGCAGTCTAACATTTTTCAGTCATTGTCCAACATTGTCAGTAATGTCACCTGCAGTCGTTTGCGAAAGCACTGGCAAGTTGGGCAGGATGATTGGTGACAGACATAACACACGGCTGAAAAGTCGCTATCAAGCTTTCCGGACCAACCGGCACTGATACAAGGTTTCTGTGCTCTTCTGGGGACAGTGAATGCCAATGATCTGATGCCAACCAGACCAGCCAGTCCAACTTAACTTGCCAAGTGCTCTTTTTCTCTAGCTGTGCTCAAAATTTGAATGAACTCACTATCACTGAAACTACAGCCACCTTCTGTACACAAAAACAGAAGATAATTTTTATTATTCCAAATTGCATTTCTGCTCTAAATCCTTGGTGATCCTCACTTTGACTATGACTAGCATGTCCCTGTTCATGATGTTTCTTAACGATTCTGGCTACTTACACTTTTAGGCTTCGTTTCTGAAGGATTTAACCACTACAAATGTTAATTATTATCAATAACTCCATCTGAGTGAAACCCCAAGTTCCCATGTTGTCTCTCAGTGAGGGTGACTAAATAATCTTCAATGTGAGCCAAAGTGAAGCCACCAATTGGGACAGTTAGCTATTATTTGACATCTGGTCTCGGATTGTAGCAACAACCCTTAGTGGGCTACACACAACTGCAAGATGGCGCGTCAGCATCTGTTGCAATCAAACTAGGGAAACCGTCCACAATTTGTTTACAGCTGCACATCTTTGAAGAACGTGCATGTTACTGTCAGGCTTTAGGAGTGGCATTATCCATCATCCACATATCCATCAAAATACTGCTGCATCGTTTTGGTTCGAAAGTAGTTAACGCGCAGCATTCTGTTGTGTATAGCCAAGATGGCAAATCACCTTGACGCCCAGACACCAAATAAGGGCAATGACATACAACTAATGGGCCCAACGGACAGAACTCACCTGGATGAGAGGGGTGCGTAGACGGCAGAGAATGAGACACAGGAGGGAAGCCAGGCGGCGTAGAACTCGATGAGCCATGTCACACGTCTGTCTCTCTCCAGCTCATCCTGTAAGACACAAGATGTCATTATACACCAGTTACCACACTTCTCACAGCTGAGCTCTCTAAAAGAAATCAGTATCTTCAAAATGTTGGCGTACACTTATCAGGAAAGTACCAAGTAAAGGTAAGGTTCTTATATAACACAGTATCCAGCCCATATGGACTGGAGTGCTTTATACTTCACTCCTTGGCAGTCCTGTTCCACCTTGACTTCTATGGGAAGTATTCAGTCATGCTGCAATGTGTGAAGACTATGCTTACACTAATATCAATACCAATCCCCATATGTGAACAAAGACTGAACAAAGCCAATATAGAAATACTCAATGCCAAAAAATATGTTTTTTGAAAAGTGGTTTCAAACTTAGTCGACATTTTTGTTTACCACGAGTTACAACTACCGATTGATTACTGGGTGGGAGCTAACAGCTATATATATAATGTGTGTATGTATGTGTGTGCGTGCACATGTTCATGTGTGGTCAAAACGATACCAGAGGACCGCAGTCTGCTAATAAAGGTCAAACTTTCGATTATCTGTCATCGGTGAACATTGCCATTGACGCATAGAAAATTACAAATCCTATAGGCTAGGATGGGCAAGCATTTTGTTATAAAAATGCCATTTTTGACCTGATACAACTTTTTAATACCTTGAATCTCATATTACACATGTTCAAGGGCAACAACATATACAATTAGTACGCAAAATATGAGGTGGGTGTGAATAACAGTTTTCGAGATATCATGTTTTTAAAATGAGGAAATGTATTGTTAGCAACTGGCAGGAGACAAGCACAAAATTGAAAAATATAACTCGGGCAAATAAAAATATGGAAAATAAATTTCATATGTGGACATTAAAACAAGTTTCAATGCACTATGTTTGGTTTTTATCTTACTTTTTGTGAATGGGTTTCCTTTCCCTGATCACCATGAGTCAGGGAAAATTGTCAAAACTAAAACTGTTCTGGACCTGAATATTATATGATATTATGTTTGCTTTAATTTGACATATAATGTATATATGTACATCATTTCCAAAGTAGAGTAAGTAGATAAATTATATAATAACTACGATTTCCCATACGTATCCGTAGATCGTAAACGTAATTTGAAAGTCGGTCTAAATAGCAACAACATGCTAACATATTCTCGCCGATCGAACATGGGCGTAGCAGCACCATTTGCCGACGTTCCTGTTATTTACTATATTTCGTAATTCCCTAATCGTTTTTTTAACATAACACATACATGTTACAGTAGACATAACACATACATGTTACAGTAGACGTAACACATACATGTTACAGTAGACATAACACATACATGTTACAGTAGACATAACACATACATGCTACAGTAGACATGACACATACATGTTACAGTAGATATAACACATACATGCTACAGTAGACATAACACATACATGTTACAGTAGACATGACACATACATGTTACAGTAGACAACACATACATGTTACAGTAGACATAACACATACATGTTACAGTAGACATAATACATACATGTTACAGTAGACATGACACATACATGTTACAGTAGACATAATACATACATGTTACAGTAGACATAACACATACATGCTACAGTAGACATGACACATACATGTTACAGTAGACATAATACATACATGCTACAGTAGACATAACACATACATGTTCCAGTAGACGTAACACATACATGTTACAGTAGACGTAACACATACATGTTACAGTAGACATAACACATACATGCTACAGTAGACATAACACATACATGCTACAGTAGACATGACACATACATGTTACAGTAGACATAATACACACATGCTACAGTAGACATAACACATACATGCTACAGTAGACATAACACACACATGTTACAGTAGACATGACACACACATGTTACAGTAGACAACACACACATGTTACAGTAGACATAACACACACATGCTACAGTAGACATAACACACACATGCTACAGTAGACATAACACACACATGTTACAGTAGACATGACACATACATGTTACAGTAGACATAACACATACATGCTACAGTAGACATGACACATACATGTTACAGTAGACATGACACATACATGTTACAGTAGACATAACACATACATGTTACAGTAGACATAATACATACATGTTACAGTAGACATGACACATACATGTTACAGTAGACATAATACATACATGTTACAGTAGACATAACACATACATGCTACAGTAGACATAACACATACATGTTACAGTAGACATAACACATATATGTTACAGTAGACGTAACACATACATGCTACAGTAGACATAACACATACATGTTACAGTAGACATAACACATACATGTTACAGTAGACATAACACATACATGTTACAGTAGACATAACACATACATGCTACAGTAGACATAACACATACATACTACAGTAGACATAACACATACATGCTACAGTAGACATAACACATACATGCTACAGTAGACATAACACATACATGTTACAGTAGACATAACACATACATGCTACAGTAGACGTAACACATACATGCTACAGCAGACGTAACACATACATGCTACAGCAGACGTAACACATACATGCTACAGTAGACGTAACACATACATGCTACAGCAGACGTAACACATACATGCTACAGCAGACGTAACACATACATGTTACAGTAGACATAACACATACATGCTACAGCAGACGTAACACATACATGCTACAGCAGACATAACACATACATGTTACAGCAGACATGACACATACATGCTACAGCAGACGTAACACATACATGCTACAGTAGACATAACACATACATGCTACAGTAGACATAACACATACATGTTACAGTAGACATAACACATACATGCTACAGTAGACATAACACACACATGCTACAGTAGACATAACACATACATGCTACAGTAGACATAACACATACATGTTACAGTAGACATAACACATACATGCTACAGTAGACATAATACATACATGTTACAGTAGACATAACACATACATGTTACAGTAGACATAACACATACATGTTACAGTAGACATAACACATACATGTTACAGTAGACATAACACATACATGCTACAGTAGACATAACACACACATGCTACAGTAGACATAACACACACATGCTACAGTAGACATAACACACACATGCTACAGTAGACATAACACACACATGTTACAGTAGACATGACACATACATGTTACAGTAGACATAACACATACATGCTACAGTAGACATAACACATACATGTTACAGTAGACGTAACACATACATGCTACAGCAGACGTAACACATACATGCTACAGCAGACGTAACACATACATGCTACAGCAGACGTAACACATACATGCTACAGTAGACATAACACATACATGCTACAGCAGACATAACACATACATGTTACAGCAGACATGACACATACATGCTACAGCAGACGTAACACATACATGCTACAGTAGACATAACACATACATGCTACAGTAGACATAACACATACATGTTACAGTAGACATAACACATACATGCTACAGTAGACATGACACACACATGCTACAGTAGACATAACACATACATGCTACAGTAGACATAACACATACATGTTACAGTAGACATAACACATACATGCTACAGTAGACATAATACATACATGTTACAGTAGACATAACACATACATGTTACAGTAGACATAACACATACATGTTACAGTAGACATAACACATACATGTTACAGTAGACATAACACATACATGCTACAGTAGAGACATACACACACACATGCTACAGTAGACATAACACACACATGCTACAGTAGACATAACACACACATGCTACAGTAGACATAACACACACATGTTAGCAGTAGACATGACACATACATGTTACAGTAGACATAACACATACATGCTACAGTAGACATAACACATACATGTTACAGTAGACGAACACATACATGCTACAGCAGACGAATAATACATGCTACATGCTACAGCAGACGTAACACATACATGCTACAGTAGACATAACACATACATGTTACAGTAGACGTAACACATACATGCTACAGTAGACATAACACATACATGCTACAGCAGACTTAACACATACATGCTACAGCAGACGTAACACATACATGCTACAGTAGACGTAACACATACATGCTACAGTAGACATAACACATACATGCTACAGCAGACTTAACACATACATGTTACAGTAGACATGACACATACATGTTACAGTAGACATGACACATACATGTTACAGTAGACATGACACATACATGTTACAGTAGACATGACACATACATGTTACAGTAGACATGACACATACATGTTACAGTAGACATAACACATACATGCTACAGTAGACATGACACATACATGCTACAGTAGACATAACACATACATGCTACAGTAGACATAACACATACATGCTACAGTAGACATGACACATACATGCTACAGTAGACATAACACATACATGCTACAGTAGACATAACACATACATGTTACAGTAGACATGACACATACATGTTACAGTAGACATGACACATACATGTTACAGTAGACATGACACATACATGCTACAGTAGACATGACACATACATGTTACAGTAGACATAACACATACATGTTACAGTAGACATAACACATACATGCTACAGTAGACATAACACATACATGTTACAGTAGACATGACACATACATGTTACAGTAGACATGACACATACATGTTACAGTAGACATGACACGTACATGTTACAGTAGACATGACACGTACATGTTACAGTAGACATGACACGTACATGTTACAGTAGACATGACACGTACATGTTACAGTAGACATAAAACATATTCGATCATGCAAAATGGGATAACAAACAGCGAAAATAGCACAAAGAATGTTTAGCAAAATGTTAGTTAATGATGGGCATCGCGCACCCCTCACACCAAAGATCGACTTGTACTAGCGTCCATTGCTAAGGTTGTGTGGATCAGTCTATTTTATTATGATGGGGAGATCCACTTTTAACGGTACACAAATACTTAAATTATTCGTTACAAGTTATCAATACAATATTATTTGTTCTGTAGATCATATCTGTTTGCAGTTAGGAACCACAATATGCCAAAATATCTTGTTGCGAGCGAGCTACTGAAGCCGCACTACGCGTTGATACTCGGGTAAAATTTGCAACAAAATTTATGTTTGAACAGACAACATATTGACGTTTTTAGTGGTGCAAATTTTACTTCAATACATATAATCGCAAGGGCTGGAGCACAAATTTAAATAGGTCAATTTCACTGAAAAATCCTTGCCCAAGCCTACATAGGCATAGTTAAGATTGGAGATAATATACAGAAAACATAATGGCGTAATCTTATTAAGGCACGTAAGTTCAATAACTAGAGTTAATAAAGCGAATGTGGTGTGTGTGTGTATAATTATACCTGGAGATTCGAGCCCCCGCTGAAATACACCACAGAACTTGGGCCTGAGTAAGCTGGCTCTGGCAGGAAGGCTAGATGGACTGAAACAAAACATTACAGTGGTTATAATGTTTGCTTTTATATCAGAAATTAACATATATTTTTAGTTAACTGAGTGTAATATATATTTACCCAGAATACCAACAACCTCACTTAACCTCACATACAGTGTTTGTAACAAGCATTGTTTCTAAGATTTTGTAAAATATTCATAAAATTCTATAAATTATACATTTATTTGTAGGTATTCTATTACGATGTATTTCATGTTATTCCACAGCCTCAATACATAAAATAGTACAGAGAAATATTGTGTAGACTAAGGAGCAAACATTTTATATTAACATACGGTTGTCTGTTCAGTTACCTGGAATCATTCTCTCATGCAAGATGTCATTATCAGCAAGAAGTTTGCTGAATCAGGTTTTCATAGTAAGAACTAAGTGAGCCAACAAAATATGAAAGAGCAACTGCGGTTAGCTCCACCTGCATCCGTAATCCTGCCAATGAAGGGTGTTTACACAATTAATTGTTTGTTTAAATTGTAAACATTTTGCTGTCACGTTATGGTTGATATTTTTAATTTGCAGATGTAAAATTAGATATATTACAAAAACAAAATTATTTAGAACATTTTTATTTAACGATGGCAAATAGACAGAAACAGAAACCAAATCTGTTTTTCTTGCACAAGTGGGTGTAGAAAAAGGTCAACTTTTAATGATACTCACTGATGCACAAAACGATGAATATTACCCCCAGTAGAGGGCTTTGTCGTATGAACAAGATAACGCTGAGCATTTTCGCAAACATGCAAACTGTGCCAAAATATGACCTTGCAGACGCTGGAAAATAAAGAGCAACATGTTACGAAACACCAATAGTAATTAACACTTATTGCAACATGTCATGTTATTGTAAGTGCATACTCCAGCAAAAACAGGTAGGCAGCACATGAATTTAAATTCAAGCAACCCAACAGCAATGAGACATTCATATTGCAGGAGTTACATCCTCTGTATAGAATAGATCAGAAAGTGAACATGTGTCATAGCTAAAGTGAATGTGCTGAGATAGTCATTAAATGGAATGTTTTCTGGAAGAGATCCTATAAGTCACTGGTAAATTTCCATCTGTTGTCTATGCCAGGGGAAGTAAAAGATCCGATGCAGGGAAATGGAAAAAACCTATTGTGGGCTCACTGAGCAGAGGTCTCATTCTCAAAACACTCTATGACGGAATCGTCAACAAAATGATGTTGGTCATATAATGGAAGAGATACAACAAAATGCACAACAAGAATCACAGCATGAGGACAGCAAGTGGAACAAAGTACACACGATTCACTGTATATCCATACATTAGAAAATGCCAGGGGTAGTGTAGTACATTACATAATGGCTGTACTGCACACTCACTCTGTTTCCTGTTCTTCAGCGCCACCACACACCCCAAGAATGTCAACAGCTCATATTCTCTCTGAAAACAAAACAATATCAGTTGTACTTCAATGATCAGATTTTTTATGTATACATGGAATAGTGAAAATGTTATCCCGATTATTACAGGGCTGCAAAATTAATTGAGCCTCATAATTGGAAATGTTGGAGGAAGAAGCCATTAGAAGACAGATGAAGGAACTCAAAGAAGAGATTGGCATGAAGAAAAACATGAAAATTAAAGTAAGTGGGAGCAAATTGGGATGGGCAGGACATATACGGAGAATGAGAGCATGGAAAACAGAAAATGTTGGCAGATGAAATATATATATTGCCAAGAGAGATCTTGAAAGGACAAAGGTGAACAGCAGAAAGTGGAAGAAAATCGAGAGGGTGATGGTAAGTCAGAGATGACTTGTAGAGATAGTAGAACAGATCAAGTGATGTGACCCCCCACCTCACAAGAAGAAAATACAAATATCAGTGTCAATAAACTGGACAGTACAATGCAACTCAATCACAAACAAAGCACAATAGGTACTGGGAATTATTAGGAGAAATTTAAATAAGTGCCCAACCCACATCAAGTCCGTGGCTTACACAACCCTTGTCTGCCCAATACTTGAATATGTGTCATGATCAAGGGATCCACATTGCCTAAAGAATATCAACGCTATAGAAAGAACCCAGAGAAGCTGCTCTAGAGAGCCAGGAATGATAACACAACTTCTTAAAGACCTCCAGTGGGACGCCCTCCAAACAAGAGGAAAATCAAGATTAAGCATCTATATTATAAAACAGTTCATTCTCTGTTTGTATGTGCACCCACATCTCCGTCAGTTTTGCATGTATCAGGCTGAAATTTTGCATGTGATCTAGCAGACCCATAAAGACAGTTCGTAGATTGAGACATTTTCAAAATATGTCCAGGGGGTGGAAAACTTAAGGGCTCAATATCTCAAAAGGTTGTACGTGGAGTTTAATGTTTTTCTGTATCATTGTAAAGATAGTTATGCCATCTACAGGTATGTTGCTGGATCATGCAGACATTTTGAATAGTTTTAAAGTTATTGATGTTTGAAAATCCTCACATTTAACATGCAGCAGGTCTATCTGTCGCTAGTCATGTCTGCATGCTTACAAGTAGCGCCCTCTTTTGCATTTCATATAATTCCTACAGATGGAGCTGTGTCATTTTGTTATTTAGCATCAAAACTATCGCCCGTCAAGTTAGTGTATTATAAAAAGTTAGTGTCAAAAGTTATATTGGATAACTAAAAATACGACATATCTTCTATACTATAAAGCAGTTAATTCTCTGTTTGTTTGTGCACCCACATCTCCAATAGTTTTGCATGTACCGGGCTGAAATTTCAACCCAGCTTCCACCCTCTGCTGGTTATGTCAGTTAAATGGGTGAGCACGAGTGATTTCTAGCATAAGGTTGTCCTAACAACTAGGCCAGTGACCAGCTACAATTTATTAATGCGGGTAGGCTGGAAACATTTGTGGTGGGTTTGGGGTGTCTGGTACATATGACTGCCTTTTTTCCCCGGGCAATGCCGGTAACTCAACTAATATTATATAAGATGGAACACAACCTTATAGGTATCCCACTTGAACAATATATAAAACGCAGTACTAGATGCTCATGCAAACATGATAATCAGGCAAATATATTTGGAAATAGTTTCTTAACCACTACAAAAAAACTGGAATTATCTACCTCCAAGCATTACAAGTATCTTGTGAATCACTTAATTCATTTCAGAGAAATCTTGTCAAACATCTAAAAAAAATAAGCCATGCATACGAGCCACCATGCACACTGGCATGATTTTGCCAGTATGAATATACAGATAATAGACAAATACAGAACCATCCAACATCGCATTTGGTGTGAGACTCGCATGTTTAGCTTACACATCATGCTCTCAGTAAATCACACACATTGGCTATTTATAATCCACTAGGATATCAAGAAAGGTTCTGCCACCTGGTGTGCTGTTGGGAAACTCGATCTCTCATAATTATTTTAACTTGCATCTCAGCTTATACTAGCGAAAATGGGCCCGGCCCCGGATTCTAGACAAGTCCATTAAACCAATCAACATCAGCCCGGAAGTAAATTAGTGATCCATCTCTACAGTGCTCGAGAATTTCCTAGAAGTTAACAGACAAAGTCCAAAGTTCCCAACGTCAACAACGAACGGGTAAGCCTAAGGACGACCCATTCAACTTGACATATATTACCATTTCCAACTCGCAGTCATTGAATAAAACTGAACAAAATGGTGGTACAATTTTTAGAAAATAATACATTGTACTAAGTAACAAGTTGATAACATAATGTGGATGTGCAAAGGTTCTAATTGTCTGTAAAATCGAATCCATCTTCTAGGTTAGGACCTCTCCAGCGGCCAGAACTGCAGAAGTTTCCTTTCTATTGGAAGGTGGCATCCGATTTTAGCGGCGATTAAATTATTGCATGCATTAGACGTTACGTTTTAAACCTATTTATTTGCAGTTATACATTGTTAGAACATAAATAAGTAGTCCCAACAAACGAACAAATGTATACCAAATGATGGCACACGAGCATACCTTTATATAAAATTAAGTTACTGCTGTCTTCCCATTTAAATGATTTCTAGCAAATGTTTGTTGTTGTTAGGAATTACCTACTCATAGGTGGCAGCACACAATTCTTGTATCGCTCATTGTTTTGCAAGTTTTGTGATGGAAAATTACTATGAAACTCTCGGCTGTCATTGTAACGCACCACACGAAGAGCTGAAGCAAGCATATCAAAAATTGGCTCTTGAATATCACCCAGATAAACTATGTCAACAACATGCAGATGCTGCCGCAGGCAGTAATGTGCAAGATTCGACACAGAAGTTCATCGCCATAGATCGTGCGTGGAAAGTTCTCGGTGATACCGATATGCGGAGAGAATACGACGCACGTTGGACTTTGAGATGTGCAGCACAAAAATGGCCAATTCAAGACGAAGTTGATTTCACTGACTTTGAGTGGGATGATGAGGAACAAATGTATTTTTATTCATGTCGATGTGGCGGTGACTATGTGCTATCGAAGATAGACGCTGGCTTCGGTGTTGATTACGTTTGCTGTGAATCGTGTTCACTTTGCATTTGTGTACTCAAGTACACAGAACCATTACAACATTGACATGACATCAATGTACATACTTGATGATACTACATAGGCAGATTGGTGAAGCAAACACCAAAATGTGTGTGAGACTGTTTAGAAATGGTGTTGTAAAATAAATGTACTTAATTTGCAATAACACTTGTTGAACGGAAATGTGTTGTTGGGCAGTTGGCACTTTGAAGTTTGAGTCTCTGTCGGGATCGCAAAAAAGTACAGTAGCAATCGGATGATGTGAGCTGTGCTATGCCGATTCCTAATAAGTGAACTGCCTGCGTGAATGTTTGATCTAAGATATGTCATATGTAAGTAACACACACACACACACACACACACACACACACACACACACACACACACACACACACACACCAGCATAACTGTAGTGATCAGCGCGGATGCGCTTGCGTACGATGCGTTGTGTGTGGAGCATGTTGCGCGCGTGTGTGGTGGTGTGGTGTGTCTGTGCCACGCTACATCCCACAAATTCTCTAGACCGACAACGTGGCATACTCCAAACGGACTTGTTCACAATCGGATTGGTTGCATACTGGTTACACAATGCTTCAAATCCAGCATCAACAAGGCAAACACAAGGACATTCTCTGGCACCGATATTGCCACTGCAGTGACCATGATCTTGTGCTCATAACCATCAAATTGAGGCTAAAAATCAAACGCTTCCAAATATGTACTCGCATTCGATTTGACCTCGACACACTCAAAAACCCAAACATCGTGGAAGTGTTTCAGGCACAGACAGGTGGGAAGTTTGCAGCCCTCGGCTGCCTGGAAGGCAATGTCAACACCAAAGAGGCGATACTCGAAACAGCTGACGTTGTGCTAGGGAGGCAGAGGAAAAAGAATAAGGCCTATGTGACAAGAGAAGAACTGGAAACAGAAGAAGCATATTACTCCCGAAACAAGGTCCCAGTACAGCATGGTGAACAAGGAAGTAAGAAAAAAGATGACAGATGCCAAAGAGGAATGGATCGAGGACAGATGCAAGGACATTGAACAAGGATTATCGGCAGGACGCAGCAAAAAGGCCTATGAAACTCTCAAGACCCAACATCACATGGAAACAGCTGTAGAAGACAGCTGACGAAAAGCAGTGCTGTGATGAATCGGTGGACAAAACTACAATGACCTCTACAATCATAATCTCCAGCCAGACGCACAGACAGACCTGACCCAGAAAAAAGAAACCGAAAGCCTACCTGTCATAAGGGATGGGGTTGAAGAAGCAGTGCGATGTCTGAAATCGGGAGACTCATCCGGGTAGACAACATCCCCCCATAGCTGATGAAAAGGGGAGGAGAAACAACAACAACATTCCTCACAGTCTTGTGCCAGAAGATTTGGGAGATCAAAGAGTGGCAACAGAAATGGAAATAATCGCGCATCATTCCGCTGCCCAAGAAATGGAACCTCAAACAGTGCAAGAACTATCGAACGATTAGTCTAATCAGCCATCAAAGCAATATCATGCTCAGGGTCAGAGTAATTCTCAACCGTTTGAAGTCCATGGCCGAAGAACTTCTAGCTGAAAAAGGTAGGTTTCAGAGAGGGGAGGAGCACAGTCGATCAGATCAACACAGAGTCATCACACAGAAACATCTACAACACCAGCCAGATCAGAATACCAGTTTGTGCTGGGCAAGATCAAATCAACCCACAAGAACTTCTAATGGCAACTGTCAAGAGAAGAAAACTGGCATGGTTCAGGGATGTAACAAGATACGTGTGTCTCCCGAAAATGATTGTTCAGGTCACCATGGAGGGCAGACGCCGCCGCGGACGGCAGTGAAAATATTGGTTCGACAATGTCGGTAGTAGTATAGCACATCTGGGACCTCATCCACAGGTGAATATAGTGGTGCCATGGTCTAAATCTAAGATGGCGGCGCCTCTTTCAGGTGTATGTATGTATGTGTGAGTAGTCACGTGACCGGATGTAGTGCACACCCTGGTGGAAGAGAGCGGAGTGAGTATCCATTGAAGGTTCATCGTGTATAAGGAAGATAGGAACGAAAGAACAAAGATGAAAGTTTTAAAAGGTGTTGAAAGGTGGGTCTTGAGAGATAAAGAAGTCTTTCTGGTATCTATACGTGTGTATGTGTGAGTAGTCACGTGTCCGGATGTTGTGCACCCCCTGGTGGAAGAGAGCGGAGTGAGTATCCATTGAAGACCCATCGTGTATAAGGAAGATAGGAACGAAAGAACAAAGAGGAAAGTTTTAAAAGGTGTTGAAAGGTGGGTCATGAGAGATAAGGAAGTATTGATAATGTGATATGTATATAAGAATAAGATTAGAAATGAAAGTGTATGTATGTATGTGTATGAAAGAATTAAACCTAAGATAATAATCAACAAACAACATATGTCAAGATGTGAATAATATTTATTAAATTACATCCAAGAATCCCTCATCTTCCTCAGGGTGTTCATCGACCCAATTCTCTCGATCCGTGTGTCAGTTCGGGGTGGGGGTGGCGGGTCATACAACGGACTAGCTGGTTCGATCCGTGGTTGTGTATGGAGAAGTTCGTCCATAACAGAGACGAACGCAAATTTGTGAGCATATCGGAACTCTTCGTCTCTGAAACATACACCAAAATATTGAAAACAATTCGAGGTAAAGTCGTATGGAATAGATCAGCGATGTAACTAGACACCACGTAGGTAGCCGACACGACAAGAGGGCATGCTAGGTCAACAGACGGGAGAGATAAGAATGGACTACGACACTAGTCGTCAGTGGCTGCTGCTGCTGCAGCCGGAGCGATGTAACCAGACACTGCGTAGCTAGCCGACACGAGAAAGGGCAGGCTAGGTCAACATACACATAGATAAGGAAGGGCTGTGACTCAACATGTATATAACATCATGGAGAATCGTGGTAAGTAGGTCATAAATTAGTAATATGCAGGAGTGGTGATGTGCATTAGAGCTGGGTTAACAGTTGATGAAGCTGCACAATTTATAGTGGAATTGGTCACTCGTGTGTATGTTGTTTGGCTGTCTACTCGGTGTGCCAGTGGTATTGGGTTAAAGATGATATTGCTGTTGTTCAATAACAATAGCGAGAAAGCAGCGCGTATGTGTTTGCAGTGTGCATACGGGCCCATGCCAGCAGCACATTCACACTGTGTCTGCAGTATGTTACCACGCTCGTCCAGGCTTAGGTCTATGTCGTACTTGATAGTGTGACGCATCTTGGCACGGCACTGTGTCTTCAAGAATGTTGTCCCATCCGTCTTGCAGAACCGCATGAAACGGATAATTAAAGGCTAATTGACGTAGTCTGAGTCTGCTGATATATATCACTCTGGGCGGGAGCACCGTCTCCACGTGACCTACCCCTGGAGGAAAGAAGTGTAAGTAGTAAGGAGGTAAAGAAAAGCACAAGAAGAGACAAGACAAGCTCAAGCACAGTACACACTAGCTGAGAAGGAGGTAAAGAAAAGCACCAGAACAGACAAGATAAGCTCAAGCACAGTACACACTAGCTGAGAAGGAGGTAAAGAAAAGCACCAGAAGAGACTAGACAAGCTCAAGCACAGAACACACTAGCTGAGAAGGAGGTAAAGAAACGCACCAGAAGAGACTAGACAAGCTCAAGCACAGAACACACTAGCTCAGAAGGAGGTAAAGAAAAGCACCAGAAGAGACAAGACAAGCTCAAGCACAGAACACACTAGCTCAGAAGGAGGTAAAGAAAGGCACCAGAAGAGATTAGTCAAGCACAGAACACACTAGCTCAGAAGGAGGTAAAGAAAAGCACCAGAAGAGACAAGACAAGCTCAAGCACAGAACACACAAGCTGAGAAGGAGGTAAAGAAAAACACCAGAAGAGACTAGACAAGCTGAAGCACAGTACACACTAGCTCAGAAGGAGGTAAAGAAAAACACCAGAAAAGACAAGACAAGCTCAACCACAGTACACACTAGCTCAGAAGGAGGTAAAGAAAAGCACCAGAAGAGATCAGACAAGCTCAAGCACAGTACACACTAGTTGAGAAGGAGGTAAAGAAAAGCATCAGAAGAGACTAGACAAGCTCAAGCACAGTACACACAAGCCGAGAATGAGGTAAAGAAAAACACCAGAAGAGACTAGACAAGCTCAAATACAGTACACCCTTGCTCAGAAGGAGGTAAAGAAAAGCACCAGAAGAGACAAGACAAGCTCAAGTACAGTACACACTTGCTCAGAAGGAGGTAAAGAAAAGCACAAGAAGAGACAAGACAAGCTCAAGCACAGTACACACTAGCTCAGAAGGAGGTAAAGAAAAGCACAAGAAGAGACAAGCTCAAGCACAGTACACACTAGCTCAGAAGGAGGTAAAGAAAAACACCAGAAGAGACTAGACAAGCTCAAGTAAAGTACACACTTGCTCAGAAGGAGGTAATGAAAAGCACCAGAAGAGACAAGACAAGTTCAAGCACAGTACACACTAGCTCAGAAGGAGGTAAAGAAAAGCACCAGAAGAGACTAGACAAGCTCAAGCACAGTACACACTAGCTGAGAAGGAGGTAAAGAAAAGCACCAGAAGAGACTAGACAAGCTCAAGCACAGCATACACAAGCCGAGAATGAGGTAAAGAAAAACACCAGAAGAGACTAGACAAGCTCAAGTACAGTACACCCTTGCTCAGAAGGAGGTAAAGAAAAGCACCAGAAGAGACTAGACAAGCTCAAGCACAGTACACACTAGCTCAGAAGGAGGTAAAGAAAAACACCAGAAAAAAACAAGACAAGCTCAACCACAGTACACACTAGCTCAGAAGGAGGTAAAGAAAAGCACCAGAAGAGACTAGACAAGCTCAAGTACAGTACACCCTTGCTCAGAAGGAGGTAAAGAAAAACCCAGAAAAAACAAGACAAGCTCAACCACAGTACACATTAGCTCAGAAGGAGGTAAAGAAAAGCACCAGAAGAGACTAGACAAGCTCAAGTACAGTACACACTTGCTCAGAAGGAGGTAAAGAAAAGCACCAGAAAAGACAAGACAAGCTCAACCACAGTACACACTAGCTCAGAAGGAGGTAAAGAAAAGCACCAGAAGAGATCAGACAAGCTCAAGCACAGTACACACTAGTTGAGAAGGAGGTAAAGAAAAGCATCAGAAGAGACTAGACAAGCTCAAGCACAGTACACACAAGCCGAGAATGAGGTAAAGAAAAGCATCAGAAGAGACTAGACAAGCTCAAGCACAGTACACACAAGCCGAGAATGAGGTAAAGAAAAACACCAGAAGAGACTAGACAAGCTCAAATACAGTACACCCTTGCTCAGAAGGAGGTAAAGAAAAGCACCAGAAGAGACAAGACAAGCTCAAGTACAGTACACACTTGCTCAGAAGGAGGTAAAGAAAAGCACCAGAAGAGACAAGACAAGCTCAAGTACAGTACACACTTGCTCAGAAGGAGGTAAAGAAAAGCACAAGAAGAGACAAGACAAGCTCAAGCACAGTACACACTAGCTCAGAAGGAGGTAAAGAAAAGCACAAGAAGAGACAAGACAAGCTCAAGCACAGTACACACTAGCTCAGAAGGAGGTAAAGAAAAACACCAGAAGAGACTAGACAAGCTCAAGTAAAGTACACACTTGCTCAGAAGGAGGTAATGAAAAGCACCAGAAGAGACAAGACAAGTTCAAGCACAGTACACACTAGCTCAGAAGGAGGTAAAGAAAAGCACCAGAAGAGACTAGACAAGCTCAAGCACAGTACACACTAGCTGAGAAGGAGGTAAAGGAAAGCACCAGAAGAGACTAGACAAGCTCAAGCACAGCATACACAAGCCGAGAATGAGGTAAAGAAAAACACCAGAAGAGACTAGACAAGCTCAAGTACAGTACACACTTGCTCAGAAGGAGGTAAAGAAAAGCACCAGAAGAGACAAGACAAGCTCAAGCACAGTATACACTAGCTCAGAAGGAGGTAAAGAAAAACACCAGAAAAAACAAGACAAGCTCAACCACAGTACACACTAGCTCAGAAGGAGGTAAAGAAAAGCACCAGAAGAGACTAGACAAGCTCAAATACAGTACACCCTTGCTCAGAAGGAGGTAAAGAAAAAACCCAGAAAAAACAAGACAAGCTCAACCACAGTACACATTAGCTCAGAAGGAGGTAAAGAAAAGCACCAGAAGAGACTAGACAAGCTCAAGTACAGTACACCCTTGCTCAGAAGGAGGTAAAGAAAAGCACCAGAAGAGACAAGACAAGCTCAAGCTCGGTACACACTAGCTTAGAATGAAGTAAAGAAAAACACCAGAAAAGACGAGACAAGCTCAACCACAGTACACATTAGCTCAGAAGGAGGTAAAGAAAAGCACCAGAAGAGACTAGACAAGTTCAAGTACAGTACACCCTTGCTCAGAAGGAGGTAAAGAAAAGCACAAGAAGAGTCAAGACAAGCTCAAGCACAGTACACACAAGCTGAGAAGGAGGTAAAGAAAAGCACCAGAAGAGACCAGACTAGCTCAAGCACACTGTGTAAATATCCATACGATATCTATCGAATGAATCAACGCAAAGAGAGAAAGTTATATATATGACTGCACGTGTAATGGACCAGTGGCATGTAATGCATGCTTCAGTAGTAATGCAATGTATTTGGTATGTTCTTATAGCATGTAACAGTCTACGGAAGTGACAACTAATGACTGCACTTATAATTGACCTGTGGCATATGATGCATGTTTCAGTTGTGTTGTGCGTGCGTAATTGGCGCCTCTTATTAGAGGGGTGCGTGTGTGTGTTATTGTATGTAAACGAATAATAATTACATATTATAAAGTTTTAACATGTTTTTTATTCTTCACTTTCTGTAGACCATCTTATCCGTTCCTGGTAGAAAGTGATGTTCGCCTGTCGAGCACCAGCCGTTCCTGGTAGAATGCAATTACCATCTGAGGGCAGATGATATTCGCCTGTCGAGCAAACACGAGATCCATCTCGTCACTGTCTTTCCTGCATATTGTCAACATAAGATTGGTGAGTCACGTCCGCTTATTAATTAGATGATGTAGTGTCATGCGTCGTAATGTGCATTGATATAGGAGGACGACAACAGACATCAGGGCTTCGACCGGGGCCTTCAGCCAGAGAGAATCGTCGGAACGACATACCATAACGGGGAAGTGATCTTCCTTATGAAATGGTATGTAACCGTTGATTATCTGCAAGATAGATTCAACAATGATAACACTATAGTGGATCTATTTAAGCAACAAGCAATGTTGCATCATAACGGAATCGATTCTAGAATATTATACGTACCATCATTCTTCATGACAGACATACATTTACATATTACTGAACCGGTTAATTCAGGATAGAGGAATACTGGCTTCCATTCAATAATGTTTACGATTGTATAGTTACAACTGAATCTTCTTCGACGTTCACGATACAAGAGAATGAAGTACATTGACCTGAGTGACTTGCAGGAAAGACAGTGACGAGATGGATCTCGTGTTTGCTCGACAGGCGAACATCATCTCCCTCAGATGGTGATTGCATTCTACCAGGAACGGCTGAGATGGTCTACACAAAGTGAAGAATAAAAAACATGTTAAAAAAATTATAATATGTAATTATTGTTCGTTTTGTCAAACACGCACATACATGTTTACATACAATAACACACACACGCACCCCTCCAATAAGAGGCGCCAATTACGCACGCACAACACAACTGAAGCATGCAATCATATGCCACAGGTCCACTATAAGTGCAGTCATTAGTTGTCACTTCCGTAGACTGTTACATGCTATAAGAACATACCAAATACATTGCATTACTACTGAAGCATGCATCACATGCCACTGGTCCATTATACGTGCAGTCATATATATAACTTTCTCTCTTTGCTTTGATTCATTCGATATATATCATATGGATATCTACACTGTGTGCTTGAGCTTGTCTAGTCTCTTCTGGTGCTTTTCTTTACCTCCTTCTCAGCTTGTGTGTACTGTGCTTGAGCTTGTCTTGTCTCTTCTGGTGTTTTTCTTTACCTCCTTCTGAGCTAGTGTGTACTGTGCTTGAGATTGTCTAGTCTCTTCTGGTGCTTTTCTTTACCTCCTTCTGAGCTAGTGTGTACTGTGCTTGAGCTTGTCTAGTCTCTTCTGGTGATTTTCTTTACCTCCTTCCCAGCTTGTGTGTACTGTGCTTGAGCTTGTCTTGTCTCTTTAGGTGCTTTTCTTTACCTCCTTCTCAGCTTGTGTGTACTGTGCTTGAGCTTGTCTTGTCTCTTCTGGTGCTTTTCTTTACCTCCTTCTCAGCATGTGTGTTCTGTGCTTGAGAGTCTTGTCTCTTCTGGTGCTTTTCTTTACCTCCTTCTGTGTGTGTCTGTGCTTGAGAGTTTTGTCTCTTCTGGTGCTTTTCTTTACCTCCTCCTGAGCTAGTGTGTACTGTGCTTGAGCTTGTCTTGTCTCTTCTGGTGCTTTTCTTTACCTCCTTCTCAGCATGTGTGTTCTGTGCTTGAGAGTTTTGTCTCTTCTGGTGCTTTTCTTTACCTCCTCCTGAGCTAGTGTGTACTGTGCTTGAGCTTGTCTTGTCTCTTCTGTTGTTTTTCTTTACCTCTTTCTGAGCTAGTGTGTATTGTGCTTGAGCTTGTCTTGTCTCTTCTGGTGCTTTTCTTTACCTCCTTCTCAACTAGTGTGTTCTGTGCTTGAGAGTCTTGTCTCTTCTGGTGCTTTTCTTTACCTCCTTCTGAGCTAGTGTGTACTGTGCTTGAGCTTGTCTTGTCTCTTCTGGTGCTTTTCTTTACCTCTTTCTCAGCTTGTGTATTCTGTGCTTGAGAGTCTTGTCTCTTCTGGTGCTTTTCTTTACTTCCTTCTGAGCAAGAGTGTACTGTACTTGAGCTTGTCTTGTCTCTTCTGGTGCTTTTCTTTACTTCCTTCTGAGCAAGGGTGTACTGTACTTGAGCTTGTCTGGTCTCTTCTGGTGCTTTTCTTTACCTCCTTATGGGATAGTGTGTACTGTGCTTGAGCTTGTCTAATCTCATCTAGTGCCTTTCTTTACCTCCTTCTGAGCCAGTGTGTACTGTGGTTGAGCTTGTCTTGTCTTTTCTGGTGTTTTTCTTTACATCCTTCTGAGCAAGGGTGTACTGTACTTGAGCTTGTCTAGTCTCTTATGGTGCTTTTCTTTACCTCCTTCTGGGATAGAGTGTACTGTGCATGAGCTTGTCTAGTCTCTTCTGCTGCCTTTCTTTACCTCATTCTGAGCTAGTGTGTACTGTGCTTGATATTGTCTTGTCTCTTCTGGTGCTTTTCTTTACCTCTTTCTGAGCAAGGGTGTACTGTACTTGAGCTTGTCTAGTCTCTTCTGGTGCTTTTCTTTACCTCCTTCTGGGATAGTGTGTACTGTGCTTGAGCTTATCTAGTCTCTTCTGGTGCTTTTCTTTACGTACTTCTCAGCTAGTGTGTACTGTGCATGAGCTTGTCTTGTCTCTTCTTGTGCTTTTCTTTACCTCCTTACTACTTACACTTCTTTCCTCCAGGGGGTAGGTCACGTGGAGACGGGCGCCATCTTAGAATTTCCCCATGGGTGCTCCCGCCCAGAGTGATATATATCAGCAGACTCAGTCTACGTCAATTAGCCCTTAATCTTCCCTCATTACTCCTTCTTCACCCGTCAGGTGGCACTACTTCCACTAGGAGGTCGGTCTCTTGACAGGCTAATGAGGAGGCGAGCACTGTTACCCGCTACGCGGCGCCACTACCGTACCGGCAGTAGCCTCAACCGGTTATCCCACGTTTTGTTCTTGTGCGTGAGTTCCAAATTGATTGAGTAAACGTGTTTCATTTATTACATTTTGTATTGTGATGGGAAAATACGATCGATTAACTCTGCTGGTGCTTCGACAAGAACTTGGAAAGCGAGGGGCGAAACGACCAGGCCGTAAAAAGGAGTTGATTGAACGGTAAGTTGCACGCTGAACTATTATGATACGGTAATTTGGAATAATTTATACATATATATCCAGACAACGACGTGTAAACACTGAATTTTGAATAATTTATTACAGATGAACTGTTGAGTAGCAACAGGTTCCGTTAATTGGGTATGCAGTGCCCACTAGTAATGAACAGATAGGTCAGTCAAGTGAATAGCCCGGGTCTGGTTACGAGATTGTGAGTTGCCCGACTGAATAGGTGTTGATAGCACATTTAGGACTACACACAAAGTGTGTCATTATCTTGGCTAAACAGGGGTGTCATCTTTAGTAAGTAGGTGTGAACGTGTGTCGAGTGTGTACTCAAGCCAGAACTGAGATTAGCCGCATGTCCAATGTTTATTCTTGCAAACAAGTCTTGTAATAAGAGGCTTACTTGTTGTGTTATTCGATAAATTAATATGCTTGTGAGCACTGGTTTGTCTTGTGTATAATAACTATATATGTATCGATGTACAGGAGTTATGCCACTAGGTACTACCACTGTTAGTGTTTTCTTTGATGACTGTATAGTGCTACTAGTTGTAATATAATTTACACTGCATTTTTTCAGATTGGAGGTATATGACCGGAATAGTAATTTTGGTTGTACCACCAGTGATCTCAACTGTGATGATGACTGGCACATGTCTGTACCCCTTGCAACGAACTACAGAGATGTTACAGGGAACACTATTCTCCCACCCATATCATCTCGCACAGTCGACCAGTTCCTCCATCCATTAGGAACCAGCCTCAACAGAAACGCAACAAAACTTAATGATGACAGGTAGTTGAAACAATTTATTTAAAGCATGTAAATTCTGTAGAAATAACTATAGTCATATACTGTTGATAAAGTACTATACTTTATTTGTACAAAGACATGCACACACACATACACTTTGGTAAACAAATGTGACAGTGAAATGCTTGACGGTCCATGCTGCTGCATACAGAGTACTTTACATTTAAAGACAGTAATTGGAACTTCAAAATTATTATGAATGTTTATTGTTGCCATTTATTTTAGCAGGTAACCTTGTGTCTAGTAGTTTCAATACTGAAAAATTTCTACATTTCAGCTGATGCATTATATTCTAGAGGTATCTGTTTTACACATGTGAACAAGTATACACTGAACATTTAAGTTAATAAATCATCTTTCAGGTTTATCCGTTTCATGCGGTTCTGCAAGACGGGTGGGACAACATTCTTGAAGACACAGTGCCGTGCCAAGATGCGTCACACTATCACGTACGACATAGACCTAAGCCTGGACGAGCATGGTAACATACTGCAGACACAGTGTGAATGTGCTACTGGCATGGGCCCGTATGCACACTGCAAACACATACGCGCTGCTTTCTTGCCATTGTTAGACAATGCATCGGGTAAAGCAATGACGCTAGAGCTAACATGCACAGAGACTGTGCAGTCTTTCCACAGGCCACGCCGCCTGCACAACGGGTCACCTGTCAAGGCAGAACACTTAGACATGTCCATGAACAACAGCAATATCATCTTTAACCCAATACCACTGGCACACCGAGTGGACAGCCAAACAACATACACACGAGTGACCAATGCCACTATAAATTTTGCAGCTTCATCAACTGTTAACCCAGCTCTAATGCACATCACCACTCCTGCATATTACTAATTTATGACCTACTTACCACGATTCTCCATGATGTTATATACATGTTGAGTCACAGCCCTTCCTTATCTATGTGTATGTGGACCTAGCCTGCCCTTTCTCGTGTCGGCTAGCTACGCAGTGTCTGGTTACATCGCTCCGGCTGCAGCAGCAGCAGCTGACGACTAGTGTCATAGTCCATTCTTATCTCTCCCGTCTGTTGACCTAGCATGCCCTCTTGTCGTGTCGGCTACCTACGTGGTGTCTAGTTACATCGCTGATCTATTCCATACGACTGTACCTCGAATTGTTTTCAATATTTTGGTGTATGTTTCTGAGACGAAGAGTTCCGATATGCTCACGAATTTGCGTTCGTCTCTGTTATGGACGAACTTCTCCATACACAACCACGGATCGAACCAGCTCGTCCGTCGTATGACCCGCCACCCCCACCCCCAATTGACACAAGGGATCGAGAGAATTGGGTCGATGAACACCCTGAGGAAGATGAGGGATTATTGGATGTCATTTAATAAATATTATTCACATTTTGACATATGTTGTTTGTTGATTATTATCTTAGGTTTAATTATTTCATACACATACATACATACATACACTTTCATTTCCAATCTTATTCTTATATACATATCACATTATCAATACTTCCTTATCTCTCATGACCCACCTTTCAACACCTTTTAAAACTTTCCTCTTTGTTCTTTCGTGCCTATCTTCCTTATACACGATGGGTCTTCAATGGATACTCACTCCGCTCTCTTCCACCAGGGGGGTGCACAACATCCGTACACGTGACTACTCACACATACACACACACGTATAGATACGAGAAAGACTTCCTTATCTCCCATGACCCACCTTTCAACACCTTTTAAAACTTTCCTCTTTGTTCTTTCGTTCCTATCTTCCTTATATACGATGGACCTTCAATGGATAATCACTCCGCTCTCTTCCACCAGGGGGTGCACTACATCCGGTCACGTGACTACTCACACATACATACATACACACACACACCTGAAAGAGACGCCGCCATCTTAGATTTAGACCATGGCACCACTATATTCACCTGTGGATGATGTCCCAGATGTGCTATACTACTACTAATGTCAATTAAGAAGTGGAGCATCGTTTATGTCCTCCGCGACGACCAAGTCGGTTAAGGGACTCAGTAAGTAAGTAAAATATGTGTTGGAGTGAGGGGCGCCAAATTATATTTCGTACCCGGGCGCCAACAACCCTCACTATGCCACTGAGTGCGTGCGTGTGTGTTTGTTTGTGCGTGTATGTATTGTGTTCTTCAAAACCGCGCTCTATGTTCTTTTGAAAATGCGCTTTTGAGACACTGCCCCCACTGGTCTAACGGGAGGGGGGCGATGCTGGCAAATACCCCCAGTGGCACTTTTATGGGAACGGCATTTTGGGGAGGTTGTTTTTCTTGGTAATAGACAAAATCTATATATATTTATACGCTGTGGTCCACACGAACTGTTATTTTACATAACTATTGAAATAATCATGCTTGAATACATAAGATGTAACTCAGTTGACATTAGCCAATAACGTGTACTTAACGCACAGGCGCGAGACCCGATGGAGCTCGAGACATGATGCCGTAGATGCGATGGTGTTGAGTCTCGAATCTATCACCGCTGCATTGAAGCCCCCCGGGGGGCACTAACCTTACATGTGGGTAGGGGTGTGCAGCCGAAGGTCACATACCCCTACCCTTAATAAGGGCATCCAATATCAAAAAGCATACCCTTATCTAGGGTCAAATTTAAGAGACACAATTTTTAAGTAAGTATTTAATTCATATAAACATATCTATAGGTGCGTGTATTCGGATACATATATGCACATTGCACCTAACTTGGCAAGAGAGTTCCTCGAAATGATACCCTTGTCTAGGGAACTTCTAATGTTGGCCGTTGTTCTAGGGAGAACATGTCAAAAACAGACCCTTGATCGAGGGAGCCTCGGTAAAAAAACGACCCTTGAAGTCGGCACATCCACAATACTGCTTGTATAGGCAGTGCACCCCCCGGGATTGAAGCAACTCCGCGACGGTGATCACCAGACGGCTGACACGCGCTCTTATGCCGCCATCCTCCTGTCATGTGTGATGTCTTACACCTTCATTGCCTACCTGGCTTTGTGGCATCCAGTGACATCCGACCAAAATCGGGTCTCTTGTTCTCTTCTGCAAAGAGATACGTGAAAGCATCGTTGAAGAGGCAAATGTGAAGACCACGGTGTTCCGCGAGGAAATGGGGGTAGCAACAGAAAGAAGGGTGCGGCGGAGAAGACGAATGGCGGAAGAAATCGCTGAGGTTGCCGGCTTGTCACTACAAGCGGAGGTGAGGCGAGAGCAGCTGCAGATCATCGATCGACTCCACAGGGAGATACGACACAGGACAAATCACACGATGGTTGTGAACAACAAATTCCGGTTTCTTACCAATATAGAGCGCCTGATGGACTCGACCAATGATGAAGATATCGACTATGCCATCGATCAACTCGCTCACACTTAAGCCGATGTCGCCACAGAAGGGACGAAGGGGAGATACGCCGTCACCTCCATTGTTACGAAGGGCAAACAGGAGGTGCCAGTGGCGGGACGAGTTGCCTAGGCCCTAGACTAGTATGCCTTTTTACAGAATGTTTACTGGGTGTGGGTGGGGGCAGTCAAGCAGTGGCGTATAACGAGGCCATATGCCGCTGTTGACAATGGTAGTACAAAATGCCGCCCACCCCCAAAAACTAGAGTGCAGCAATGGAATACGAACTGCTAGTGATATACAATTATTATTGCTCCAATACCACAGTAGCAAACACATATGTAGCCATTTTGTAGGGGAACAGCGTAAAAAACGGTCCCCTGCCCAAAACGGGCCCCAGCAGTTTTATGTTATTGTACTATATACAGTTAAATGTGTGGTGGCACTGCTAATTAAGTAACTCATAAATGGGCCCTAGTGAACATTGGTCGGAAGTGCGAAACGCATATTCAAAGAGGTGAGCTCAAAAACATTGTTTCACACTTTTCTTAAAATGTTAGCACTATTTTCAAAATATCATATTTCCGTTTTGTGCGCGATGAAAACAACGGAAACTACGGTATGCATAAGCTAAACGTAAACGCTATGGTGTATATGTATTATATATAAACAAAACATGGAGAGTTTATATTCAAATTGATTATCAACCCGAGGCTGTGATGTGCGCCCAAAACGGGCTGCTATGTTGTCCACTATGCAGGGGTTCGCCGTGGTCGATATGCTGTTGTAAGGTTTTATGGTATTACATTATTTTACATAGGATATTACTTATATATTACCCAGTTACAATAATAATAATAATACAATTATTAAGCAAAACGATAATATTACTAATACATTTTATAAATATGTAATGTCAATATGAGCTGTATGGATACATATTATATTATTACACTACCAAATAGTGTAATATGTAAGTATACATTATTGTCAAGTTGCATGCATCACCCAACCATGATAATAAACCCCCGTAGCGGGCGTCTCACCTATGCTGGAAGGAGATCAATCAACACAGTGAAAGTCGAGTAACTGAAAAAAGACATGCATCACCACGCTCAGGTCATACAAACGTCAACTTCGGTTGAGAACAAAATGTAACAAAAATCCTACGTCGTGGAAGGAGCTTCAAACCAACACGAGCGAAACACCACGGAGAATTCAGGAAGAGATCGTTCCCCCTGCCACTGCGATGTATCGTAGCTTCGAAAGCAACCGAGACAACTGGATGCAGAAACAATTTAATGCACCAACTGTGTTCGGACAGTAAGGACGGGGAAGAAAATGGTAAAATGTGACTATAATATGCGCCATGGGCACACCATGACTGGCCAGGGTCCGAATATGCACAATGTGTTTGCGAAATGTGTGATGATGGCTAAATAATACAAATGGATGTGCAAGGAGCCCGTTTGGGCGCACCTTTTAGTAAGTCAAAAATCGGATGGTGTTCTGAAAAATAGATACAGCAATTTTAACAGAAATACGCTAAGTTTTAGCACAGACGTAGTCAAATAAGTGGAGAAGATGATTCCGTAGAAACAATTTATTAGAAATTTAAAATGACAACTTGATAACCAATATCGTTTAAGGGGCCCGTTTTGCACGCCGTTCCCCTACGCAGGCGCGTTTTAATGAATCAGCGCAGCTACAACACACTAAGCTATACATTTCAACACGATATTCACAACATCTCCAATGAAACCCATAGAAACATCCCAACAAAACCCTCAACAGTGGTCAACTAACAAACTATTGAATACGCAGTGGTCAAAGTTAACAACTGTCAACACAATTAACAACTCGTCCCGCCACTGGCACCTCCTGTTTGCCCTTCGTAACAATGGAGGTGACGGCGTATCTCCCCTTCGTCCCTTCTGTGGCGACATCGGCTTAAGTGTGAGCGAGTTGATCGATGGCATAGTCGATATCTTCATCATTGGTCGAGTCCATCAGGCGCTTTATATTGGTAAGAAACCGGAATTTGCCGTTCACAACCATCGTGTGATTTGTCCTGTGTCGTATCTCCCTGTGGAGTTGATCGATGATCTGCAGCTGCTCTCGCCTCACCTCCGCTTGTAGTGACAAGCCGGCAACCTCAGCGATTTCTTCCGCCATTCGTCTTCTCCGCCGCACCCTTCTTTCTGTTGCTACCCCCATTTCCTCGCGGAACACAGTGGTCTTCACATTTGCCTCTTCAACGATGCTTTCGCGTTTCTCTTTGCAGAAGAGAACAAGAGACCCGATTTTGGTCGGACGTCACTGGATGCCACAAAGCCAGGTAGGCAATGAAGGTGTAAGACATCACACATGACAGGAGGATGGCGGCATAAGAGCGCGTGTCAGCCGTCTGGTGATCACCGTCGCGGAGTTGCTTCAATCCCGGGGGGTGCACTGCCTATACAAGCAGTATTGTGGATGTGCCGACTTCAAGGGTCGTTTTTTTACCGAGGCTCCCTCGATCAAGGGTCTGTTTTTGACATGTTCTCCCTAGAACAACGGCCAACATTAGAAGTTCCCTAGACAAGGGTATCATTTCGAGGAACTCTCTTGCCAAGTTAGGTGCAATGTGCATATATGTATCCGAATACACGCACCTATAGATATGTTTATATGAATTAAATACTTACTTAAAAATTGTGTCTCTTAAATTTGACCCTAGATAAGGGTATGCTTTTTGATATTGGATGCCCTTATTAAGGGTAGGGGTATGTGACCTTCGGCTGCACACCCCTACCCACATGTAAGGGTAGTGCCCCCCGGGGGGCTTCAATGCAGCGGTGATAGATTCGAGACTCAACACCATCGCATCTACGGCATCATGTAAAATAACAGTTCGTGTGGACCACAGCGTATAAATATATATAGATTTTGTCTATTACCAAGAAAAACAACCTCCCCAAAATGCCGTTCCCATAAAAGTGCCACTGGGGGTATTTGCCAGCATCGCCCCCCTCCCGTTAGACCAGTGGGGGCAGTGTCTCAAAAGCGCATTTTCAAAAGAACATAGAGCGCGGTTTTGAAGAACACAATACATACACGCACAAACAAACACACACGCACGCACTCAGTGGCATAGTGAGGGTTGTTGGCGCCCGGGTACGAAATATAATTTGGCGCCCCTCACTCCAACACATATTTTACTTACTTACTGAGTCCCTTAACCGACTTGGTCGTCGCGGAGGACATAAGCGATGCTCCACTTCTTAATTGACATTAGTAGTAGTATAGCACATCTGGGACATCATCCACAGGTGAATATAGTGGTGCCATGGTCTAAATCTAAGATGGCGGCGCCTCTTTCAGGTGTGTGTGTGTGTGTATGTATGTATGTGTGAGTAGTCACGTGACCGGATGTAGTGCACCCCCTGGTGGAAGAGAGCGGAGTGATTATCCATTGAAGGTCCATCGTATATAAGGAAGATAGGAACGAAAGAACAAAGAGGAAAGTTTTAAAAGGTGTTGAAAGGTGGGTCATGGGAGATAAGGAAGTCTTTCTCGTATCTATACGTGTGTGTGTATGTGTGAGTAGTCACGTGTACGGATGTTGTGCACCCCCCTGGTGGAAGAGAGCGGAGTGAGTATCCATTGAAGACCCATCGTGTATAAGGAAGATAGGCACGAAAGAACAAAGAGGAAAGTTTTAAAAGGTGTTGAAAGGTGGGTCATGAGAGATAAGGAAGTATTGATAATGTGATATGTATATAAGAATAAGATTGGAAATGAAAGTGTATGTATGTATGTATGTATGTATGTGTATGAAATAATTAAACCTAAGATAATAATCAACAAACAACATATGTCAAAATGTGAATAATATTTATTAAATGACATCCAATAATCCCTCATCTTCCTCAGGGTGTTCATCGACCCAATTCTCTCGATCCCTTGTGTCAATTGGGGGTGGGGGTGGCGGGTCATACCACGGACGAGCTGGTTCGATCCGTGGTTGTGTATGGAGAAGTTCGTCCATAACAGAGACGAACGCAAATTCGTGAGCATATCGGAACTCTTCGTCTCAGAAACATACACCAAAATATTGAAAACAATTCGAGGTACAGTCGTATGGAATAGATCAGCGATGTAACTAGACACCACGTAGGTAGCCGACACGACAAGAGGGCATGCTAGGTCAACAGACGGGAGATATAAGAATGGACTATGACACTAGTCGTCAGCTGCTGCTGCTGCAGCCGGAGCGATGTAACCAGACACTGCGTAGCTAGCCGACACGAGAAAGGGCAGGCTAGGTCCACATACACATAGATAAGGAAGGGCTGTGACTCAACATGTATATAACATCATGGAGAATCGTGGTAAGTAGGTCATAAATTAGTAATATGCAGGAGTGGTGATGTGCATTAGAGCTGGGTTAACAGTTGATGAAGCTGCAAAATTTATAGTGGCATTGGTCACTCGTGTGTATGTTGTTTGGCTGTCCACTCGGTGTGCCAGTGGTATTGGGTTAAAGATGATATTGCTGTTGTTCATGGACATGTCTAAGTGTTCTGCCTTGACAGGTGACCCGTTGTGCAGGCGGCGTGGCCTGTGGAAAGACTGCACAGTCTCTGTGCATGTTAGCTCTAGCGTCATTGCTTTACCCGATGCATTGTCTAACAATGGCAAGAAAGCAGCGCGTATGTGTTTGCAGTGTGCATACGGGCCCATGCCAGTAGCACATTCACACTGTGTCTGCAGTATGTTACCATGCTCGTCCAGGCTTAGGTCTATGTCGTACGTGATAGTGTGACGCATCTTGGCACGGCACTGTGTCTTCAAGAATGTTGTCCCACCCGTCTTGCAGAACCGCATGAAACGGATAAACCTGAAAGATGATTTATTAACTTAAATGTTCAGTGTATACTTGTTCACATGTGTAAAACAGATACCTCTAGAATATAATGCATCAACTGAAATGTAGAAATTTTTCAGTATTGAAACTACTAGACACAAGGTTACCTGCTAAAATAAATGGCAACAATAAACATTCATAATAATGTTGAAGTTCCAATTACTGTCTTTAAATGTAAAGTACTCTGTATGCAGCAGCATGGACCGTCAAGCATTTCACTGTCACATTTGTTTACCAAAGTGTATGTGTGTGTGCATGTCTTTGTACAAATAAAGTATAGTACTTTATCAACAGTATATGACTATAGTTATTTCTACAGAATTTACATGCTTTAAATAAATTGTTTCAACTACCTGTCATCATTAAGTTTTGTTGCGTTTCTGTTGAGGCTGGTTCCTAATGGATGGAGGAACTGGTCGACTGTGCGAGATGATATGGGTGGGAGAATAGTGTTCCCTGTAACATCTCTGTAGTTCGTTGCAAGGGGTACAGACATGTGCCAGTCATCATCACAGTTGAGATCACTGGTGGTACAACCAAAATTACTATTCCGGTCATATACCTCCAATCTGAAAAAATGCAGTGTAAATTATATTACAACTAGTAGCACTATACAGTCATCAAAGAAAACACTAACAGTGGTAGTACCTAGTGGCATAACTCCTGTACATCGATACATATATAGTTATTATACACAAGACAAACCAGTGCTCACAAGCATATTAATTTATCGAATAACACAACAAGTAAGCCTCTTATTACAAGACTTGTTTGCAAGAATAAACATTGGACATGCGGCTAATCTCAGTTCTGGCTTGAGTACACACTCGACACACGTTCACACCTACTTACTAAAGATGACACCCCTGTTTAGCCAAGATAATGACACACTTTGTGTGTAGTCCTAAATGTGCTATCAACACCTATTCAGTCGGGCAACTCACAATCTCGTAACCATACCCGGGCTATTCACTTGACTGACCTATCTGTTCATTACTAGTGGGCACTGCATACCCAATTAACGGAACCTGTTGCTACTCAACAGTTCATCTGTAATAAATTATTCAAAATTCAGTGTTTACACGTCGTTGTCTGGATATATATGTATAAATTATTCCAAATTACCGTATCATAATAGTTCAGCGTGCAACTTACCATTCAATCAACTCCTTTTTACGGCCTGGTCGTTTCGCCCCTCGCTTTCCAAGTTCTTGTCGAAGCACCAGCAGAGTTAATCGATCGTATTTTCCCATCACAATACAAAATGTAATAAATGAAACACGTTTACTCAATCAATTTGGAACTCACGCACAAGAACAAAACGTGGGATAACCGGTTGAGGCTACTGCCGGTACGGTAGTGGCGCCGCGTAGCGGGTAACAGTGCTCGCCTCCTCATTAGCCTGTCAAGGGACCGACCTCCTAGTGGAAGTAGTGCCACCTGACGGGTGAAGAAGGAGTAATGAGGGAAGATTAAGGGCTAATTGACGTAGACTGAGTCTGCTGATATATATCACTCTGGGCGGGAGCACCCATGGGGAAATTCTAAGATGGCGCCCGTCTCCACGTGACCTACCCCTGGAGGAAAGAAGTGTAAGTAGTAAGGAGGTAAAGAAAAGCACAAGAAGAGACAAGACAAGCTCATGCACAGTACACACTAGCTGAGAAGTACGTAAAGAAAAGCACCAGAAGAGACTAGATAAGCTCAAGCACAGTACACACTATCCCAGAAGGAGGTAAAGAAAAGCACCAGAAGAGACTAGACAAGCTCAAGTACAGTACACACTTGCTCAGAAGGAGGTAAAGAAAAGCACCAGAAGAGACAAGACAATATCAAGCACAGTACACACTAGCTCAGAATGAGGTAAAGAAAGGCAGCAGAAGAGACTAGACAAGCTCATGCACAGTACACTCTATCCCAGAAGGAGGTAAAGAAAAGCACCATAAGAGACTAGACAAGCTCAAGTACAGTACACCCTTGCTCAGAAGGATGTAAAGAAAAACACCAGAAAAGACAAGACAAGCTCAACCACAGTACACACTGGCTCAGAAGGAGGTAAAGAAAGGCACTAGAAGAGATTAGACAAGCTCAAGCACAGTACACACTATCCCATAAGGAGGTAAAGAAAAGCACCAGAAGAGACCAGACAAGCTCAAGTACAGTACACCCTTGCTCAGAAGGAAGTAAAGAAAAGCACCAGAAGAGACAAGACAAGCTCAAGTACAGTACACTCTTGCTCAGAAGGAAGTAAAGAAAAGCACCAGAAGAGACAAGACTCTCAAGCACAGAATACACAAGCTGAGAAAGAGGTAAAGAAAAGCACCAGAAGAGACAAGACAAGCTCAAGCACAGTACACACTAGCTCAGAAGGAGGTAAAGAAAAGCACCAGAAGAGACAAGACTCTCAAGCACAGAACACACTAGTTGAGAAGGAGGTAAAGAAAAGCACCAGAAGAGACAAGACAAGCTCAAGCACAATACACACTAGCTCAGGAGGTAAAGAAAAACAACAGAAGAGACAAGACAAGCTCAAGCACAGTACACACTAGCTCAGGAGGAGGTAAAGAAAAGCACCAGAAGAGACAAAACTCTCAAGCACAGAACACACATGCTGAGAAGGAGGTAAAGAAAAGCACCAGAAGAGACAAGACAAGCTCAAGCACAGTACACACTAGCTCAGGAGGAGGTAAAGAAAAGCACCAGAAGAGACAAAACTCTCAAGCACAGAACACACATGCTGAGAAGGAGGTAAAGAAAAGCACCAGAAGAGACAAGACAAGCTCAAGCACAGTACACACAAGCTGAGAAGGAGGTAAAGAAAAGCACCTAAAGAGACAAGACAAGCTCAAGCACAGTACACACAAGCTGAGAAGGAGGTAAAGAAAAGCACCAGAAGAGACTAGACAAGCTCAAGCACAGTACACACTAGCTCAGAAGGAGGTAAAGAAAAGCACCAGAAGAGACTAGACAAGCTCAAGCACAGTACACACTAGCTCAGAAGGAGGTAAAGAAAAACACCAGAAGAGACAAGACAAGCTCAAGCACAGTACACACAAGCTGAGAAGGAGGTAAAGAAAAGCACCAGAAGAGACTAGACAAGCTCAAGCACACTGTGTAGATATCCATATGATATATATCGAATGAATCAAAGCAAAGAGAGAAAGTTATATATATGACTGCACGTATAATGGACCAGTGGCATGTGATGCATGCTTCAGTAGTAATGCAATGTATTTGGTATGTTCTTATAGCATGTAACAGTCTACGGAAGTGACAACTAATGACTGCACTTATAATGGACCTGTGGCATATGATTGCATGCTTCAGTTGTGTTGTGCGTGCGTAATTGGCGCCTCTTATTGGAGGGGTGCGTGTGTGTGTTATTGTATGTAAACATGTATGTGCGTGTTTGACAAAACGAACAATAATTACATATTATAATTTTTTAACATGTTTTTTATTCTTCACTTTGTGTAGACCATCTCAGCCGTTCCTGGTAGAATGCAATCACCATCTGAGGGAGATGATGTTCGCCTGTCGAGCAAACACGAGATCCATCTCGTCACTGTCTTTCCTGCAAGTCACTCAGGTCAATGTACTTCATTCTCTTGTATCGTGAACGTCGAAGAAGATTCAGTTGTAACTATACAATCGTAAACATTATTGAATGGAAGCCAGTATTCCTCTATCCTGAATTAACCGGTTCAGTAATATGTAAATGTATGTCTGTCATGAAGAATGATGGTACGTATAATATTCTAGAATCGATTCCGTTATGATGCAACATTGCTTGTTGCTTAAATAGATCCACTATAGTGTTATCATTGTTGAATCTATCTTGCAGATAATCAACGGTTACATACCATTTCATAAGGAAGATCACTTCCCCGTTATGGTATGTCGTTCCGACGATTCTCTCTGGCTGAAGGCCCCGGTCGAAGCCCTGATGTCTGTTGTCGTCCTCCTATATCAATGCACATTACGACGCATGACACTACATCATCTAATTAATAAGCGGACGTGACTCACCAATCTTATGTTGACAATATGCAGGAAAGACAGTGACGAGATGGATCTCGTGTTTGCTCGACAGGCGAATATCATCTGCCCTCAGATGGTAATTGCATTCTACCAGGAACGGCTGGTGCTCGACAGGCGAACATCACTTTCTACCAGGAACGGATAAGATGGTCTACAGAAAGT